>OZ023155.1:23969755-24414755 GCA_963678695.2 Diplodus puntazzo
CTCTTTTTAAGCTTCTGGGCCTAAACACAGACGTGCGGTGCGGAGGCCACAATGCTTTTAAACCGGGCAGCTCGCCAGGGAGGATTGTTAGAGTTGGCCTCTCGTTGGTGACAGGAAAACGTTTTCTCTGCTGGGTGAGACTGTTGGAAGTTGCAGCCAGAGCGGCAGTGGGAAGCAGTGCTGACTGGTGAGCTAAGAGCCACTTCAAGGGGGGACATTATACCTCAAATTCAAAGATACATAGAAACCCATCAATGTCCCTTGATGCAGTGATGGACATGGACACGTATGCCAATTCGGTAGACTTTGCCCAACCCTAGCCATGACAGCAAAAATCCAGTGCTACCAGAAAATGTAACCGTTTCCATTTGTACAGTAAGGCCACCTTGTGCTATTGATGGATCACTGGGAAAAGCTGTGGGGAATTAAGTGGCTGTTGTTGGTCAAAGTGTACACGAGTGCAAGTTTTCACAATCTGTTCCAATTTAAAGTATTTAAAAAGTCTCGAATTCCCATCAACCTCACAGTCAGCCCACTGCCACTGCTGTAAGTCACCATAAGAGGCTCTAAGAGGCTGGACTCAAACTCTGTGGGTTAGGATTACAATTGTTGTGTGTGTGTGTGTGCGTGCGTGCGTGCGTGCGTGCGTGCGTGCGTGCGTGCGTGCGTGCGTGCGTGCGTGTCTTCTTTGACATGGAGAATTGTATTTTGCTGTCTTGACTGACTTGTAAAGTGCACAGCGAGTCTCTTGGTGATGTGAACTTCAAATAAACTGAAGCTGAAGTTGATTTCGGCAGTACAACACCACCTCCTCACCACCACACACCTTGGCTTTTTGACCTGGTGCATGACCCATCTGGCCGTGATCTGAAAAACACACATTGTATTGTATAACCCACATTACAACAATTACTGTAGGTAAGCAATGTAATATGCAATGCGCAGAAGGGTTTTATGGTGATGGAAGGAGGTAAATCAGCAACAGCAACAACTGCAACAGGATAACATTGTGCTACATGTCGCTTTGTTTCACCATCTGGATGGTTATAAAACATCTGACTGTTACAGTTTCCTTTGTGGTAGACATCGCTCAGCTCCGATGATGCAAATTCAGTTTGCCATTAGGATTTCACTCGCAACAATGGACCTCAGCTGTGCGGTAATCCATTAAACTGTAGGGAGAGGCGCACGCTGCACCGCCTCCTCCTGCCTGATATATGGATTTATTTCAGTTAGTGGGCACCCTGGTGTACTTTTCTAAGCTTCGCAGTAAATATACCTGTGTGAACATCCAGCGTGCACACACACAGAGCGCCTGTCATCCAGGTAAACTGCTCGACTCTGTCTGACAGAAGGACTCTGTCACACATTCAGGCTTCAGAGTGTCTTCTCTGAAAGTCTGTCAGTGTGCAGCTCCGTGATTGGCAGCCTCGCGTTGAAGTTGCAGAGTGACAGCGAGATTAAACCACCTCGCTCACGCTGCTTCTTTCTCCTGAGAGAGAACCACACCAGCGCTCGGTTCTCCTACCCACGAACCGCTCTCTGACAAACAATGCGAACAGCGTGTCCCTGAGCCAGCTCTAATCTGCTCCACCAGAGCGCTTCCTGCTCTGTATGTGTCTTCTAGAAGGACAAGGACGACGATAAGAGCTGCTGCTCTCTAAAGGCGCTCTAATTAAATGCATCAGTAGTTCTTTTTCTCCTTTGACTCTGTGAGGGGAAGTGCCGCACCACAGCGAGGTGTAGTCCTGTGCTGCATGTTGATTGTTGTTGTTTTTTGTGTTTGATTTGTTTGCAGCACAGAGAGATAAGAGAGTTAAGTCATTGAGTTCAGCCATCTGAGGCCTCTGCGTGCCCTCATTGTGCAGATGAAACTCCCGTCATGAGAGTAATTTGGCTTCTCCGTGACTCAGTCCATATTAAAGGATAATACCGCAGCTCTTTTCAAGTTTTTGCCAGTAGTCGAAGTTGCCGCTGCCGCTGCCGCTGCCGCTGGGATAATGGAGCATAGTGGGAGATATCCAGGGCTCACTTTCTTCCTTCAAAAGCCAAACTTATGGAAAAGCAACGCTGTGTATGACACTTAATTATCGTGTACATAATTGCTGGCTGAGATTAATTTCCTCCTTCAGAGGAGGCCATTTTCCTGGTGTTAATTCTTAGAGGGTACAAAAACATCCTCCACACAGGGATAAAAGTCCATCACAGGAATGAGAAGAAACTTTTTACTTTTATCCTCATTTCACTGTGCTGAGTGAGAGTTTTCATATCAGGACCGCATTACGCTTCGCTCTGCTGCCTGTCAATCATCCAACACACACACACACAAGAGGAAAAAAAGTGGTGACCAACTAAAATCCTAGAAAATGGAAATGATGAGCGTACACACTACGCATGTAATCAGGCAGGCCGAAACAAAGCAGTTTTCCGAGGACAGGAGCTGACATCAACCTATTTAATCGTATGTGCTATATATTGGCCTGAGACATACCGCAGAGCACTGAACTGAAGCTCTCTTGCAGATGGAGCATGTTTGGCGAGTCATATTTCAGGAAACAGTGAACTAAGGAAGTGGGCTTCCTTTTTATTTCAAATGGGAATCAATAACAGTTGACTCTCCGACTTGCAGCCTGCGATGCGTTTCAGGTGCACATGAGTGGGTGTAGGGTCACGAAAAAGTAAATGGTGAACTCTAATTACTGCGGAGTGCGTTGCAGGATAATTGGGGCTAATGTATGTGCCGTGACTCAGAATTAAATCAGTGTTTCTGCTTATGGCCCAAGGTAAAGTAGTCTGACTCACAGGTTTTAGACTGTGGGTAATAGCCTGTGTGGCAGGCTGCGTGTAATCTTTTTCAAGATCCTTGCTGCCATGGGAAACAACACACCTCCAAGCGAGCAACCTGCATGCTGAAAATGGCCAGTTACCCTCAGACTAGCCTGGTCCCTCACGGTACTATTCTAAACAAGCTGGAGGTTTTTCTTTTGCAGGGATTTAACTATTAAAATGCTACGACCCGCCTCTTTATGTGCAAATATATCACCAAAACAAGTTCCCCCCGACACTATTTTGCAGGAGCATCCTGAGCTTTGTGATACCCAAGATGTCTGTGACTGATTTAAAGCAGCCCAGTCAGCAGGATGAAATGTAAAGCAGACAACGTTTCTGCAGGCCAAGGAAACAACCATATGTACATGTAGTTTGTACCATACTGACGTTTGTGCAAAACATTTCATATTACGTTCACATTTCATGTTTATTACCTGACATTCAAATCTGGAGGTGGGTAGGACTTGGGGGGAGTTATAGACGAGAAAGCCACCACTGCAGCTCGAGTCTGCGTTTTTGGCATTTTTAAGTGTGAAATTACAAAAAATTTGATGATTTGGAAAAAGGTGTTGGGAGTGTGACACCGCCGGATATTTTCAAGAAGACCTCGGGGACATGTCCAGACGTGTTTGCGGTGACCAAAGCAGGCATTTTAGGCCAAAATATTATGTTTTCCTAAAAAGCCAGAGATGTTTACCCTTTACTGTACATGGATGACTAACTTTGATCCACTACCTTGGAAAATATAATATTTGATACTTTGCTCAATACCATGGGGACACGTTGACACAACACTAAGAGCGTAACATTTTAGATTTTTCTTGAAAGACAAATACAACAAGGCTTGTGCACTGCGCACTGTGCACAAAGCTAACACACTCCAGACTGGTCTCTGCATTGATCGCATGGACAAAAAATTGATGATGAGCCTTTAATCTGACTCCTAGTAACGAGCAAGTCAAAAATGGTCATTCTGGCTAGCAGAACGTCTTTATAATAAAGTTGTCAAAGTGTTGTTTCTGTGCTGTTAAATGTTATAATTCATACATTTTAATTTCATGGCTTGCTGTGCAGTGATTGAGACTTGCATATCAACATAATAATTGGTGTGAAAATGCCATTGTTAATTGTTTTTCTTTTTTCCATTCACACTGTTTCAGTGAAGTCACATGAAAAAAAAGCCGATCAGCTCTTTTATACCAAGTGCATTACAGAAAACAAATGAAATGTCCCATTTATCTTTCTACACAGCCCATGTGCATGTGTGTGTGTGCACACACGCCTGTATGCAAGGCTCTGTGCAAGCTTCAGTTACCATGGTGTGTAATTTCAGGGCGAGATTAACTTCTCTGTACTGAAAATAGAGATAGAGAGAGGGGGAGAGAGAGGTCAAAGAAGAGGGGAATTGTCATTGCTGTACATGTGTTTGTGTGTGTGCGGGGGGGGAGACATCAACTGAGATTCGTATCAGAAGCCACAATGACATTAAGATAGGAGCAGCTCTGGTCAAGTCCTTTTCAAAAAATAAATGTTTTAGCAGAAGTCACTTATCTCTTAACATACACGCATGAATTAGTCATTTGTGTTTTTAGATTGATGTCAGTGGAAGTCTTGGGGTGTTTTTGCTCCAGTAACTGATTCAGAAGCTTAAGAGCTTGTCTACGAAAACTGAATTTATTCATACATCAAAGCACCATTGTGTAGAAATTAGCATGTCCCCCCTCCCATAGTTTCTGAGTGCATCACTGGTGTAGATATAAATCCAAGGCCATTAAAATTGTGTCAGACGTAAAGTGGCTGACCAACAATGCTAACGAACAAAACTCATAACATTGTATTGTGTTTGAAACTTGTAGTACTTGTACACTAGTACACTGCACTGTCAAAATGATTTAGAAGCTGTAGAAAAAGTTACATTATGTTGGTTCTTTGTTTTCTTGTATATACTGCAGAAAACAGCACTGAGTTATCTTGAATGCCCCCCCCCCCCCCCCCCTTTCCAGACATGACAAAAAAGAATCAGCCTGAAATATTACATTTTGTCTGAAGAATATATAAAAGGCAACGTTCAAATGAGAAATAAGAAAAGATGGTAAATGGTAAATTGTCTTGCATTTCCAATCTACTGACCGCTCAAAGCACTTGCCACATTCACCAATTCACACACACATTCATACACTGATATTGGAGGCTGCCTAAAGGGCGCCAGCTGCTGAACAGGAGCAATTTGGGGTTCAGAATCTTGCTCAAGGACACTTCGACATGCAGATGGGGGGAGCCAGGATTTGAATCAGCGACCTTTCCGATTACTAGACAAGCCGCTCTACCTCCTGAGCTAGCAGCCCACATAGATGAATGCACAACTCTGACTACTATGTACTACATTTTACACCCAGTCACCTTGTTTAAGCTACAGTGAGTTTCTGACTCTGTAAGCATTCTTAACTTTTTTACTAAGTTAAGGGTAATATTATAGTATTACACTGTATTAAGTATAAATTGTGCTATTTTAAATTCTGAGTTTCTGTACAAAGGCTGATATTTTTCATAGCTAGCAGCAGGGATCCATGTTTAATGATGAACATGTGAGATTTGAGTCGCTGCCAAAATCAAATCAATTGTTCAGTTCCCAAAAAACGTTAAGCCTTTCAACCAAATTTCACAGAACTCTGCATGTGAGTTTTTGAAAAAAACACCCTGCTGAGTGACAGACACACCGGAAAGAAAAATTGATTAGCAATCCTGAGTTTGTTGAGTGAAAACTCTTTGAAAAACACACACACAACGACACACAGTCACGCAAACTCACTTCAAATTTTCATAATTTAGACAGAAGAGAAAGATAAATTAATTAGAAAGAGAAAAAATTATCTGGTGAATACTTTAACTTTAAACAACGCAGCCACACATCCATGGATAGAGTCGAGTTTCACTGACAGTGTTGAATTTGTATGAAAAGAAAAAGTTCTTGGAGTTGGTTATAATTAGGAAATGAAGGTGTTTTCATAATGTAATGTTGGGAAAAGTTTGTGTCAGCTGGATAGAGAGTATACCTGTGTTTTATGAGCCTCTGCCTGTTATGGACATTTGACATTAACAAACACAAACAAGCTGGCCAGGACTGCACAACAGCAGGAAATACATTGGACCACCAAGAGCAGTTATTGGATGACCTTTGCAGTATATTTGTACATAGGAAAGCTTTGCTTGTTATTGGTGCCACTAAACATCAACACTAGTCGGCTGAAGCAGATAGGAGCCCACCAAAAACCTGATTCTGTTCAAGGTTTCTGCCTGTTTTCTGCCTTGCCACTGTCACCAACTGCTTGCTCATAGTGGGAATCCGTTGGGTATCTGTACATTATATAGACATGCTTTATAGGAGAAGTGCCCTGATAGTTTCTGTTCGGATTTGGTGATACATAAATGATACTGAAATTAATTAAGCATCTCCTCCATACTGAGTTGCTCCCCTTAGAGCAACATCACAGAGTACCCCGGGCAAAGAATACTATCTGCTGAGGATCTTTTGTTCTCTCCAAACTGCAGCAATTTAAACTACCCTTAGTTCAATGTATGATGTACATTGTGTGGATGATTCAAAGTTAAGTTTTCGCCTGTGTCAGTTGGTTGGTTGATTGCTTGGTTGTTTGGTTGGTTCCTTTTTTGCTTGGTTGTTTAGTTGGTTGCTTGGTTGGCTGGTTATTTGGCTGATTTGCTGGTTGGTTGGCCAGATGGTTTTTTGGTTGGTTGTTGGGTCAGCAGTATTACTCAAAAACTACAGCACAGATATCGATGAAAGTGAGTACAATTTATAAAAACAGAAGTCTGGATTTATTGAATTTATATGTTTAATTTGATATTGGATTAGGCTCGATTTAATTAAAGGGAAGTACTGGGCTTTGGCAGAGTTAGGCACTCTAAAGTTGTAATATGATCTTAGTGCAAGAGGTCAAATGTGCTCTTCCAGCCTTGGCTGGACAGTAAAGTTACAAAGTTGAAATTCCAGAAAGATGTTTTGTTATTATTATTATTATTATTATTAGTAGTAGTAGTAGTAGTAGTAGTAGTGTTATTCTGAGGCAGCATCAAGTAGTTTTAACCAAACCAAAAAATTGGCTGCTAAAGGTGATCGATCAGCTGCAGCGGCTGATGTCCTGGACTATATTTGTGGACACACACAAATACAAACACACACACACACACAATCTGGGTTGATTAGAGTGAAGAAAATAAAGGCGTTTTAATCAGCAAGAGATAATATTGTTGTGGGACAGGAAGCTGTTTCAATTAACCTTCGTACAGTAAGGGGTGATGGAGATACTAGCATGCATAAACACACATGTTCACACACACACACACACACACACACACACACACACACACACACACACACACACACACATACACACACATATGAGGAGTCTTCTCCATTTCTGCCTCACAGCATACAAACACTCAACACCAGACACAGTCTCTCTCCACCCTCAAACACATGCAAACAGACAAACACACGAAAGGAATGAGCACGCACACACACAAATACATGCTCATACACACAGAGTATTACCCTGCCTTATTTTTAGCTGTTCCCCTTTCCAGCCCTGACCTACATCACAGCATGAATAAAGCAGCAGAGAGATGAAGAAAGTGAGCTCAGAGAAGGAGGGAGGAGGGAGGAGGTCTGGGAAGAGGAGTGAGGAAGGCAGAGAGGGAGGAAGAGGCACCAGCAAATCAAGAAAAATGAATTCCCCCCTGTGTGAAATGACAGTTCCAGTTCTGTCAGCAGACCTCACCTGCTACGACACTCCCAGAGGAGGCTGCAGAGGGCAAACACAAGCACTCACACAGACATTCAGACCAACAGACACACACACACACACACACACACACACACACAAACACAGGGGGTAGAGGACCTCGGAGCGACAGGTATCAGAAAGTCTCATCATGCGTCAGATTTGACAGTAGATGCTTTTCCTACTTTGAATACAGGCTGACAAAAGCAGCAAGCTCACAACTTTGAATTATTGAGGCCATGCAGTGGCAACATCACAGCTCGGCCTTCATCGGGCTTGTAGAACGCTTTGGCCAATAAAGGGTAATCAAATGAGCAGCTTTAAGGGTGGAGTAGCGCTTCAGGACAAGATGAAAATTGGATTCAGGGACTGTCTCGCAGCCTGAAAGCACTCGAATAAGTTCAATGTTTTTGATGTAGCAGATCAATGCTTTCTACGCTGAAGGCCAGCGAGGCTTTGTATGCCCGAATGCAGATCCGTCTCCCTTTGATTGTGCAATTCAACACTCCTACTGTACACTCTCCAAGGATGAAATTTGCAGAGAAAAAAACCTCTGGGTGTTGCATGTAAGTCAATTACGTACTTCATACAAATTCATCCTGTTGTAAGGCTAAAGTGTGAGCTGAAAACCCCAAAGCTGGAATGTATCTATCTAAGGAGAGAGGATATGGAAATACTCTCCCTACTCTCTCCTGCCCCTAAGTGAAGCATGCAGGCTCCCTGAAGTGGTGGAAAGGCCTGTTAGCTGCAGGAATCTGGCTCTCTGCTGCTCACACGCACACAAATACTCCGTTAGACGTACACACATTCGCACACGCACATACAAATTTAGACCCTTCTGCATAACACCTCCCTCGTGTGTTTCCGATCCCATTTCATCAGCAGTCAACCAGCTCATCTAATGCCTCCCTGAGCTCTGTGTTTTAATGCTCATACAATGTCTTTCAAGCTACATTAGGAAGAGCGTGAATATGTTTATGAAAAGAAGCTTCAATGTGTCATATTAGCAGAATAGAATGGACGTTAGGTAGGATACTGCTCTCACTGCTCTCCTTTGTCCTTCTTAGTTTTTGTGCCCTCATTTCATCTAATCTCATTCTTCCTCTCCTTCCCTTTTCTTTTATTTTCCTTTCCTCTCCTTTCCTTCCCTATCCTCTCCTGTCCTTTCCCTTACTTTCCTTTACATTCCTTTCCTTTATTTTCCTTTCCTTTCCTTTGGACCCATATTTTCCTCCTTCCCTGCTACTCTTTTCTATTGCTCTAACTAAACAACACAACAGTTTCTATAGTTTGCGAGCAAAAACGTCCTTTGAAGAACTTGTCTTGTTTGTCTGCGTTATGATTAGTGAAGGCAATTTTTGGAATGGGCGACACTGAACTGAGACTAATGCAACAGTGTCGATGCAGTTCATTGAGCTTCATCCACCTGCTTCATCAGCTGCTCAAGGAATCACTCCGTGTGTCCTGAGTGTGTCTTTAGAGAGCCACCTACTGAGTTATTAATCCGCTGTATGTGCTTTGTTTGTCCTCAGATATTGATGAGTGTGCGACCCAGATGCATTACTGCCAGTCCAACACGGTGTGCGTCAACCTGCCCGGCAGCCATCGCTGCGACTGTCTGCCAGGCTTCATCAGAGTGGACGAATACTCCTGCACCGGTAGGTCTGCAAGCAAATACATTACTGACTCATTGTTGGTGCATATAGTCCATCTGGCATCACATCATACATGTAGTTTGATATGTGATGGTTCAGTAGGTTGATGGGCAGTTTTCTACTGGCGTTTCAATTTTTGATCTGTAGGGAGTATGATTACAGGTAGTCCTCCCATTTCCCATTCATTCCCTCACTGCTCTGGTGGCCATTTTCTCCATTCAGCATGACTCCAGGGATGCTTCAGAGTGAAACATCTACAGTGTATGGATGGATTGGCATTACAAAGTAGCACAATTCTCTGATTTTCATTTTGTTGATGTGCTGTTTAAACAACTATTTGGATAACTTTGAAATGGGTTGGAGACAGTGATGTTCCCCAGAGAATCAGTATAGTGATTCTCCTGATACACACTATATTGCCAAAAGTATTCACTCACCCATCAAAATAATTGAAATCAGGTGTTCCAATCACTTTCATGGCCATAGGTGTATAAGAGCAAGCACCTAGGCATGCAGACTGTTTCTACAAACGTTTGTGAAAAAATGGGTCGCTCTCAGGAGCTCACTGAATTCCAGCCTGGTGCTGTGATAGGATGCCACCTGTGCAACAAGTCCAGTCGTGAACTTTCCTCGCTCCTAAATATTCCAGTCAACTGTCAGTGGTATTGTAACAAAGTGGAAGCGATTGGGAACGACAGCAACTCAGCCACAAAGTGGTAGGCCACGTAAAATGAAGGAGCGGGGTCAGCGGATGCTGAGGCGCACAGTGCGCAGAGGTCGGCGACTTTCTGCAGAGTCAATCACTACAGACCTCCAAACTTCATGTGACCTTCAGATTAGCTCAAAAACAGTGCGTAGAGAGCTTCAGGGAATGGGTTTCCATGGCCGAGCAGCTGCAGCTGCAGCAGAACGGTACTTGTCTGACTGCATTGTGCCAAGTGTAAAGTTTGCTGGAGGGAGAATTATGGTAAGGGGTTGTTTTCAGGAGCTGGGCTTGGCCCCTTAGTTCCAGTGAAAGGAACTCTGAATGCTTCAGCATACCAAGAGATGTTGGACAATTCCATGCTCCCAACTTTGTGGGAACAGTTTGGGGATGACCCCTTCCTTTCCCAACATGACTGTGCACCAGTGCACAAAGCAAGCTCCATAAAGACATGGATGAGAGAGTTTGGTGTGGATGAACTTGACTGGCCTGCACCGAATCCTGACCTCAACCCGATAGAACACCTTTGGGTTGAATTAGAGCGGAGACTGAGAGCCAGGCCTTCCCGTCAAACATCAGTGTGTGAACTCACAAATACGCTTCTGGAAGAATGGTCAAAAATTCCCATAAACACACTCCTAAACCTTGTGGAAACCCTTCCCAGAAGAGTTGAAGCTATTATAGCTGCAAAGGGTGGACCGACGTCATATTAAACTCTATGGATTAAGAATGGGATGTCACTTAAATTCATATGTGAGTCAAGGCAGGCAAGCAAATACTTTTGGCAAGATAGTGTATCATTGTTTTTTAAATTTCAATCCATCCAGTGCTTTGGCTTATCACCAAACCCACAAAACCAACAAAAGTAAGACAGCAACCTCAGCTGTTATTAGCAAATCTTGGCATGCTAACATGCTAAACTAAATTATAAATGCTGTGAAATCTGAATATGTGACTTCACCAGACTTTCAGACCTGGTGGTACTGAGGGGCAGTCTAAGTTCATGATTCACTGAGTCCCCATGCTTGGAAATTAGCTGTATAGCAGTATGGATGTTACAATGTAAAAGTATTGTAATGTAATTACACTGTGGCTCTACACCCTTCAGTCATGGAACAGAGAGGGAATCAAAAAGTGAAGAGTTGTGGATGAATTAAGGAGTCTGCTAGTCCAGTGGTACAGCAGCTGATACTTCTGTATCTTTTGCCAAATGGCAGCAGGGTGAACAGACTGTGTTAGGCTGATAGCACTGATGCTCGGTAGATGGGTGCCAATGATGTTCTGGGGGGTTTTACTCACCCACTGTCCCGGGCCGTGCACGAACCATGTCAGTTTGTTGATGTTTCCAGTCAGGATGCTTTCAATTGGTCCTCTGAAAGTTGACAGGAATTTGGCTCCACAATTTGCCCTTCTTAAGTTTAAGAGTGGCAATGTGCAATGAACATGACCACCTCTTCATTTAAGAAAATTTCAGAATTCAGATGAGATATTTATATTGTCTCCTCTCTTTGTCAGTTTAATGTCATCTTACAATCTTCACTAATGCCTGTCTGAAGTGGCTGCTAACTGTGTCAAACGTTTCCGTCAACTGCCAACCACATGAGGCTGCCAATGATGCTGTCTTTCTTGTTATCTGCAATTAAAGCATGTAGAGAAATGAATGCGAACTGATTGGTGAACGCCTCAGCATGTCCTTTTAAAGGCTGAAAGAAATCAGCATGTAATCACAGAAGAATGGAGGATTGCAGCCCATTAATAGTCTGATTTTGAATATATCTTGCTTTCTCTACGTCTTTGACCTTCTCACAGCTCAAAGTCAGGACAGAAAACACTTCTAACATTTGTTTTTTTTTCTTTTGACCACACGTTTAATTGCTCAGCCTAAGTTTATTTCTGTGGTTCGAGCCATTTCCCGAGCGTACAGTACAGTGGCACCTGGCATAGGTGGTTTACAATGTTTTTCCTCTGAAGAGGTTTAGAGCAACATGTTTTCTCCAGGGTGACTATGATGTGCTTGGTTGCTGCTCAGTGTTTCTCTGGAGAAGTGTTCTTTAATTAGCTCACAGTTGGCAGCCATGCAGGAACAGGGATCCATAGACAATCAATCTATTTTGCAGCTTGTAAACTGTCCTGGCTGCTGACTGGGAGCGCGAGGAGCACTCTCTACATCTGCTGGGAGAGATAAATCCTTTCTCCTCTTCCTGCTTCCCCTCAGCTTCTTCTCAAGGGTTTAGGATCCTCGACATGAATGTGAAACAGAGTTAGCATTCACGGTGCAGCGAGGTGACGGCTCACATTTCACACAGCGCTAACACGATTGCACGTTAGCTTTGTAATTGACACGTTGAGCTGAAATCTGTATTGTTTTTCTTCATTGTGTCTGGATCTGGGAGAGGTTTTGTGCATTAAGCAGGACACACACAGACACAGTGGAATCCAGTTACTTGTTTCTCTGGTTTCTCATTCCATGAAGCCATTAGCGAGCATAAAGTTAACTCACATAGTCCCCTCTGATCACAGAGCAATTTTCGAGGGTGAAATCTGCTTTGGTGTGCAGAGTTGTGGAGCTTTAATCATTAATCTTAATAGAAGGTACGCACCGATGGCACTATGTTCTGCAATATCACCTCCTCATAATAATCATCAATCCTTAAAGTATATTTGGTGGTCTGTGGATTTTGAAATGTGGCCAGATATTGAGTTTCCTGACAGATATATCCTGTTTGTAGGGATGGATAAGTAGCAGTACCCAGAACAGAGCCTGAGGGCATATACTCTAGATACTTGATCCTATTATAACCCTTAAACACTCATCCCCTTTTGGATTTGGTCGATGGATGGATTTGGTTGAAATCTTTCCGAGGGTATTTTTTGAGGGACTAAGGAGAGAGGGTGTCATATGCTGTACTGATTGTAAAGCTCATGATGAAAGTTGTGATTTTTGATATGAGAATAATACAATTGACTTGACTTTACAGTGTTACATTGACAGATTGCAGATAGAAATGGTGCCAGGCTGCCAGCCGGCAACCCAATTGCAAGAGTAAATGTTGGCAATGTACATTTCTGCAAATCTCTGATATGTGGAAACTTAAGGTTTTTCTTGAGGTTCAGTTTTCAATTTTACGTTATGACAATGATGTGCCTATGCTCTCTTTAGGCTAAGGCAAAAAAACAAAGCTGGACACTGTACCTAGGTCTCCCTAAAATTTCCAATGATATAGCACTTTCAAATGTTAAAACCTAGCCTCGAAAGTGTGGCTGCCTTCTCGACTGTAAATCCTGTAAACCACCCTCCCCTCCACCTCTTGATATGAAAGTCATGTCATGACCTCCTGAGACCCAGGAAAAAAATGAATAAATAATTACTATTTTTGTACATACATTTTGTGTTGGGGTGGAAAAAAACATATTGCAAAGAAAAACAGATTATTATTATTATTATTATTATTATTTATTCAAATTTTACAACATGTCCTCTGTAGTGGACAACAGGACTTATTTGTTCTCAAATAGGAAACATTTAAAGGCTGAGTATGTACATGGAGAGTTCCACTGGAATTATCCACTACACCAAATACAAAACAAATAGCAAAAGTAGATTTATCTTTTTGTAACCATTATACCTGAGCCTTTTCTAATTTCTTTATTGGACATTTGACACCTCATGGTATCATCCTATGATAGATTGATCAGGCATAACATTATGACCACTGACGAAGTGAAATGAAGTGAATAACACTGATTATCTCTTCATCATGGCACCTGTTAGTGGGTGGGATATATTAGGCAGCAAGTGAACATGTTGTCCTCAAAGCCGATGTGTTAGAAGCAGGAAAAATGGGCAAGCATAAGGATTTGAACGAGTTTGATACGTGCCAAATTGTGATGGGTAGACGACTCGTCATACCACAGCACACTTTAGGGGTGTCGTGGAGTCCATGCCTCGATGGGTCAGGGCTGTTTTGTCAGCAAAAGGGGGCCAACACAATATTATGCCGGTGGTCATAATGTTATGCCTGATTGGTGTAAGTCTGAATCTCACTGAATGATTCTATTAAGAATCCTCTCTGCCTCTGTCATAGCGCTGTCTACTGAACAAATATGAAACAAATATAAGCACGTCGTAAGTCCTAACATCCAGCACAGAAGGACATTTTTAAATTTGCTGTTTTTCAAATGAAAATAAATAGGCTCAGCTCTGAAAACTCATTCAAATATTCCAGAGATGTTTACTTACTTAAAACAATTTAAAAAATAACATTTTTTTTTTTTCTATTATGAATGCTTACCTTTCTTTTTCTCCATAAAATGTGCTTTCTGGGACGGCAGCCATTTTAAAAAGACATGCACAGCCAAGTTGGGAAGGCCAACCCATTTTTAAGCTCCAGTTATCCTCTTTAAGGAACAGCAGGACTTAATAGAGTGACATGTATAGAATGAGAGATGTTGAAAATGTAATGTCCACTACTAAGGACAAAAATGAATTGCTGGGTCTCTGGATATGAGATGTAATGTAAAAATTCCAATATGAAATCAAGCTGTATAGGGAACTAATCTAACTGCAATGGTAACATGACTGTATCACTATTACATTGTGCGATTAACATTTTCTTTGTAATAATATGTCGAAGCAAAAAAAAAAAGATCTAGTCGGTATGTTACACAACCCCTCGGAAATCGTTACACCACATTTCTTTTGAAAAAAAACATCTGCTTGTTTGTGCACGAAAGCTCTTCACAATTTTAGAAGGCTTTTCCATGTTCTTTTTTTTTTTTTCTATGTGTATCACTCAGGGGGGAAAGATCATACAGTGGCATCACGTACATGTCCTCAGTCAGCCGTAAGAAAGTCACCTGAACCGTAACAATCAAGCTGAAATGAGACAAAACCTAGAGACGGCGGGAGAAACGTGTTTGGTGACAGCCACTAATGAAAGTAATGTGTTTGTTCCTGCCTTTTTCACTTCAGGCCAGTGCGTGTGAGCGCACTGTATGCGTGTCTCTGTGGACTTCATCCACACAGAAACTTACATCACTGTAGGCAGCGCACGGTCTACAGATTTACCCTCAGCATTACAATCTGAGCAGCTCCTTTCTCAGAGGAATAAAATGTCACCTCTTGCAGCTTTTACACGACATATCATGTATCACCTTTTGCATTGGACGCTCTCAGCCTCGGCTCCCTCCGTCTCTCCTGCCTGGCGGTGGAGCCTGTCCTTCGTGTAGACAGTTCCCTGTAAACAATAGGAGGCTGCGGTAATTGTGGTTCCGCTTGATTTCACCTCTATGGAAGCAGGCAAGCAGCTCTGGGGAAACAGGATGGACAGAGGGAAGATGAGAGGTGGCAGAAGTGTGAGTTTTCTATACGTCGCCTTCACGAAATGCCACATAGCTGTCACCGTATCTGTGTTTATGCAGTCCACATCTGTATTATCTGCAGTGCTGAGCACTCAACGCTGGACTTTCCAGAGATCACGTGTCAATCACAACACGTGATCGTTAATAACAATAATTTAGGATACATTTTGTGGTTTATAAGCACAATATAATAAATAAACCCTTTGGGCTGCATCATGTCAGTGGATGTTGTGCTTAGTGGTGCAGATTTCCAAACACATTTTCAATTTGCAAAAGCCAGTTGTCAAACAGTGAGCCGGCATCTTTCAGGTCCACTGGTGTTCTGGGGCCCTAGGGCCCTTTGAAGCTTTGGCTGGTTGGTAATCCAGAATTTGACCTTCTTTTCGGAGAGTTTGAGGTGTTCATGCTAGCAAACTTTGTGTTAATTTAAAAAGGCATCACCCCAGGATACCAAATAATTGAGATTATTTTGACAGTTTTTGGGATGTTGATATTGATCCAGAATCTTTGGGAACAATAGTTTAGTCACGGATGGGATTTTGTTTTAGTTATTTTCTATTTCATATTGTAACTTCTCCGCTCATTCTACCTGTGTTTTTTCCCTAGTCTTTGTCAATTTGTCTGCTTGCATCCTGGTGTCACCTCCATGTTTCCTGTTTTCCTCCTGATGTTGGTTAGTCTGCGTTTGTTCCTCGCCTGTGTTCCAGTTTTTGTTCCCGCCATGTTCTGCTTGGTTCTGTGTTATGCATTCTCAGTTTTTTCTTGTATTCTCTTTTGCCTGTCTTTTGTTGTCTGCTAGCCATACCAGCTTTGCAAATCAAGGTTGCTTTTTGTTTCTTACCCACCTACCACTGTGTCTGCATTTGGTCCTCACATTTTTGCAGTACAATTTTCATTTTAACTGTAAAGACTATAAAAAGTCATGTTGTTGGGGTCTGTACCTAACATGGAAAAATGTTTTCCTCCATCCAGAAAATAAGATTTTTTGGCCAGAGAATCTCTGCAGTAAAACAGTAATTCATTTATAACCCCTTTTTGTTACACATGTTACATTTATCAAGACATTTTGCAGGCCTTTTGCATTTGGACATTTTGTATTATTGGCTATTGGGTGAAAAGACAAAGGGAAGGGACCCTATGTTAGAAAAAAAGAAGAGATTTAATTTTATGGGGGGAAAAAGAGAATTACTGTTTAACAATGCTGAGCTGATACTGCGGTTTGCAACAGTGTAGATGATTCCAGTCTTTATGGTGTAGTGCATGCAGAGTCAAAGTGATTTCCCCTGTGAAAGATCATTATGATCTCTGACTTCATGTGTTGGAGGATAATAGTTGTCTGCCATAGGTAATTGTGTAAATGGCTGTCCGACTCCCACTGTGTACTTATCCTGTGATCTCTGGGTTTCAGAGCAATTGTTTCCTGCATGAAGCAGGCGCTGATAAGACTCACACTTACAGATTAAACCACTGGGGTAAATGGGAGGTTTAAGGTCCTTCTTTTGGCGCCGTCCTATAAATAAACTCCAACATCTGGTTCCTCTCAGGCCTGGAGATAAAGTGAGGTGTAGCCATTTTAAAATGGACTCCTCATCTATTACAAGCTGCAGCCTCGCACAATGTATGACTGGGTTAAGACATTGAAACTCTCTCATGGATTAAAGAGCTTTGTTATCCACCGGGTTGCAGCTTTTATACTCCTTACTTAGTCAACTAAAGACACTGTAGTTTAAGATTATTTTGGCTGATATAGTCTATTATAACCATAGTGGCATAATATATACAAAGATATACAGAATATACAGAATATACAAAATACAAAATTTTGCGCCGCCGACAGCTGCGGCCATATTATCTTTGCTGGTTGTCTGTCCGACCAGAACATCAAATCTCAGGAACAGAAGGAGACTTTGTGACCATTTTTCACATTTGGTTGGATACTTAATCAGTGGCACCACATTTTGATAGGACTTCAGGCTGGTATTTCTTCAATTCAAATGAAATATTTTGATTTCTTGTTAATCAAGATGAGTTTAAGTGAGCTATTTTGATATAATAACATCTTAGTAACTACCTCTTTTGATTTGATTTGATTTGATTTGATGTGATTTGATATTTGGGAAATATAAACTCTGATTAATGCGAGAGCCTGCTTCAGTTTTCAAAAAATCATTTAAAAACACAGCCAACCAGAGATTCCTTACCACCCTCCTTTTATCATCACAGCCAGTACTGATAGTAATGTTAATTGTTCAACTCTATCCCGCCCCTGTATATTGATGGCTGCGTCCACTATTTGGAAGGTCGATTGTACATCCTTGGCCAAGATACTGGGCCCAAAGTTGCTCCTGATGAGCAGATCAGCACCTAGCAGCCTTGGCCATCAGTGCACATAGTCTTTGTTTCACCTCTTTGGAGATATCATGTTTTTTAATGTTGTGTTAATGTTTGTGTTGAAAAGATAAAACTGATTGGATTTGTTTTGTTAGCAGGTAAACATCAATATTCATTTCAAAATAAATCAGGCTCTAATCAATGTCATTATATTGTCTACCTGTGACTCCTTTCCCTCTAGTTGACATAAGCCTGGTAGTGGTATTTTAACCATATTGATTGAATTGAGAGCTTTCCGTTGGCTAATCATTTATTCAGACAGCAGCTACATCACCTGCTGCTGCATTTGATGCTGTAGTGTATATCTGTCTTCTGTCCTCATCTGCACTGATCAAAATTTGACTTTTCATTTTTTTCATCAACCTGCTCTTCATTGACAGTTTGCTTGAGCTTGGTGGTATGACTGACCAAAAGAAGCTGCCACTAATTTCATGCATCAGTTGCTACATATATTCTCCAAAATTATGGAGAAAAAAAAAAAATAAAAAAAATCACCCCCGACACATTATATGTTTAATGAAAATTTGATCAAATCCAACTCCAATTATATATGTAATGAATGTGGAGCTCAGGTGTGACGAGCTGGGAAACCTTGGCAACCCTCCCTGTGTACATTAACTGTTCAAAAATGGGGGTCACGCTGTCAGGTTGGCTCAGCACCAGCCAATTTTACAAGCTCATCGAGCACAGTTTGGGAACGAGTCCGATAAGTTTTGCTTAGTCCTCACTTTCATCCCTGTGTAATTGGCTGTAAAAAAGAAGCTGCTGCTTATTTTTAGCCTCCCCGTAAAGGTTTGATGTAAGGAGTGTTTCCTCCTGTTCAAGCATCCAGAGTGATGTCTGTCCTCACGTCACAATGCTTTTCTGTAACCTCCGCCTCTTCTCTTTTGATGCGTTATCTTCCTGTTCCCCCTGGCTGAATACACATGTGGAATAAATGATGCACTGTGGCTATGGGATGGATGTTTACTGACAGAGCACATTAATGGAACAAGCTTTCATTAATGTGAATTGCAGCCTAAGCATCTTTATTGCAGAGAGCTGTATATTTTCGCCGGGAGGTAAATAAATTGCATTAGTTTTCTCGAGCCCCTGCTGCAGCTACACACAGAGGAGGAGATGCGCTGAGATGGTCAGGACGCTATAAAGCAAATCAAACGCTAATGCCTCTAAAGCAGCTGCTGTTATTCAAGATGAAAATATTTGCAGCATAATGAGGAGCACTTTTGTTTTAAAATGTGCTTGATGTAAATAATATCACGTGACTGTAACACACACACACACACACTCCCAGCAGCAGTGTAGATTTCTCTTCTCGTGTCTCCTGCTTCCTTACCCTAGTTAGCAACGTGTGCTCACTGATATTGTATGCATTGTATCAAAATTACATTTGAGAAAAAGTAAAGAAATTCTGTTCAGTCACTCCGGTATCGTCACCATCAAGAATCGTGTATCGTCATGTCGTCGAAATGTTCCTTTTAGGTACACCCTCATCAGTTTTATCAGAGTTTCCAGTGGTTTTCAGAAATAAAGCTCAAAAACCGATACAACAACTTATAAGTGTCTCGCTCGTGTACATATTGACATAGCATTATGTGTCAAAACATAATTAAAAGAAGAGTGAATATAGACATTTCATTCAAGACTCCAAAAATGAATGCTGTTGCTTTGTAACAAATCGTCCTTAAATCATTTGGGATTAATATATCAATTCTAGATTTACTGCCCCTAAGTGGCCAAACACCTGTTAATGGAGGTACACATCTTGTTAGCTTAGACTGCCATACATATTAGTTGGTATTTTATTTTAGTGAATTGTGGATAAAAGTAATCAATTCAACTGTCAGAATAAATGTGTTTACAAAACCACAGGTAAGTTATTAGTGTCTTTATGTTGCGACTTCATGTTTGGTCCAATTGTGTATTTCTCGCTCGTCACAACACTGTGTTGATATTCTGGTTGGGTTTAGGCCCAAAGGCTTGGTTATGATTAGGCAAATGGTTTGACTTAAAATACCTCTTGTGGTCGATGCGAACACAGCCAGAAATGTCAGAGTCTTCCAAAAAGATTTTTTGAAATAACACATTTAAGTCTCACACAAACACAGCTAGAAATATCCCAAGGTCTCAATAAAAAAATCCCAATTCTGTCGCCACAAACACACCTGGAGATGGGCCGACTTCCTGTGAAGAATATCTGGTTTTAGTTCCCGTAACATGGCTGGAAATAGCCCCCTAAAAATATCCAGTGGGGCCGTGCTTGCACATGCCGAAATGCTTGTGAAGTATGTCTTTTAATGATCATGAAGTGTGAACAGTATATATTGTACTGTTCACACTACATGATCATTAAGTGTGAACAGTATATATTGTACATACTCTATGTCTCATGCAAACTTTGAGGTACTTGTGGTTTGCAGAAACTGACATAAACTACACTGTAAAATATCAGATGAGAGGACAGAGAGGCACATCTGCATCATAAAAGGTCTGATGGATGAGCAGTCTTGCAAAGTCACAACACATAAAAACACATAAAAAGGCCCTTGGTCTTCACTGACCTATGTGAGAAGCCTTTTAACTCAGTTTTGTCTTTTTACTCTCCTTTGCGAGCACATATGCATGCAGCATGTAAAATCAGCTGTGTAAGGTGGAATCGATCCAGTGGCGGGTCAAAAAGAAAAACAACCTCTTCGACTCCAAATTGATTGGCGCAGGAAAATCTGTTTTGTTTTTTCCAACTAATTTTATGGAAATCAATGTCCTCATGGCTAAATGCTATGACAGGCAATCAATGTATTTCTCCCCTTGACACAGGACCGATCCCTGCTGAGTTCACATCACTTCAAGGTGAGCGGCAAGGCTGAGGCATAAAGTGAGCATGATGACTTTGAGTTTGAAAAAAAAAAAAGGGAAAAAACCCTTGGAAAATCCTGCCGTGCTCTATTCTTTTTTATGGGCTTGTCACTGGTCATTAAATTTCACATTACTGGAGTGTTCTGCTTGACATTATTGAATGAGACGACGGTAGGAGCTTAAGAGATGAGGACATGTTTTAGAAATTTATTATGTAAAGTAAAAGTGAATCATGAGGTGTTGGTTTTAGTCATAGATCCTTTAATCTCCTCATTCTTGTTTTAGAAACCAAAAGAAGGTTCTGAGCGCTGAAAAAAGGAAGAGAAAGACAGATGAAATGTGAGAGATGAAATGTCAGACAGACACAAACAACCTTGGCTTCAGTTAGATCCTCTTAACACATAATGTGAATTGACATTTTCTCATTCCAATTTAAGTAAAATATGTGTAATTAGAGAAAGTAAAAGAAAATCAAAATACTAAAAGTGTAAATAGGCATCATGGCAACTAAAAAGGGTCTAAAAAGCAAAAATGTGTTATCCAGAGTATTTACTGGAAGAAAGAGAGATTGGTAGTGTGGAGAAAGAGCCTTTAAATGCTATGGACCGATGTCACTTGTCGGTCTTATCCACTAACAGCAAATGATTCCATCCTGGTTAGTGCATCTGATTTAAAACCATTTTAAGCATTTGGGGGGAAAAAAGAAAAAAAGTAAGGTTCAAACGACGAAGAGCCCCTTCCCAGTTGGAAGCAAATAATAGGCAGATTTACATGGAACCGAAGTGGGAATGTCATATTCTCCAGGTCATGCTTTGAGCAACACCCTCTGCTGATAACACATCCTTGTTTAGGATGGCTTTCCTCAAAACTTGTGGAACTGAAGGCTGGTTGGCCAGATAGAACAAGATCTATAGCTCATTTGGTATTAACTAGTGAAGTATATGTGTGGGAAACACCGCTATGCATTTAACAAGTCACACATGTTAGGACAAAGTCTAGGTTTAAGGTGCCCTGGCAGCGACTCGTATGATATGTACACCACGCACAAAAACGTTAATTGTAAGAATGCTTCAATCTTGTGCAGGACGACTAATGATCGTTATTCATTATTGATTATGCTGATGCTTTGAATAATTGTTAGGCCATAAAATGTAAAGAAATGAAAAGAAGCCAAAGTTGACAGATTCAAATTGTTTGTTTGACATGTCCAAGCACCATTTGCATTCAGTTTAAAGTCATGGGGGGCCAGCAAATGGTCGAGCCGTGCATAACCTGTAAAGTTAATGTTTCTTGGTACAATTCACACAGCAAAATGATCTCATCAACACATATAAAACTGGAATTTATGCAAGATAGTGCTTGTTTTACAGGAGCTTAAAACAACCTATGCATCTGGCCTCGAAAGTCCCTATTACTTGGTCTTCCGTACCCGCTAGAGGTTAATTACATGGTCCCTAAATTTTCTGATTCAGTGAGGTCTCTCAACATTAGAAGCAAAACCCCCTGCTGTGTCTGATAATAATCCTTAATCATATCCTTAGTGAGATGTAAACAAAGAGACTTGGTCTTTTTATACTAATTACAGCCCCATCTTTTTTTTTTCTTCAGTAATTATTATCTCTCATGACAAGCACGCTCAAACATTTTGATTCACTCAACAAAATCAAATAAATTATTAGTATTATCCTTCACACTTCAGCACAGATTACATTGAATTTCACAGTGTCAGAGCTGTTTAAGCCAGACCATTAATAGATTTACATTTCAATACATATTTGAGGCAGTAAGCTTCTGTCTTATCCAGTGTGACAACAATAGTACAGGAAGCTTAAATTATACGATTCTTAGCATGACGGGCAAGTGGAAGTGAAGAGCAAGAAATCACTGGCATATGTGGAAATGAAAAACGGAGAATGTTTGGTATGTAGATGTAGTGAATACTGCAGAACAGGCTGTCACCGCCCTTCCAAAAATGATTCAGATGAGCTTTTTATCATTTCAACAAAAACTATAATAAATAAATGTGGATTCACTTGAGTATTTTTAGAGATAGATAGACATGGTTTCTTTAGGTTTAGGTGGATAAAACTAGTTGGTTTGGGACAGATTGTTGTCATGGTGAAAAGAAAAGGAGACAAAGGAAAATAGTAATTTCTTTGTGACAGAAATGAGACAATCTGAGAGATGTCACTTGATTCTAACAGTCTTGAAAAACTGCGTGTTATCGTCTTTCATTCTTCTGTTGTGATGTCAGACAATGGAATAAATGATCAGTTGAATTTGGTACTTTGCAAATGTTCTAAATGAGGCTGTGAGCGAAATCTGTCATTACATACTGCGGCGGATAAAGTGCTTAGAATCTGTTTTTAAGTTAAAGTGCCAAAGTGTGATATGAAAATACATTGCAAGAAAATGTCCTTCATTCAAAATGCTGCTGAAGTAAAAATACACAGTGCTGTCAAAGTTTCAAAAGTCAAAGCACAAAAATGGATCCTGGGACTGATATATTATTGCCATGATACTGAGGAAAAGCTTTTTACTGTTGTAGCTGCTTAGGATGGAGCTAGTTTTCACTGTTTTATCTACAGTAAGAAGTCTTGTTCGAGCCTTCTTCATGGGTCACAAGATAAATCTGAGAGGAAGCAAGGTCTTAAGATAATTAACGGGATTTCTCTGCAAATCTGTATTCATTTTTTGGACTCAAATTGTTAACATTATTTCTATAATAAATAAATGCCGTAATAAATAAATCCCGTTAATTATCTTAAGACCTTGCTTCCTCATTTTACCTCTCTTGGCGTCAGACAGTTTCTTAAATGAAAACATCAACTAAGTTTGGATAGAAAGACATTTGAAAGTGGAACGAGAGCTTGACTAGGCAATAACTACACACGGCTGGGAAATGCAAGTCAAAACACTGGTTTAATCTTTAAAAATGTTCTGTATTTAATAAGCTGCCATGTTGTTTTCAGTAAAATCTTTATTTTTCAAAGAAACTGCAGCTGTAAAAGTATAAATAAATACAAATAGAAATAAAGTACAAGTACCTCAAAATTGTAGTGTAGTACTTTGGTAAATGTACATAGTTACTTTCCAACTCCTCTTCCTCCCTTGCTATTTCAGTGTTTAATTCAGACAAAACATGAAGTGAATCTTACCAACAGTGTGAATAAAAGAGAATGTGAAGAGTTGACACTAATTGTTTGCTCCAGGCACTGCAATTGGAGGCAAATAGTGAGTAAAGCTGAGCACTGAAAATGTTTCAGCTTGAGTGGAAAATTAGTATTCATCCCGAGGCTTTATGACACCATTGCACACAAAATAAAAAGGCGAAAGGAGAAAAGCTGGAGAAAAAACAACAACAACAACAACAACAACAAAGAAGTTAGATTTCCTAGTGCTTTAAGATGACAGAAAATAAGCCGTGCAAATAAAGGAAGTAAAGCAAAGCAAATAACAATTGTCTGTTTAATCGGAAGTACCTTGCAAATTCATACTGTACATTGCTGCACCGTTTGAGCCAAGCAATGAAGTGAAGAGAATGTGCACTGCTTTTGCTAAAAATCCAATAATGCACTTTTTGTGTAAATTACTTACCAAACGGTCCCCTGCAAACAAGCCCTGTGAGGAACAGTACATGACGGAACAAGGGACTCGTTTGGGACACAGCTCCAGTTCTGACCTGCCCTGATTGGTGAGAAGCATGTTGTTGACCCAGTAATTCTGTGAAATGGGAAATAGCCACAGTCCTCCCTCTGATCCTCCTATTATCAAGTTTTCTCCACCCCGGTGACAGTGCGGAAGTCGTAGTGAGTGTGACGGCCGCTGTCCGTCGTCCTGATGATCAGTCATTATGCATCATTAGCCCGCCGCTTCGGGGGGTTCACCTCAACATGTCCGGGCCTGACACCGCATCACTCCGTTATAATCACTAATTAGACCAAGCCTGACAGAGATGGGCAGCATGCTCACGCAAGGCTGTTGTTATCTCCAGGAGAATCACTAAGCTTACTACTGTCAGTGTAATAACTTTCCGGTGACACGATCGTTCATCACTGTGTTAGCTTATTGTATTGCAGAAGAACAAAAATCCCCTTTGGAAACCGTTAAATCGTATTAATCTCTGATGGTTCATGTGTCCCATTAATTATTCTGTGGGAGCAGTGATTTGTTTTTCATTCCGTGCACCAAACAACAGCTATTACAGATGATTTTTTGGAAGCTGGCGGAGGTGCATTCAAATGCAGTCCCTCTCTTAGCCAGTGGGTGTTGGCGAAGTCCATTAAATGTGATATTAAAAGCTGCATTAAGCACTACTTTTGAAATAAACATTTAATCAAATGACTCACAGTGTCGAACAGCCTCGGGCTCAATCCAGATTATGATAAACTTCACCCATGGCGTCGACTAAGGGCATAGCAGCTGCAGCATTTAAAAATGCATTAGTCTAATAAGACTCCTTATACAATCGATAGCAGAACAGAGAGGAGTGCAGCCCTCAAACATACACAAATGCTCTTTACATATATATTGATTTAAGTTGCATATTGATTGAAAAATTCGACTTGGTCTCACACGGCTTTACTTGTCCAGAGTGGTTTTTTAATGTATTACCTGAGAAGGCCCCGCAGGTGCTGTGGCAGAAGCCTTGTCTGAAGAGGAGGACAAAGAGCTTTGGTGGGGCGGCTTTTATGCACCGAGTTGTTGGAACAATCTTCCGAGGAGTTGGTCCTTAAAGGGTAACTCCACCAATTTTTAAGTGTCTTGACAGGTCTTGGGGAGTACTACTGCATATGTGAAAAAAGGAGTTTAAAAAATTCTGGTGGCTCCAGAAAGAGCTGCATGTGATCTGATGAACTGCCTGCAGTGAGGTCCTCTCAGTGGATACATTGCATTGTGGGTAATGTAGGTATCAGGCTTTGAAAACCATTCTACACTTCTACAACAAGCAATCGAGGACGTGCTTTAAGTCACATTATTGGACTGTCACCGAAGTCCCTCACAAAGAAATCCACACTGGTAGCATTATGCATCTCAGACAAATCATCCACAGGTTTGTACAGCTGATCGAGGGAGACGGGGAAAGTCTAATTGTTCACGTCACATTACAATCTGTGTACATATGGCCAGTAAACAATGCATGTAAAAATGCAATTTGTAGCTCTTAAGAAATGCACGGAAATTGTTACAAATTACAAAGAGGCCCTTTAAAAATAAATCATCAACATTTTTACAGCAGAACCAGCAGATATCAGTTTTTATTATGCTATGGATTCTTCTTCTTTCTCAGAACCTGGTGCCATCATTACCCACCGTGCAAGACAGCCACTGAGTGACAGAGGCAGGCACTCAGAGGCAATTTGTCAGATTACATTCAGCTTCCTCTGGAGTCACAAAAAGTGACTCACATATACAGTACTCCCTTATACCTTTTAAACACACTTTAATTTATACAACTGGTGGAGTTACCCTTTGAACAATGATAATAATAATGATAATAATAACAACAACAATGCATTTTATTTAATAACCACTTTCATGATACTCAAATACGCTTACATTTTAAAAGTACATCAAAAATACTACAAGGAGTTTTTAACTGGTTATTAAACAGTTTAACACTGATGCCTCTATATGCCCCACATTTATAAACAAACCAGACCACCAGTGCTCATTCAATTAAAACTTAAGGGTGTGTAGGATCCAGAGTCCAGTGATACAGTACCAGGAACCTGGAACATTTTATGACGTTTACACATTTGATTGTATTTATTTCACTTTGAATATTATCAGTACATTTCAATTTGTGTGTGCATTTGTCTTCTGTTGGTTGAGTGGAAACTTCACCTCTACCTTCATAGTCTTATTTGTCAGCAACTGTGAAAGTTTATCTGTAAAGTTATGGATAGCAACATTCCTTGCAAGTAATTATTATTATTTTTTTTATCTACTGTGCTGACATTTTGCTGTCAAAAAACAAAACAAAACAACAAAAACAAAATCAAGTTTGAATTGTCCTTCCTTGTGTCTATTTCAGACATTCATGAAAACCCCGAACTGTCAGGGCACTTATTGGTCTGGTCATTGTCATTAGAAAAGGGCCCCCAAGTGTGTTTTAGGACGGATTTATTGCTTGTTCAGCTTGGCAGTTTCCCACTTATACTCATTATCCATAAATTCTGCCCCTGCATCTGTCTGTTTATACTTCCAACTCTGCAATTTCAAATTGGCCGGCAGACATTAAACCGCATATATGAGCAGCAGTGGCCGTCGGTGTTTTGGTTTCTGTTGCTCCCCTCTCTCGAAGCCATTACCACACTGAATATTTCATCGTGTAACTCTTCCTCTATTACTCTGCCATTAATGCAGCCTACTTTTCATATCCCTTCACATAAACCTGCACATCCAACCAGCACTGTTGACATTCACCTCCATTTTATAGTTCAACAGGGGGAGGAAATCCTTGGGAAGAGAAAAGCTAAATAATTTCTCTTAGTTGCTCCAGGGCTTCATGAGCACCACTCATTAATTAAGGGGAATGTATTAGTCATGACTCCCACCAAAGCCGTTGCATATTCATGAGGAGTGTGTACCTTGTGAGAGGAGGCCGCCTCAGGCCAGGTCTTGACTGGCATTTAAAGACACAGTGCATGGTCTGATGTATAAAGATACTGCAGCTGTGCAGCTCCGTCATGAATCCCCACCGCAGCATCATTACAGGCTGCTTTTTTCATCTATTGTTTATAATCACCCAAAATCATGTTAGATTCTAATTGAAGTGTTATTAACTGCAGCTTAATCAGTTTGATAAGCTCAGCGGCAGGACTTGAATCAATCAACACGTTGCCAAAAATCAATTAATCTCATATTTATGAGCAACGGAGAGATCCATGATCATTATTTCATGATGCTATAATTATGTTAATTTCCAAACCTGTTTGAAATCAGATATCTTTTTCTCTAATAGCACGTTGCGACTTAAGCAGAGTTGCAGTGGCCTCAGGTCAACTCTTGAGCGGCCTCATTAGGATCTTCCAGTGGTCATGTAGCGCGTCATGTGTGACATGTTGATTCTGGCGGGATTAACTCGCAGGCGGATGCAGCGTTGAAAGCTTTGGACTTTAGAAACAAGATCTGACAGGAATTAGTCATTGTTTTTTATTATTGATGATGTGATAAACTGTCAATCAGACACTTATGAATCATAAATGTCACATGAATATATATATATATATATGTATATATGTATATATATATATATACATATATATATATATATAGAGAGAGAGAGAGAGAGAGAGAGAGAGAGAGAGAGAGAGAGATGAATTGCAAAACATGCCCATCATCTCAGTAAATAGAGATGAAGTATAGCCTTTTTCATGGAAGACATTTTGACATGTAGATGTAGGAAAAGCACAATAAATGCAACAAGCTCTCACCTCCAACTTGTCAAATATTGCCGCTTGGTCAGTAAAACAGTTAGGTCATTCAGGTTAGACTTTCATAGTAAACATGGCAAATAAGGAAAATTAGCGGCTGTTGGTTAAGCAACTAAAACTACTTGGTTAGGTTTAGGCATCAAAACTGCTTTCAAGTTTTCCGTTTTGGTTTCAGGAAAACAGAAACTCTAGGTTCTCACAACTATGTTCAGTCACGTTACTTACATCACTTACATCATCCAACATAACGTTAAAGCAAATCAATTTTGGCATTGGTCATACATGAGAGACGAAACCAAGTTCTATGTGATAAACCCTCCAGCTACCATATCCCACTGAGACTGGGACTTAATAAGTGTTATAACGTGTTATAAAGAGTGTTATAAAGAGTTATAAACTTATTATAAACTAATTATGTTAGAGGGGTATCGACAGTGTCAAATGTAAAGGCTAATGTGACATAATCTTTTGTCTTCTGTTCACACAGAAGCAAAGTGAAAGCTGTTTATATGGCCATATGTTGACAAAACCGTGACTTTTTGGGACATACTGAGTGGTTAAAGAGTGGACCATGCTACAGAATTAGTTTTCTGTGGACTATGAAATATGGATCACTGCTGTAATGTGTCCAAACTCCAAGCCACAAACTTTTCTGAGCCAGCTCCCAAGCTGCAGGTGTTAGATTCAGGTTTTTGATTCTCCTTAAAGATTCTCAGCAGAAGCAGCCAGCCATCAATGTTTGAGTTAAGTCAAGGATTTTTGGCAAACATCTAAAGACCAAAGTTAAAGGTTTTGCTCTGCAACCACAAGTGCAGATTCCTGACTTGCACTATCAAAGCAGTGAGATGGAATTACTGTTGGTAGAAGGTCTCTTAGTGGTGGTTAATCACGTACTGCCTGCAGCACAAAACCCACCTGCTATTCCCTCTGGCCTCGAGCTAACAGCAACCTTATAAAAATCAAGAGAGCAGTTCATGGGACCCAGCAGAATATAAAACACTGACCCTGAGCATGTAGCGTACATACAGCGCTGTATAGCATATAGCCATGTTATTAGTGAGTCAGCGTTTCATTAATGAAACAACTCGAGTCATATTTTCACACTGCTGACCTTGCACTGTTTTCGTTAATAAAACAGTCTCAAGTTTTATGGTCTTAGAATTTATTCAGCCCATGAAGGACAATGTTCAAGTCAAGGATCAGGAGAGAAATGCCAAAATTGCATTTGCACAGATTTTGACAGTCCTACTCTCTGTTGTCAGCAGTAAATAAATCAGCTGATGCAGCTTTTCTAAAGTGTGATCGGTCCAGTTTGTTGCATTTGTTTTGATGAGTCTCTGCTGAAACTGGAGACTTTTAGAATAAAACACAAGGAGCCCATGATGACCAATCACAGTTCTTATGTCCCATAGCTCTCAGTAGGACTTAGAGTCCATATTTAGCCATTTACTGATATCATATCAGGGCACTTACATTTTAAATGTCCAATATGAAAGAATCTGCAGAAAACATTCAAACTATAGGCTAACTAAAATTATCAAATGAATGTGAAGAAATAACAGTTTTGACAGTTATGATATCTGTGCACTGTGTTGCAGAGATATCTGATGAAATTAGCATGCTAACCAGCTAGCTCTGGCCCATCCCGGTCCAAAGCTCATCATGAGACTAGCTCCAAGTCTGGATTGCTCACTGCACAGCTAACTGAGCGGCTACATTCAGCAGCAGATAGCAGTTCCCTGAGTGATACGCTGCCCCCTTTTTGTTTTGAGTCTGAGCTCAACAGGTGGCCAATTCGTACGTATTGCACTATTAAGCAACCATTTTCTGTTGGCTGATGTAGACTTTATGGAGATGGTGGTCTGAACGCTTCAACTTGTTTACATGATTTTGCGAATGTTAAGTCCTGATATACTTCTTAAATGTTGTCTCTCTAGTCACCAGTATCTTAGCCAGCATCATTAGGCTAATTGATGCTGTTACTGAGCAATCAGTCAGCACACCTGGCGTGTACCAGCTGTTGCTCCCGAGACCTCTACCACCTGATGTTGGTTATAAAGTAAAACCAGCCAATAAAAAGCACTCGTCGTTTGAAGTAACCTTCATGTGCTGGCGTTGCGGGTTCAGAAAGCTAGTTATTGACAGAAGAGAAGCTCAGCTGCGGCCTCATATTCTCGGCCAGCTTGCTTGTTGGCCGTCCGCTCATCAGTTGAATTTCCACAAATTTCCCAGCTGCTGAGCTGAAAAAAAAAAGAGCAATTTTTTTTTTTCAAAGTCCTCCCCATCTTTTACACAACAAACACTCGTGCAGGATTCTGACTTTGGAGTCGCTCTCTCCCTATCTCTCCCCCAGAGCATGACGAGTGCGCCAGTGGCCAGAATTTGTGTGATGAGAACGCCATCTGCACCAACACCATCAGAGGACACCTGTGTACCTGCAAGCCGGGCTACGTGGGAAACGGCACCATCTGCAGAGGTAAGCTCCTGCCCTGGAACAGCCCTCCAGACACACAAACACACACGCCCACTGATACAGACTCCAACCTTCCTCCACATTCTTTGATGGTGACTGAACCTCTGCTCCGTAACATCATTGCCGGTCTGGTTCACTCCTCCTTCACATCACCTAGCCGGGCCGCAGCTGCCACGGAGATGATGAAAATTGATTCCGGACCAGTTTCAGCCTGTTTTTCCACATGCGTGCCTCTTCTCCCTCACCGCTCACCCCTGCTCTCTGTTGACCTGTCGCCCTGCCCGTGGCACCTCGCCTGGTCGGCCCTACATTATCACACGGATGGAGGGAGGGGAGGAGGGTGGAAATGAGAGATGTTTGGGAGCGGTTTGTGTGCTTGGGTGTTGTCTATACAGAGCTAACAGTTAAACAGTATACAAAAATGATAAAAGCCTCTGTTCAGCCTGCTGCATAGACTTTATTATAGATGAGATAACATACGATAAGATAAGATAAGGGAAGATAAGATAAGATAAGATAAGATAAGATAGGATGGAAATTATTGTGCCACGCACCAGGCCCAATTTAAGACAATAAGAGCAGTAAATGTTTGTGTACACAATATATAAAATATGACATGTTTAAGGAGTAAATGCAAAAACTATTGCCTTATAGCATAGCATTAGAAGTGAAACCTGTTTATTAAAAGAGTAAGAGTAAACAAAAGTGTCATGTTTAATATTGTGGTGCTACCTAACATAGAAAACGACGGTAGGCTGAAGTATTTTTGAATTTCTTAGAACATTTTGTTCATCCAATACTTTTCCCACATTCAGTGTCCTACATCGACAGCTTTAAACATGTAATACAAAATATCACTCAAAGAGATAGATAAATAATAGACGCTAGCCATGCCGGCTTTAGCTGGATAAAGTGACAGTTCTAATATTTGATAAGTGCAGTGGTGTATTTTTACCAGCTGCTGTACAGAGCCCAATGGCCCACAAAATGTAGTGATTACAAATGAATCAAGTTTTTTATTTTTTTTTATTTTGAAGGTGTCATCTTTGGCCACACTTGTCTGAAAACAGGCTACCATGGAAAGTGACTTATGACAGATTTTTTAACTGTGCAACCTCGTGTTAGTTGGTCCCAGCAGCCTCTCATGACTCGCCAGTAAACACTGGCTTTTGGCCAAAAACTATCAATTTTTACAGGCTGTCCAATTCCGAAATGAAATCTTTAATAAACTCCACAAGTACGTGTTATTGTATAACAGCAGCCAGTGCTCTCCATTTTTACAATGAGAGTGACTTATTGCGCTATTATGATTCGAAAACGATTTCCCATTCAGAGGAAGTTGCAACTCTGTTTAACAGCTCCTTTATCGAACTGAATGGTAAAAAGGGAAAAACCATTACATTTTGTTTACCAGTTGCATGAAAAACACGTTGGGGGCTTGTAGTGGCATTTGGTTCTTTATTGTAGTTCGGTGACCCCGTGTTAGTGTTTATCCAAGTGAACATTTGTCGAGGGCTGTGTAGCTGTTTACACGCCCTCTGACATTCTAATGTGTGTGTGTGTGTGTGTGTGTGTGTGTGTGTGTGTGTGTATGTGTGTATATGTGTGTACACAAAGACACACAACCTTCACTTTTTAGAATCTACGTACATGTGTCCACTCAGCCATGTACTGTATGAACTATATTTAACTCTATATTTGCACTAAAGGCCGCCGCAGTGGGACGGTCGCTGCAGGTCCGGGGCAGATGAGGCAGGATGGTTGATAGCAGTCGGTGCAGGGCCCTTATGGAGACTGAGGAGACTTGTTAAAGTGTTGCAAGCCTCTACAAGCCAGAGGAGCACCACAGCTGTGTATTAACAGGCATGGAGCCAGTGAGGTGAAGAGAGGGAAAAACATGCTCTATGTATCCAATTTGCTGAAGTCTGAGATACACTGGGTTGTTTGTTCAAGGCACACTATGTAGGAAGATATTTTATTCAGGCATTCATTTTCATGACTTGATTAAGTGAATAAACAAACTGATCTTAAAGGACAACACAATTTTAGACCTGTTTAACTTTGTTTATTTTTGGCAGACCCCGCCACCTTTGTAGTTTCAAACGGTGTTCTAGGGACCTTTTTTTCCTCTTAAAACTGCTTATTTATTCAGTTGAGGTCATGTAAGTCACTCATTAATATTATATATTTAAAAATTCTGAGTCTGATTCTCTTCTCCAAAACCACATAGTGCCCCTTTAAACATGGGATATATTGGTTTTGATGTAAACTACATAGATTCAGTCAAGGATTGGAAAGAATTGAGATTTAGTCAACAGATTTGTTGCTCCATTCAGATTTGATTAAATGAATTTACAGTACAGCAATCATCAACAATCACAACTGTAGCATTTAAAACAACTTCCGTTTAGTGTAGTTTAATAGCACAATAACAATAACACACCTAGAGAGAAGCCTAAAAGACTCAAAGGCTTATTTAATTACACTGCAATTCATAGAAAAATGACCCAAAATGACCGATACATGGGTTAGATTTTTAGACAGAACACAGAGGCACAGAAAAAAGAAAAATGCAAAATAGAATAAGTAAATAACAGAGGAATTTTACTCAATAGGTTGAAAAAAAAATCAACTTAACAGTGATCTAAATGCTGGCAAGGAGGATGATTGTTTTTGGCGACATGTTCCATGAATTCTATAACTGTGGTCCTATAAATTAAACTAGATTTTAAAAAATGCAATTCATGTATTTGTACATAAAGACAGTTACCTCAGCAGTGACAAAACGGTGCAGATGGAGCTGACAGCTGCATTTCTTTTTGAATTAGGTCTTCAAATGGCCGATACAGCGGCAACATTTGGTCATGATGTGTAAAAACCTGGTCGAAAATTAATTTGCTTACAAAATGAATGAAATTACTGAACCTTCATGAATGTTTGAATAAGAAAGGAGCATGACTAAGAATCTCACCAAGCCACCACTGCCACACTTCAGTCGGTGCTCATACAGCGGTTGTTTGATATGCAGCCCCACTCATGTATCGTGCTTCATTGTAAAGAATGAGATCCCATGAGCTCGCAAGACGCCCATTCATGTAATTTTCATGACCGTGTGCCCGTGCCTGGCTGCTGTCCAAGTGATGGGGATATCATTAAGCCTAATTACGCTGTGATTTTCCAAACTGCTTTAACATGATCCCAGTAAACATCCAGCAAAATATGTTGCATCATGGGATATCAGCGTCCTGAGAGATCCAACATCAACAGATAAGACTGGTACTTTGAGGCAGACTCAGCGCTGGTTCAACCAACACTGAACAACTACAACCTCAGTAAAACGTCCTCTTGTTTTTTTTTGTTTGTGTTCATTTGATTTTCTAAAACCTAATACCACACAGTCACACTGACACACAGTCAGCAACAACGTTAAAAGGACTTTCTGGGGAAGTGAATACAATTGATCATCAGAGTTCTACAGGGAAACCTTCGGTCCTGGCATTCATGTGTTTGTCACTTGACATGTACCACCAACCCAAAAGCTGTTGCAGACAAAGTACGCCATCTCATGGCAACGTCAGTCCCCAATGGCAGTGCCCCCCTCAGCAGGACTGTGCGCCTTACAACATAGCAAAAACTGTTCAGGAATGCCCCCAGGAGCGTGAGAAAGAGCTCAAGGCATCAATGTGTCCTCCAAATTCCCCAGATCCCAATCCGATCAAGCATCCGTGGGATGTGCCAGTAGAAGTCTGATCCATGGAGGCCCAATCTCGCTACCCACAGGATTTGCTGCCAACACCTTGGTGCCAGACACCACGGGACTGCCCCCAGGGGTCCAGTGTCAATGCCCCCGACGACTCAGAGCTAAATCCAATCCACTGCAGAGCCTCAACGGACCAGACCTGTTTTGGCACATACCACTTTTGATCACGTCTCAATATATTTAACAAAAGCAAATATCAGAATCAGAATAAGAATCAGATCAGAATCAGATATTCGAATACTGTTAATTTTGAACCTACGGCCATGTTCCACCCTGATTTCTCATTCCTCGCCTCGTTCTGTAACTACACTGCTGCTCATTGATGTGACACCTAATGATGTTGTAATGAGAAGGAGAAGACAGAGGAAAGCATGTTAGTCACAAACAGCGATTAGCAGACAGGACAGTGTGGAGATATGATACTACAGGTGTATGTGTGTGTCTGATAGAAGGCGAATGAGTGCAAAGGGGAAAAGAGATAAATTAAGAGTAGGAAAGCAAGACAGAGGGTTAATGCAAAAATGACGATAACGGAAACAGAAAACGACGGGAGAAGGAAAAAGTAGTATGTGTTTCTAACCGCCCTCACCCCCCTCCCTGCTTCTGTAACACAGGCATTAGGATGGGCGGCAGGTGGAAGGCAGGTCTAGGGAGAGATCAATGCAATTTGCAAAGTGCCTTCCACACAGTTTCTGCCTCTGGATTGTCTCCAGGCCCATGCCACACACACACACACACACACACACACACACACACACACACACACACACACACACACACACATTTGCAGACAATGTACGACCTGACTGCAGCGTTACCTCCACATTTTTCACTCCGGGAGTCACGGCCAATGTGCAAATGATGGAACACAGCAGCTAGAGAGGCGACAGTCTCAAACAATGTTTAGAATATGAATTATGGAATATAAATACATGGAAATGACTGAACATGGTGGAGAGGCTTATGTTCAGGCACTATATGGTAAATGGACACAGAACAAAGTGTGCGCGCCTGGACGTTATATCCATACGTGACTGTTGCGTGTCAGTCCGACACTATGGACATTAATCTGCTGCTAGAACAGCCTCCACTCTTCTGAAAAGATTTTCTTCGAGATTTTTTTAAAAAACCTGACTGCAGGGATTTGATCCAATTCAGCCAGGGGAACATGAGTGATGTTGGGCCGAACGAATTTGATTCATCCCAAAGTTGTTGGATGGGGCTTTGTGGAGGCCAGTCAAGTTCCTCCGCACCAGAGTAAAAACATAATTTCTTGGTGGAGCTCGGAGGAGTGTGGTGTAGATACATGAAAGGGGACTTTCCCAACTGTTGGTAAAAAATGTTTTTAAAAAAGCGAAAGCAAAGTAAACAGGAAAAACAGCCTCAGACCAAACATTTGTCCACATACTATTTGCCATATGGTGTTGCTAATATAAGATCAGCCATTATAGAGAGACCTCTCATGAAAGTGTCATTTCTACTCACTGATAATATTTGTCAGACGCAGGTGAGGTGATTCCATACTTTTTAATAATGTCATTAAAACTTCCTGCGTCTTACCTATCCTATTCTGGCCAATTAGTATTATGCGAGCAGGGAGTTGGAGGAATCAGCTTCTATGTTCCCCTCCCCCTGAGATCTCATTACCGTGTGATGGCGACAGTGTTGGCCAATCGACCTGTGCCTCCCATCTCATTCCCCTCATACATCATCGCGGCCCTCTCAGGAATAAGGGAATTAGTCTGGGCGCGACTGCAGCTCCTCAGCCTGTCCCTGCTAATATTAATAAGCCACAAAAAGTGTATTTAGCCAGGCTTGAGCAATGAGCCCATAGCAGACAGGGCCAAATCGGGTTTCGGAGCCAAAAGAATGTGATTAACTTGACGTGTTAAAAGCCCAACAGGTGATGAGTGACAACGGCTTATTTGCTTTGAAAGCAAACATTTTCAAAATTCCGCTCCAGCTTTTGAATTGGTGCATACAGCGAGTACATTTTAGTTGCAAAGCTGTAATTTGACCTTTTGTGTCTGTTGTGACTTGAAGGGTGTTTTGCATACTTAATGTCTGCAAAACTCAAAATCTCTCAGTTCATTTATCATTTAGACCCAGAACCTGTTAAGGGTCTGTTGATGAAACAAAAATGATCAACCATATTGCAATGGTGGATTCCACTCTAAATGCACTCACAGCAGACTTAAAAATAGTTTTAAAGAATTAGAGAAGTCATTATTGTCCAGAGCTGATGACATCATCTCTGTTGAGGGTTGCAAAGGCCCAGTACCAATCAGGTAGCCAAAGGTCTTCTATACTCGCATGGATGAAAGTGATAATGTTACAGTGGTTGCTCTTTATGTCTTTTACTTAAGTTTCTCTTTTTGCCGCTGAATCAGGTTAAATTGGTCAGTATTAATGACCAGAAGCCCGCCAACACGTGTCACTGCACCCTGGTGACATGGTTACATCACTGCCGATCATAAACACCAGTGGCTACCGCAGGGTCATTTAGGAATGAATGCCGATTGTACCCTCATCGAAGACAAAGGCCAGATGCTAGTGGTGTCGGTGTATTTATGTCCAGTGCTAAGGGGGTATTACTGAAAAGAGCCAGTTGTTGGTGCAAAAAGGCAGCTGTGGAAAGATATCCACGGTTCATGACTCTGTGTGACTGACACCTGAGCTCGTCTTCTTGAAATCATGCAGAAAAAACGACAGCACCCGTTATTCGCTGCCTCCTGAATCCACTAAGTTGGTTTTCCTGACAAGCAACCTTGTATGGCCATGTGAATAATGGCCTTACTCTCTCGGCTCACATTTCACTCCTATAACAGGAGAGTAATTACAGCTAATATTGTTGCTACAGCAATGCTATGCCCCTTCGGTGACTCGGTAACAACACACTAGATTTGCCTGCAGATAATATTATGCAAACAGACGATAGATGGAGAGGTGCCGCTGTAGTAGAGGCTCGCACCGCTTGGCCCTACTGTGACTTTGGTTTAAAGGCACAATTTGAAAAACACGGTTAAAGATAATGAGTTAATTCTTCTCAGAGGTTTTCCCAATCCAAAGTTTTACATGCAACCGCACTGGAAATGTCCAGTTTGTTAGTGCACTTGGTAATCACAAATGTAGCTCCTAATACAACTCTGCATCTGCCTGTCAGCATGCATCCAGCAGGCCTGTAGGGGCCCCCCTGCAGGCTGCCGCTGGGATGATTGCAGGGGCACCTAAAGAACAGCTTCCATCTCCAGATCCCATTTTACTGTCATTGATTGACTAGTCTGACTGGAAGTGAGAAGAAATGAGGGGGTGAAGATTCTTTCCACCTTCCACCATCGCCTTTTGTATGTTGCAATTCTCTCGGGCAGAGAGAAAGAGCTACCATTATGTCATCTCCCTCAGAGCACAATAAATAAGCCACAATAGTTCAATCGGAGCACGGCTCAAGATTGTAGATCAGCACTGTTCCCGCTGCCAGCCTAATGATCAGCAGCCTATTCCCGAGCCTTTGTCGGCAGCAGAATGAGTGCGCTAATCTTGTTAATGGTCTGTTTCATTCCCTAGGACTGGTTTGTATAGACAAAGGGGTTTTAAATAGAGAGGATTTGAGTAGCGAGTCTAAACAGCAGCGCGGAGGACAAAGGCATTGACTCGTGCCTTTTCTCATCCTGCTATCGGAGCTAATCACAGAGGAACCATGTTGCAACCAGCTAACAGCGAGCAGTGAAACCCAGGCTAATGTATTCTGAAAGATTGGAGTGTGGGGGGGGGGGCTCTGCTGCAGGGAGTGGAGAAGAGAAATGAGAGGAGGGTGTGTCGGTGGTTGGGGGGGTGTTGGATTCAGCCTTCATTTCCCCTCCAAGTATGAAGCATTTAATTTTCTGTTTACATAATTATTGGTCCCCTTCGTCCCCCTTTTTTGATAGGAACAACACATTTAGCGGCGCCTCCGCCGTGTAGTCCTGTGCTAGAGGGCATAGTGTTTTATAACATTTAACTGGGTGAAAGAAAACCACAACATCTGAAGCTATGATTAATTGCAAATGTGGAAGGAAAAAAAAAATAACACTAGTTGTTTTTGAAGCTTTGCAGCAATTATCATTTGAGGCAATTATTTTTAGTCCATGCCCTGCTGTTAGATGTAGCTGCCGTGTTCTAAAGAGAAAAATCCTCTCCCGTGCTCCACTCTATCAGATCCACTCTTGCAATGTGGGCCCGGTGTAGTGCACCAGGGCGTAAATCTAGCGTGCTGTCCTCATTCCCTCTGATGTGTGGTGTTTGTCGTCTTCAATCGGTCTCGTGTCAGTGATACTCTGCAGTGTTAAATCCGTGTGAAGAATGCTCTTTGTTTTTTATAGAGATACTTGTGTGTGACGCAGATTGATAGAGAGAATGGCAAAACCGTGGTAACGAATAACGAACCCTGATGCTGGTATGCTAATTCTACTTTCCTGCAATAAACATGGCAAAATGTGTTCGTATAACTCATAGTTGCATTTTAATATATTTACAGCTGCTGTTATGTTTGTAACTAGCGGAGGCAGGATTAAGTGGAAACATTTGAAGGTTTAATGCAGAAAAATTCAGATATTAAAGGGAAATGGCGGAACAGGGAGCAATCTTCCAGCAGAGGGGTTATGGAGACGAGCCAGAGGCTGAGTGGCAGGCAGGGAGTAGACGAGGGTGGCGAAGGCGGATTGGTGAAGGTGGTAATGGTGGTGTAGAGTGGGAAGGTGGGCAGATGTAATGCTTTGCCTCAGAGCATAACTATAGAGGCGACGTGATGGTCTGGCGGAGTCTAAGGCCCTGTCCACATATACACGGGTATTTCTTAAAGCAAAGACTTTTCTTGGCCTTCTGTACACGTAAACACCGTTTTACTGAAAACAGGCTTTTTGGAAACTTGCTTCCAGGGTGAAGATATTCGTACACTCTGTTTTCAGTGTTTACGTCTGGACGGGCAGAAACTGAGGTTGTTTCGAAATGACGACGCCGACATCCACGTTGTCTTCTTGGTTCTTATTAGTGCGTGGAGCATCACTAGCAAATGTGATTTGAGTATGTTTTATGATACTGTTGTATTTGAGTTTGCACACTGACCTATGGATGTTGTATTTTCTGTATTTGGAGCAACCCAATTGCCTGAATAAAATGTCAGCAAAAAAGTAAGTTTCTGCAAAACTACAGATAAGTTCAAGCCTGCTACTAGACTGCTAACACTACAGGTAGCTTTGCTCAGCTCTTGGGGGGAGGTTGTGAAGAAACAAGGCCAAGTTCATGTGTACAGATGTGTTTTGTGGCTCGACAGCTTCTCAGGAGGAGCCAGCAGGGTCCACTGAGGAATGTGTATGAAGACAACTCCATTCAAATGAACTTTTCATCCACAGTCTGGTGTGGCTCTGTAGATGTATTTTATCTATGTGATATGATTTTATTGCCTTTTATCTATTGCTTTCTGCCTGTATCTACTCCAAAGCGTTGAGGTGAATGTGAGACACGTAGAGGTGTGGTGAGGTGAGGATGGTAGATACATCGGCCTCGCGGCCACTGTTTTCATGCGTCCAGCAACGACCAATAGAACACATGTATGTAAAACATGGAAGCAGGATTTGTGATTTCACTCATCATCATATATCTTGTAATTCTTTTTTTTTATAAAAAATAATAATAATATTAATACATTTTATTAAAAAGTGCTTTTCTAAATACTCAAAGACACTGTCCAGAAAACGAACATCAAATCAGCAAAACAATATAAAAGAGTACACTAAAAACACATTAGACTGAGCTAAACTTTAAAAGCCATTTTAAAAAAGTGTGTTTTTGTCCGTGATTTGAATGTTGGAGGGTCGGTACAGTCATGGATGTGTTTGGGGAGAGAGTTCCAGAGGGTGGGGGCAGCTACAGAGAAGGCTCTGTCTCCCCAGGTTTGGTGCTTGGTCCTGGGAGGTGGAGTCAGGAGGTTTGCATCAGACGAGCGGAGGTTGCGGGATGGATTGTGGCGACGGAGCAAGTCAGTGAGGTCGGAAGGGACCTGTTATGAAGAGCTTTGTGTGTGAGGAGGAGGATTTTAAATTGAATACGTTGTGGAACTGGGAGCCAGTGGAGGTTCTGGAGGACAGGAGCGATGTGATCTTGGGTGGGGGTGTGGGTAAGCAGACATACAGTGGAGCTTTGGATGTACTGTAGTTTATTTAGAGTTTTGGATGGTGTGCCATAGAGGATGCTGTTGCAGTAGTCGATTCTGGAGGTGATGAAGGCATGGATGAGGGTTTCAGCAGCAGAGGGGGAGAGTGATGGGCGGAGTCGGGAAATGTTCTTGAGGTAGAAGAAGGCAGTTCTGGTGATTTGGTTTATGTGATGTTCAAAGGAGAGGTTATTGTCAAAGATGACTCCGAGGTTGCGACTGTTGGGGATGGAGACAGGGTGGAGTTGTCAATGGTGAGGCGGAAACTGTCTGTGGTTTTGGTAAGGGATTTGGGGCCGATAATGATAAGTCACAGTTAAGTTTGAGGAAGTTGGTCTGCATCCAGGATTTGATGTTGGCAGTTGGAGTGGTATGAGTGGCCGGGGTGATGGATTTGGTGGAGATACAAAGCTGGAGATATAATATAAAGCTAATATATAATAATATAAAGAGATATAAACCTTTTTTATAGATTGTGGCCTGACATGCTTTGAAGGATCTTAACCAACGATTGCTTATTTTGAAAGATTTTTAGAGATCTGAAGAAGTGAAAATATCCAGTATGTCACAAATATAGAATATTATAGAAAAGCCTTAAAAAGTGACTTGATAAATACAATTAAAAGGTCCAATTCTTAAGAAAGGTGATTTTTGAGTCTCATTCCCAATTGCAAATATTGACAATTTGGATTTCCAAACTCATCATTGACACTTTAGGACTGTGGGTTTGGTCGTCCAACATCAACTGTTTTACAAATTGGACCTTATAAATCAAAATACATGTTTTTTGTTGTTGTGTTTCATTTTCTTTCCTATCCCTTAATAATCTTAATAATAATCGTTTGTCATTGACAAAAACATTCTCATCAACATTTCTTTATAAAATAACCGTTTTAAAAGTTGTCACCATATGTGAATATGGAAAAGGTGGAAAGAATCTTCACCCCCTCATATGTGAAAAGCGAGCTATTCAGACCTCAACTTCTGTTTCCCATTCATGTCAACATGGCTGAAAGCCTGCATTTAGTGACCATGCCTATTAAAGCACTCTCATTTTGCTTATAATGCTAAGCCTTTGCCAGATAATTGTCGCAAGGGAACACATTATCTGAAATGGGTTTTCCCGCAGAGTTAGTGGAGGATTTGAAAAAATGCAAAGTCCTAACTTCAGAAACATCCATCCAACATATTTTCTTTTTGTACATTAACCCCTTGTACTTGACATCAATGAATTACTTTTTTTAAATGCCTGGCACTGTGCTAGACATCCCTGATGTCAAATTATTAGCATTTTAAAATTGCATATGCTGCACAGAAAACTGACTAGTTTTCATAATATTGAGAGTACCACATTCTTACATAAGTTTGCAGGCAAGACGATGAGATAAGATACTTGTTCTAGATTATTTGCACCTTTCTTATGTGTGCTGACAATAAAACCTGAAGCACAGGCAGTGTGTTATAACACACAGCATGTCATTTATACGTAGAAGAGAATATCCAATTAGTGAGAAAATAGTTGAGAAAATGAAAAAATAGAGAAAAACAACTTTGTTCATTGTAATTAGTAGTGACGCACATGTCACAAACTTAAAAGAAATTGCACTGATTAGTCCATCACTTTCAGTTTTATGCAGTAATATGCTCCCCATTCAAAATAATTTAGCTTCAGGGTATGCATCTCTTGAGAAACAAAGTCTCCGTATGCTGCCAAAGAGACTAAAAGAAAGTGACACCTTTCACCTGATGTTTATTTGCCTTAATAGGAACAAGTGTAAAACACCTGATATTTGTGTGGTTGATAAATAATGCAATAGTTGATCTGTTTATAAAGCTGTGCTTAGCATCTCATGTCAGCTTAATTTCTCCAGATGCCTTCTCCCTTGTCTAATCAACTGAAAATTCAAAGAAGACACATTTTGCTCAGAACCAAATGTTTCATCCTCGTCGGTTTCAGAATTATTTCATTTAATTTGCAACCCACATTAATAGCATAGATAAATTCACCTGGCAGAAAAAAAAGCCTGATTTCACACACAGATGGGGTTTTCGACTGGGAGTGAGCAGCACAAAGCCCAGAGGCTCCAGGGTCCAAAAGACTTTAGTTCAGATCTGTGGGCCCTGACTGATTTATGGCAGGCTGCAGGCTGCACACACACACACACACACACACACACACACACACACACACACACACACACACACACACACACACACACACACACACACACACACACACACACACACACACAAATAAGGGATGGACAAGTCGAGGAAATAATTGACCAGGAAAGCGCCTTGAAACCTCAGATTGTCCAATAATTTTTTCTTAGATTCTCTAAAAGTGTAATTGATTAGTAATCACTTATTATTCCTGAAATTGTGATGTAACTTGTTCGTAGAGAGTGGAATAGAGTATTCACATCATTGTTTTAAATTACTTCATGAATGACAACATCAAGACTTAAAACCTAAACTTGATTCAGAGTCAAGTAACAGTAAATGAGTGCTTGACTGTGTGACTGTCTTGATTCACTTCTCACCCAGAGGGGGAAGCGTGATCTTTGACGCTAATTACAGCACACAATATATGTTCAGATTGTGTGACTTACACATAGACCTGATGATATAATCATGATGTGTGTTGACACACATCCAGAAATCATTTGGAATGAATGCAGTAAAGATGCTGCTCATTACTCCAGAACTCGCCTGAGATTCATCAGGTTTTTCAGTTTCCATCTAGTGATATCTAGTCTATCTAGTGACAGTTGTTTGTAAATGTATCAGAATCAGAATCAGAAATACTTGTACTTAGAAATACTCTGTATGGGTATATTGCAAACATGAACTGCTAATAGTTTATTATGCATACTTTTGATTAGAGCCCTAACCCTTAAGTTTCATGTGGATCATACGTCTATACGTCTAAATTTTCTGCTGAAAGATATTGACCTGTTGGTGTTTTGCAGTCGTTGTCAGATGTCCGACTTGCTGCGACACTCAGAATATGTTCTGTGACTTTATTATTTCTCCATTCATATCAGTAAAGAACAGCTGAAGGAAGATACAGAGAGATAGACAGGCAGTACCTCATCAGTGCACATGATTGTATCAGCTGTATCCATGATGTGTGGCGTGACAAGGTGTTTGTGATTTGTGCATGTGTTTTTATTAGAATCTGATATCCGGGACTTTTGCTAATTAGCTAATTATGTTTCTGCCAAGCAAGAATTTTGGAGGGCAGGGCACAAACACAGAGCCGTTATTGAGATGCTCATTTACCACCAAGGAAAGCAGCCAGATATGATGGAGCAGAAAAACTGGTCCCGCAAAGGAAATAGAAATCCAAATTATTATTATTTTTTAATTATATTACAGTGTGAATGCCAGTAATACATTCAAAAGTAAATAACAAAACCTTTATTTTTCCAAAGAAAATGCATCATGGACTCCTCTTACAAACTGCTTTCCACAGACAGACAGACAGACGGACAAAATACGAGAGTTTACAACCACAAAAGTGCTACAACTACAAAATACAAAAGCAGTAAGCACTCGCACCAGGTGGCCATCTCGATTAAGCATCTAAGTTAATTTGTTAGCATGCAAACATTTCCTAATCACAGTGCAGAAACAGCACATTAAAGAAGTGGAGTTAAAGAGTACCTGCATTCGTGCGGCAGCTACATTTCCTAATTACTAACCATGCAAGAGTATACAAAATGAGTAAAATAAGTCCTGCTGCAGCCAGCTACAACAGTAAAATGCAGCTTTCATGTTACTGCATCGACACTACTAATCTTATGTCCAATCATACGTATAAATAATTAAACAATGAATATATTTCCTCCACCTCTCACTAATTAACAATGAACACAAAGCAAAGCTGAGACCGAGGGGAATGTCATAAGTTTTGCAGGTGTTCAGTCACAGAGCACAGTATGGGCCAATGGGATCGCCACCAACGTGATTGTTACATCAGGGATGTCTGAAACAATGCATTGAGCCAGTTGAGTAGATGCTGAAAACTTAACCTGAAACCTAACCGTTAAAACTCATCTTTCGTTGGTGGACCATTGACCAAGGCACCATGGCTTAGAATCTGGAGTCCAAAGCCCCGTATGTTGGCTGCCCGTTGCCCCCTACAGATGAGTTAGATGCAGAATACCAGTTTGTCTACACTGTAGAAGTGATTATTGTGTTGTGTATATATTCCTCTATGCGAGAAGTTCTTTCTCCTATTCATTCTCCTATCATGTTTCTTGTCCACATCTTTCACATTTTCCGAAAATCATCATTGCGATCATTCAGATTTCATCCACGTTTTCTGGACACTTTTTCCCCATTCATGTTGATGGACAGAGTCCCACATTTTCATACCTTCTTAACCATTTGCAAATCTCTATTACCCATTTATGCTTTCAGCTACAAGCTCCATTGAAACTTCATGCAGTCACTTCAAAATCACGTTTCATCTCTCTTTAAGCCATCATTCCACTTTCCATTCCCATTAAAACGTTCAAGATATTTAACTTTCTTTGAAGCATAGTCTTAGTTATAATGTAAGTCAATTAGAAATCAGTTCAGACCCACTCATATTCAAACTCTTCCTTGTCCTTCATACATTCAAGACTGGGAATTAAATATATTAGTTCAATGTTTTTTATGTCATTCAAACTTTTTACAGAGTAACAGTTCAAGTATTCATCACTTTTTAACCATTTTCCGATTTGTACATCAGTGTGTATGGGAGCAGAACGTTGACAGCCAGAATGGAGGAATCAACTAAAGAGGAGCTCAAAAAAATTCTGAGTACATTTGTCTTCAACTCGCTCCCACTCCTCCAACTGTTAACTCTACCTATGTCATTTAAACATCAGATTGTAGGAAAATGTGTGCTGGTCAAAGACACGTGCCTCTGGACCAACACTTTTGGCTCATTGTGCTTAGCAGTGACAGGATTGCCAACAAATTGGAAGACATTTCAGCATTGATTGAGTCAGTGGGTCATATGACCTGGAAGGAATTGGGGGGGAAAAAAGAGACAATTTTTCATTAGTAGTAAAAAATTATGAGTGTCAGCTTTTCAACATACCTTAAATTGTTCCACATTTCACATTCATTCTTGGCATTATTCAAAGTTTTTTAAAACTAGCTGCTGCTCTGCCTGACGGGCCCTCCACCTGCAAAAAAACACACACACGTGCATATATATATATATATATATATATATATATATATATATATATAATATATATATATATATATATATATATATATGCGCATGTGCATCCCCAAATCCACTTTCCTTCCCCATCTCTTTCGCAGCCTCAATTAATGCAAATTTCTCAGCTGTCACTTCCATCTTCTCTCATCCATTTATTTCCCACCTCTCCTCAATCTCTGCAATGTGCTTTCTGTCAGCAGTGACCGTGACAGGTCTAGGGTCATATTTTTTTTGGGGTCTTTTTTTTTTTTGCTTGCTTGCTTGCTCATTTTTTGCAAAATGAATTAGTGGGGAAACAGAGATTTCATTGGATTTTGATCTGAACAATTTGTTAGGCAGTGAAAACAAAGGAATCAAACACACCGTAAAACTATATTTTGCAAGCGTCATGAGTATTGTGGGTCAAAGGTATGCAAAATCTAAATTATGTTTACAACATTTGAACAAAATATGGTGGTCATGTGATGAAATTTGTTTTAAATAGTAAGTAGTATGACTTTGTCCCTGCCTCTGTACAATCAAAGGACCGGTGTGAAGGATTTGGGTGGACCTCTTGGAATACATGCAAAATAGTAGTCATTGTTAGATTTTCATTGGTGTATAATCACCTGAAAACAAAGGTTGTTTTGTTTACCTTAGAATGAAGTCTGCCATTTTGCACCACCATGTTTCTACAGGAGCCCAAACACAGGCTCTGGGGAGGGCCTTTTGCATTTTGCACATTTTTATTTCAAGTATATGTTGAGGTCATGAGGTGTATTCAATTGGTGCCACTCAATCATACTCACTAGTCCACATTGGAATTAAGGCGAAATAAAGATAAGAAATAATAAAAGTCGAGGCTTAATTTTTAAGTAGTTTAAATGTAAAACACACAAACTTAACACAGACTTAAAAATCTCATTCCCAACTCGTCTGATAGGTTACTGTTTCTTTGGGATGGCAACTGCAAGGATTATTGTTGTATAGCAGAAAAGATGAGACTTGTCAACTCCAGAAATCTATTGACAAATAATCTACTCCAATTTAACATGTTTTACATGTGTATTTTTAGCAAAACTCTTAAGAAAAGTGAAAACAATAAGGCTTAGGTGATCAGTTCATCCAACCAGGTTCTGAAAAATCCTATTTATCCCGTTGAAAAATGGAAAGTATATGATATCACAATCATTACAATTGTTATGATCAGTAAAGAAGGGGTCTTGTCTGGAAAGACATGTTGCTTTTGAATGTTTTGATGCACTGCGAGCTAAACACTATCTGCTATCTTTGTACTGGGGATGAGGCAGAATCCTTACATCTACATAGTATTTTGTGTTACTGTGTGTTTTTAATGAACCAACTCTTTATTGATTTACATTCATGTTGTAGAAGAATGTAAATGAAATATAGGGAATTTTCCCTTTTACCTTAATGTAACCCGATGGGATGCTTATCTGTCCTCCAGATTCGAGCAGTATGTGTCATGGGTATTTCCACCTCTTCATCCCGCCTCTCAGCTGTAAACCTCATCTTATCATTGAAACAGCAGAGGTTGGGGAAAACAGGAGTGTTGGCTTGCCTACCTCTGAGTGTGTGTGTGTGTGTGTGTGTGTGTGTGTGTGTGTGTGTGTGTGTGTGTGTGTGTGTGTGTGTGTGTGTGTGTGTGTGTGTGTGTTGGTAATGGGTTCAGATAGAGGGAGTCGCTTGTCCCGCACGGCCCTTGGTTATGAAAGCACCTCACATCTGGCTGCCAAGGGCGTTCCCGCTCCTCCCATTCTGGCTGATCTGATAGGTTCATGCCCCATGACTCTTCCACTGATGAAAATAGATAAAATCATCCAGACGTGGCGTAAACAGCCAGTTAATGTTTGCCACACACTGATTCAGTTGGGAAAAAAAGTGAAGTCAGTGAAATGAATATATTTTTTGTATGTTTTTTCCTTTTTATTCAGCAATTGAATTATTTTTTTGGTTGTTTCATTTTACATTGCAAACAAAACTTTCCCAACAAAGAGAAGTGTTTTGGCTTAGGGTTATTTTGTTTTTAGTCATTCACAGAAACCAGGGAACTTGTCCTCACCCAACTCTTTTTAGAAACATATTTCAACTTCATTTGGACTTCGGCTGGGAATAACTTAAATGATATATAATGCAACTTTGAACCTGGATTAATTGATTCTGTCGGGCAGTCAGTGGGAAGAAACAAACTATTAAGTTACATAAAACTTCATCTGAGTTTTCCACCAGATTAATATCCAACACTGACCGTCCTTCTATCTTTTTTTCGACAATAAATCATCTGCCACCTGTGTGGTTCAGGTTATGATTTGGTTATTGCTGCTGCTGCTGCTGCTGCTGCTGCAAAAAAGTACCAGCTTTTACTTACTGCCTTTTAATTGTATTTTCTATTAAATAACTAACAGGTACAAGGCCTGATAAAAAGGCATTTTCTTGTGAAAACAGGACAAAAAGGATGAGACAGTAAAACGAGACTGCATGGAATGGAATGTCTGTCTGTTTGTGTCCCGCCAGATATAAACACTATAACATCCTTTCTGTCAATGTACAAACTCAAATACTACCACGGTATCATAACACATGATCTGAGGTCACATTGGCAAATTATGCTAACTATGCTGATAAGACCACATCAGCGAGCGAATGTCCGCTTCATCGTTTCCAAATAGCATCGAAAACTGATATTCTGAATATCTTCACTGTGGACGAAGTTCACCAAAATGTCAGTTGTCAGTGATCTAAAAACAGTGTACATGTGTTCCAAAGGCATCCCCAGTGGTTGCATTTTGAGCCAGCCACGGCGCAGCACTGTCAGCACCTGGCGTCACGAGACCGAGGGATTCCTACGATAATCACATAATCCCTTATAGGTGTGTGTTATCAAAACAACAACACAAAGTGTTCCCGACCGAAGGATTAGTAGAAGAGCTTGTATTTGTCTCTTTTTTGAGATTTGTGTGCTGGCATCTGTTTTATTATGAAATGTAACAGGATGTCATATTGTTGTTTCGGTGCTTGACTTCATGTCCGCTCTGTGCTAAATTTAGCTGAATTGCTGGATCGTGCTCCTGCACCCGCCAAAATAGAAGTCCTGCGTATCTGTTCCGGAGGGCTACAGACTGCCGGAGCTGGGACGGAGCAGATACGCAGCACAGCGGACCTGGTGGAAGTTAAAACATAGACTAGAGTGAAACCTATCAGTTCCGCTGGCGTGGCGGAGCCGTAACACAGCGGACATGTATCTGGTGGAATCTCGGGGTAAGGAAAATGTGAACTTACTGTGGGTCATTTGGTGAGGGGAGTTCTACGGATTACGGTATAATCGTATGTGTTCTTTAGACTCTATCCTGATGCCACACAAGCACAAGTGTTTTTCAGATGGTACATTACTCAATCTTCATATTACATTAATGCAACTTTTATGATAAAAAAAAAAGGGTCGGGCTCACATATCTTGTAGCGGCTTCCTATCTTTGTTTGTACTCGTTTTAATCTGCCCTGATTAGTATAGCGATATAATTTATCACCTCTATCATAAAAAACGGGTGCAAGTTCATGATGTGCTTGTTTGTCAATCGGATTACATAATCCAACAAATCATCATGCATGGGGAGCCAAGCAGGAGCCTAAGGTAGAGCATTGGTGGGTACTTGAAAGCAGCCTCGTGCTTTTAGATATTTATGGGGGGAAAAAAAACTGACTTTGGATGAAGATTATAGATCATGCTTTTAAGAGCTCAGGCTAAGTCTCGAGACAGCGATCCTCTGATATTAAAGTGGCATTAGTCAGGATGATCTGGAAATGGATGACTCTCCACACAAGAACATGTAGTTGTATTTTGCTGCCTGAAGTTTAATTACTAGGGGGAATAAAATACAGCACTTTCAATGCTTTTAAAGTGAAAGTAGGAACCTCAGAAGGCCGTTTAAACATTGACAGCTGTTTTACATCTAGGAAATGTGGCACAGAAAAAAAATCTGGTTGTCAGTTCGCTCATGTTTTTCAGTCTTCCCTCAGTCTAACATAAACTAATGGCACCTCAGTGTTAGCTCCGTCTTCTGCTGCCATCTGGTTACAGAGGCAACTTTTCAAACTGTCTTTCTGCACATACACTACTGATATTATGTAGGTATCATGAATTATGGTTACTGTTGATCACTGGCAGGTTTAGTTTTATTTATGATCACATCTGCTTACAGGTATCACAGCACCCGAACCAAATTAAAAATTAAAATGCTTGCTTTCTTGTCAAGAATCCCTGCTCACTTGCGACAGTTTCCTGATCCGCTAATGGTGGCCTTAAAATAGGAGTAAAAACATATTTTCCAAGAATTATAAAGATGTAATAATGTGGCACCGCAGATATTCCTGGAATTTGCGTTGTAATTTACAGTTTCACTCGGAAACCCACATGGATCGAAATACTTGTCGCTAGCCCATCCTCCATCCTCGAGCAGTTTGAAATGTGTGGAGGTTCGCCCTGGAGCGAGAAATCTCTGAGAGCACCTGGTTGAATTAATTGTCGTGTCAACGGTATTGATCAACCACCCTTTCAACCCTCTGCAGATACATGATGGCAGTAAAAATCTGCCTTAATGCGTCTTTAATCCATGCCAACCGCCTGGCCCGAGTCCTTATTGTCTTGTAAGTGCAGTCATTATCTGTGATGTTCAGTAAATGCCCAACAGAGAGTACAGCCAAGGGTGAACTGCCTCGACTCTGATGCATAACAAAGTGAGGCATTTGTGTTAATTCCTTCTCGGCTCAGTTTCTGGCCTGCTCAGCTCTTCCTCGCAGGCTAACAGTGGACTTCTACCTCTGCATTTAAACCGACTGTTGAGAAAACTCATTAGCAAAGAAACTATGCAGATATAATACAGATAACCTGCAGAGCTTGAGTTTGTGGAGGAGAGAGGGAGAGGAAGGAGTCCATTATCTAGATACCCCTCTGTTCCTCTGTCAGAACAACTGATGGTGTGTCCAGGAGCGCTCTGTGATGTGTTTTATCTTACAACCTCTTCTTCTTCCTGATATCAGCATCTGTTGGAACATGCTTCCATTTAAAAGCTGCATTAATTGATTCCCGTTCACAAAGGGGGCTGGGAAATTGCAAAACAAGCTGACAGGAACACAACTCGGGCATATTACCACCTTTTAAAATCATTTATGGCTAGCTTTTTAGCAAACAGTCATTTGTTTACACATCCATCAGACACGGAATAACATTATAATTAATCTGTGTCTAACCTTGCCTGAGAACCAGACAAATATGCAGAGCTCATGTTTTATTTGCGATGGCTGAGTCATCCCATTCACACAGTTTTCTCTGAGACTGGGTTTGTTTTGGGCCAATCACAACTATGAGGCGGGTTTAATACGATGTCTGACAGAGGAGCGATCTGCAGATACGACCAGGCTAGATAAAATCAGACCAAACCATTAAACCAGGCAGTGTTGATCAGATATGAATCAAGATTCTGATACTTCACTGCCTATTCATCTCAGAAACACCTTTTAGTGTGAGTCTGCCATTTTTTTCCCATTTATTGGAGGTCTACTTGTTGCATTTTGTGTTGATAATCCCCATTAAAAATCAATAATGGCTTGGGAGGGACCAGACTAAACGGCCATCCACACCATACATTGCTTATTTAATCATTCCAACTCATTGGATGGCAGATTGGAGTCCACACCACAACTAAAATGAGAATGACAGTGTAGAACAAGGGTCTCTGAAGTTTGTTTTTGAGGTGTTTTATATTGATGAGCAAGATAATTGATGTTGACTCAGTCGAAATTAGGAATAAAATGTATTTTCAAAAGATGATGAGTCTCCGAAAAGAGTGTTTGATTCTCCAACTGCGCTCACTCTTCAATATTCGAAAACCATATCCTTCTGGGAGTTTTCTTCTTTTTTTTTTTTTCTCTGCACAACACATAGCAGTAAAAGTTATGAATATAAATTTCCTTAGCTGCTAACACAGATGGAGAACGCATTTATGGAACTTATTTGTTCATCAGTGTGGATTCTCACATCCTTATATTTATAGTTTTTGTTTTTGTGATCACTCGCATTGGCGACAGACCTTAAAACTCATTTGTAAATTAATCTGGTGATGCTAATGATGATGTCTGACCAGCTGATGAAGTTCACTCTCCTTTAAGCTCTAAATATGGTCCCCAACTCCTGGGAACAATTCCTGGCTCTTTAGCTGCGATATGATTAACTGTCCTCACCAATTAGTCTCTAACTTTGTATGTCAGCTGTGTGGTGATTGGCAGGTACTGAAGGGTACAGTGGGTTTATCAGAGCTTGTCACTGTCTTTAGAACCAAATGTTATGGAGTAATATCAGAAATGCCCCCAAAAGTATGGGTCAATTTACTTGGTGTGTTTGTGTATTAATAGTGAAACCAGGGGCCTTGATTGATCGCCGTTGATTTACAGTTGACAGGAGATAGTACAATATTATTGCTGTCTTGTGGTTGTTATTCTTTATTTTAGGCATGCAAGACAAACCCAAATTATTATAAACATGATAATAAAGGAGATTGCAGTCTCACACAAGTCTCCAAGATAATATATTGATATTTTTAGAAGCAGATCTGCTCTACGAGATGGATGATTAAAAAAATATCAAAGCAGCATTATGTAGAAACCTGCGTTTGTGTGGATAGGCACCCCCACTGATGTGCAAGAGTTTGTCAGATGAAATGTAGGTGCTAACTACGAACAAAAGTCATTAAATCATAATAACGTTATGTGTCGACAACCTGTTTGTTGAAGTAATCAAGTATGGACCCTCTCACTGAAGTGACACAGTGCAGAAACAAGCGATGGGGGGGGGGCAGAGTGCCTGTGACAAAGACATCATTCACCCTATTACAAGACACTTTAACTTCAAAATGATTGTGGAGCTGTTATTTTGAGGTAAAAAAGTGTTGCTCTAAATAAAAAAACTCTTCACTTGAATTCCTGTGTGACTGACCACTTCAATACATAAATAAGCTGAAAGTGACTCAAAAGCTGGATAATATTTCATCACTATGACCCTAGTCTGTGCCTTCCATATATTAATGTTACCTCAAGACTTTTCTTACCATCTGGATGAAAATATATTCCATCTGCTGCACCATCAAAAAGACTTTTAACCTGCTTCCCAGGTTCCTATCCAGCAACTGCGTGGCTACGATCCTTGTTTGGATTTATAAACAGAGAATTGATTCAGAGCCAACTTTTGATTTCCCATGTTATTTTTGTCTTGAACTTTGGAAAACAGGTTCAAATCTTTATTTATCATGCAGCAGACTGAATATTTTTTTCATCTAGATGGTTGGTGGAGTCTTTGAGGATTCTGGGAATGTTTTCAAACAGGGATGTCTCAGGTTTTCTATCTGTTTATAGAGACCGACACCTATGACTGTAACTCCAATGGGATGCTGTTATAACTGTATGAGAGGCACACATCGGGGCTTTGAGTAACCATTTTCACTATACTCGTGCCATTTGCTTCAATGTTAAGGCCAAAATTAAAACTATTTTTAAAATGCAGCGGAAAACTCTTGAGATTCGAACTTTAGATTAGATATGAGATCATTAACAGGAGGCACGATGTCTTAATAGGGCATATCACTGAGCTGTGCTACCCTCATGGGATGCTAATTATTAGCTCAGTTGTATTCTACCATAGAATTACAAAGCTATTTTTTTCTCTCTCTGTACTGACACAATTTTGTGGAATATCCACCAGCTTTTTCTTTGATACCCCTGCTCTTAATTCCGAGATGGATCCTTGGACAACCAATGACCGTGGATGCGGCTGTTAGCCATGGCACAGAGTGGAATGATTCCATTCTCACCACCCGCTGGAAAGCAATCTAGGCCCATAATGGGAAACTCAAATAGCAAATCTGTGGTTATAAGCATGTCTCGAGAAGTCACGAGTCAGCAACAGGCTCAGTTGAGCCTGAGATAGTTTCGCTGGAGGTCATGGGGACAACAATGAAGGAGGGCTGTCTCCTCCTCGTAGCCCCAGCACAGGCTATTTTTCACTGTAGCGGGGGTCTTGGTAATGTAATGTGGAGGGGGAGCAGGGGGAGGAGTCGGAGAGGAGAAATTGAAAAAAAAAATGAGAATAGGAGTTGATAAACTGAGGGACACAAAGAGGAGAGGAAGACAGGGGAAGGTGAAGTGGTGAGATGCTTTGTGTATGTCAGAGGTGAGATTACAGAGATTTGTAGAGGCTTGAGAAATGTCCAGCAACAATAGAGCATGATCTAATGCATCAATGGTAAACACCAGGTTTTGGTTTGAGAACAGGAAAAATATAGATCGATTTTTCTACGACACAGAAGAAGGAACTGTAACATAATACAATGCAGCTATAACTCTCATCTTTGTAAGCTTGTTTTCGAGGATGTGAAATACCCCCTCCCCTCTTCAGTGGTATGAGATGTTCTCTGCTGTGGTTGTGGAGCAGCAACGCCACTTTCTTCTTAATCTTATTTTGTAAAGGACAGAAGAAATCCCCTCAGAGAGCTGATGCTGTACTAGATCCACCAAAGACCTAGGGAAGCGATTTTGAGAACACCACTGCCTGTTGTAAATTGAATGACAGACTGTGAACACTATCTCAAACAGGTATAGATAAATGCACACCATAGCCTTACCATATCTGCAGACGTTTTTTGGCTGAAAAACACTGCAAACTGCAAGTAAAAGTTTTCAAACATCACTGAATTTCACTTGAGATTAGAAAACAAACCATTTTGTAGCATGGTGGGTAAAAAAAAAAATGGAGCCAATGCAAAAAGATGCAGATCCTCAAATGGCTACTTGAGGCAGCTTCAAAAGCGAGTCAATACTCTTAGACCCCATATTAAAATGCCCAAATTTACAGCAGTAATATAAACATGTTTACAGCATGGTAAACCAATTTTTGTCTCTCTTACAAATTTTCCTTAATATCAACATACTTGTTTAAATTTGGAAAGGCTTAAAGTTATGTATGTGAAAGTCAGGTAGTAGGTATGTAGTGTGAATGAGATATGGCAGGTTTTGTACAATTGATAAAAAAGTATGTAGCCTATGACACATACAAAGTCATCTGTGGTTTGCAGAATGTCAACTGCAAACTTTATATCCTGCCGACCGGGCTGTCAGATGCCAAACATGTGGGTCTTTTGTTTGTTTTTTTTGTTTTTTGTTTTTTAAATGGTAGTCAATGACAGTTGATGCTATAATTTGTTGTTCATTTACGCCAAAAATGTCTGCACATCAAGCTTGAAGTGAAGTTGTGTTATTTTAGATTATTTTTATTCTAAATAATATAAACAATACAGTTCACTAAACACTGTAAATTATCAGTTTACCTGTGTAACAGTAAGTAGGAGTGACTTTTAATATGAGCACATTTTAATCCAACAATTTTCCTGGATTACATGGCAGCAGCAGTATTATAGCGATGATAAAGCCTAGTTTCGGTAGAGAGTTGTATGCGATTTTTTTGATTTTTTATTTTTTTTTGGTCACTGACAAGAGTACAATCCAAGAGACCTCTGGAAACTCGGGGATTGTCTGTGGGCAAGAAAATCATTGCCAGAGGCGATTTATTGAAAAATGCGAATCTAAAAAAACATTCAACAAACCCACCCCCATCAAAGCCCCCCTCATCTTTGGAAGTCATTAGTTCAATAGACAGGCGGCATTATGCTGATGGTGGTGAAATGATAATTAGTGCTGGAGATGGATTGAGTCAATATAAGTGTAATTAATTTTCAAGTGTGAGCTTTATTAGTACAGAGGCAATCACGCTCCTAATGAGGGCTTAATAGAACTTCTTAAGTCGCGGAGCCAGTCAAATTAATAGCTCTAACAGCTTTTGGCATGGGAATATGTTTTTATTTATTGCACTTATGTATTTGTTCGTATATTTAGCACTTTTTTTTTTTTTTCCAAATGCTGGGGTGATTAGAAAATCTTTATTTGGATTCATAAACCGAAGGGAGACAAGTTGGCGCACATACTTTGCACACACACACACACACACACACACACACATATATTACACTTAGTCACACAATGTATGTGACCATAAATAGATTTTCAGCCCATTAAGGCTCATCTTTCAAATCATGTCATTAATTAAGCTTAGAAACACTCTAAGTAATTTCTCTTTAATGAACTTGCTCAATTAAGTCTGCCCTCTTTTTGGTTTAATCCTCCTCGCTTTAAGCACTGACTAACTACTCCTTCTCGCTGTGTCTCTGCACTCACTCGTTTTTTTGTTTTGTTGAGCACATTACTCTGCGAGCGCTCCTCAACCTGCTCCCTCTCCTTTGTTGGTTTGTCTCAGCCACGTTGATGCATCACACCCTGCGTGCTCACAGTACAAAATCGGCGTCATCCAGGCTGCCAGCCTGCTCCTTGCAAAATGTGACAGTATCGTTGTATGTATGTTTGCACGCGCGCAGTGATAACATTTGCTAATAACTGTTAAGTAGGGAAGTTAAATGTCACCTCATGAATGATGCAGACACCTCTGTAGGCGATCAATAACAATATGCATCATCTAACTAAATTTAATCAAATCTGACTGGTGATGGAGTCATTATGGCGTGTTGAAGTTAAGCATTTGACCTTAGGCTACATAATTATCCCCATTCAGCCAGGTTTCAGCTTTTTTATACGATTAATGATTTTAGCCGTTCTTTCGAGGCTGTCCTGACCAAAGACTTTATATAATATGGAGGGAGTGTCTGAGTCTGAAAATTGAAGCCAATGTTGGTGTGCCTTAAAACTGCTTTGTCGACCAAAACAATTGTACTTAAGCTTATGAGAAAACAACCCTCTTTATTATTTGATTCATTACCTCAGTAAACATTTTCCTAATGTGTTCATGGTCTAAATTGTTAGTTTCAAGTCTTCTCTAATACAGCATAATGTTCATTTTGTAAATCTCAGCGTGATCTTAGCTTGCGCGTTGAATCTACGCCATATCTATGATGTGGCCACTGCTTAGATGCCTGGCCTACGCCATAGCCTGATGTGCACCGTCAGAGAAATGTAGCTGCACGTTGCGGCAACATGAAGTATATCGACTGTAATTGGTCTGTTTGGATGATTGCATGTTGCAGCTTCTCCTACGTTGTTTAGCAGAGGTGGTAATACTAAGGATTATGACATGTAGTTTACCCAGTAAACACACCACCCTCTTGAGCCGTTGAAGTCCCTCCTGACCTGCCGGCTGCTTCTTTTTCTTGAGAGATACTCCTCCTCTGGAATCGCTTTTCGCTGCCAGAGTTTCTCTGGGTTGGAGTGAGCGGACCTACATGATGTCTGAAGGGCAATGGTGGTAACGTTCATGCTCGACCTGACTGTTCTGTCTAACCCAGAAACACATCTGCAAGCCAAAAGGGTCGCTGTGTTTAAAGATGAATTTACAGCTGGCAATCTTTTCACCGCCAATAGGAACAAAGACAAACAACAGCGAAGGCTACTTTTGTGGGTTATGGCATACTCTATGTAGAACTTAAGCCTTTAGAGCATAATAGACGATAAAGCAGATCCTTTCTATACAAGTGGCTACAATGTGATTGACAAGAAGCTACCACGGCAATATAACTTATATAACATTCCAGGGCTTAGTCATAACAACAATCATCATATGCTTTATAACAGCAACATTTTGACCAGTTCTGTATTGCAGTATTTATTTTCACTAACACAAAACAAAACTTCCCTGTGGCACCTTCTCACATGACTGTAAGGAGGAGGTGTAAAGTAGGTGCAGACAATCGAGTGTTGGAAGTGTATGGCTTTGACAATGGAAACAACTGCTAGCACTACATCAAGCATGAGCCCTGCTTTATTTAGGTTTCGGCACTGATCATTCTCTCACTTTAACCACAGTAAGTAGTTTTAAGGGCTTTAACTGAACCAGGCTTTAACTTAAGTGGTGGCAGGTCAGAAAACACTTTTAAGTCATTTTTGGAACAGTCAGTTGCATCGTTTTAGGGAGCACAAACAAATGATCAGTGCTGCGTACCGACTGTTTGTTGTGTGCGGTGTGAGTGTCACGACCCTCTACACAGCAACACGACTCACTTATGAGCTAAACTCTCAAAGAGAAAATGTGAAAGGGCAAAACCATGCATCCCAGGATTTCTTCATATTTATTTTTAAGTGTGGCACAACGGGTGGTAGAGCAAATCATGCTTTAGACTGAACCTTTAATCTGCTTCAGAGTTAAGCTACCTGTATGGCAGCTCCGCCACAATCAGTGTTTGAACGTGTGTGTGTGTGGGTCGGTTGGTGGGTGAATGTGAGGGTTTTCTGAAGTACTTGTACCGCTCTCAGGATAAGTGTGCTGTATCAAATAAATCCACTTACCTTGGTGCCAAGCCTGAGTGTCCACAGTTAAATCTGTTACATCATTATCACAAGTACCGTGGAGCTTTTAGAAGACGCCCAATAAAAGACACAAACAGAAACAGCATTCAGCTCGGGTTTGCATTGGAAGCATTGGCTGACACGGTATGTTTTATCTTTGTCTCTCTGTCAGGCCAGGGCAAAGGAGAGGACTCAGATGCAGACTTGGAACGGTTTAGAAAGGCTTTTATTCTGAAAAGTTTCTTGAATCTTCTTCAGAACAAGTGACAAAGAAACTTGGCTATGAAGTCTACTCTCGTCAGAATAGACGGAGGGCTATGAACAACAAACAGGAGCAGACAAGAAAATAATGAACAAAAAAATCGCTTCTGAAGGAAGAGAAAACTTCTAAGTCTACACTGATCTGGAAATAAAATAACACAATGAAAATTACAAAAACGAAAAACACTCTCAAGGAGGGAAAAAGCAAATGGCTGCAAACTTAAACTACGCTGTTCTGAGCTGCAAAAAGGTACAAACAAAAGGTCGCTCCAAAAGGAGGAAAAAACAGAGAGGCTATGAAATTAACTGGTCTTAAAGCAAAACAAGTTGACCAAAAAATGTATTAAAACAAAATCACTCTTCTTCAGAGGTACACAAGAATTCAGAAATACAAACAGAGCGAAGAAACTGTGGCAAGGCTATGACTCAGGGCTGGAGGTACTCAACGGGACGAAATACTCTGGCAACAAGACAAGGAAGATGCAGACTATAAGCACATCGGGGAAGGGGACACAGGTGGAAACAATCAGGGATCAGGGGAGACGTCAGACCGGTGACACAAGAGGAAGGGCAAGTGACCTGAAACGAGAGGAGAGTTGCTTTTCAAAATAAAGCATGAAATTCACAAAACAAAAAACCCAGGACAAGACACCCCTCACCGCTGTGCGACACTCTCATAGGTAAACCCAAGCAAGTTTTGTTTTTAGTTACCAATTCGCTCAAAGTAAAAAAAAAGTCAAAGCGCAAAGATTTATAAACAGTCACTTTTGTCTGTCCCAGGCCAATATCTGCCCTCCTTTTGGCTCCCCATCAACAAAAAAATGTCTGTTTTTAGCTGCTAGGTGTTTCACTTTCTTTCACCAGCTGCTTTTAAACTTTGCTGTTTGGTGCCGGACAAGTAGTGGTACTGGAGTGCACATTGTGTTTGACATGGATTTCTGCTGAACAGTTGCCTGCTGCTGCTGCTGCTCAGTCTGAGCCATAAAATAAATGTGCTGTAAAATGAAAACAATGAGCTAAATGGGGCTTTAAAAAGATAAGAAGGTGGCATTGTTGACATTATTTTACCCATGGTGCCTTTTGGTGCCATCACTTTACTCTAAAACTGCCACATGGAGAAGCTGTCCTCTCGATGATGACCACTTGAAAGACAAATTTCACATCAGACACTTTTAATAAAGCAAAATGAATTTGAAGGGGACTGATGTGTGAGGAGCTATGGGTAATAACACTAAAACTGCAGTGATTTTTAATTTTTTTTTTTGCCTCTTTTCCATGCACAAAATTGACATTTCAGATCTTGCCATGATATTTTATCAGGTTGCTCCGCGGCTCTCCCCCCTCCTGACTATACACGCCTTCAAACATAAAAACATCATTTATAAACCCATGTGGATGGCAAACGTGTCAGTGTTTCCTCCCAGAACTGCTGTATCGCTTTTAAAAGTGTAGTCAGGGGAACCACTTTGCACATTGTAATGTCTTCATGAAACCTTAAACTGCAGGAGTTCAAAGCCTTTTTTTTTTGTGCTGCCGCTGTGATATCGAGCATTTGAAGGCAATCCAAACTGATGCGTCTCTTTTTCTCTCTCTAGCCTTCTGTGAGGAGGGATGCAGGAGCGGAGGAACCTGTGTGTCTCCCAACACGTGTGTCTGTCCCTCAGGATTCACAGGACGCCGCTGCGAGACAGGTAAGACCCGAGGACCCCCCCCCCCCCCCCCCCCCCCCCCGCCTCCGGGCCCCTCACCTGCCAGGCTTGTTCAGCTGTACCTCAAATTAAAACTCAGCTTGAGCATCACGTTGTTTTTATCGAGTGTCAGAAGTTGACATCAGTGTGAGTGGTCGTTAGGTCGTTCTGAGAGATCAGCAGCCATCCTTTGAATGTCTCTCTCTTTTTCTCTCTTAAAGAGAGAGATGCGCACACACACACACAATTTCTAAATCCCTGGGTTTGAATTTGGCCAGTGCAGAGATTTAAGATCCCAAGAGAGTGGTCGAAAAGGACAGCTAATTCTTCTCCACTCACGTCCTCCATTTTCCTTCCTCTCCCCCTTCCTTTCTTCCTCACAATCTCTTCCTCTCCTCGCTGAATTTGTCTCCTATCCTTCCTCTTTTCACATAGTCCCCTTTTCCTCCCTTCCTTTCTTTCCTCTTATATCCTCCCCCCTTCCTGTCTCTCCTTTCCTCTTATTCTTTTCCTGCCAGCTCCTCCCATCTATCTTTTTTGATCTTGCGATTATTTCAACCTCTCCTCTCCTCGACTCCTTTCACCTGCTATCACTTCCCTCGTCCATTTTCTTTTCTGTGTTCCCCTCCTTTCCTTTCTTCCATTTTCTTCTGTCCCTCTATTCTCTTATCCCTCTTTTGTCTTGTCTCCTCACTGCCGTCCTCTCATTCCTTTTACTCTCGTCTCCTCTTATCCGTTATTATACTCTCTGCCTCCGCCGTCTCATTTTGCAGAAGTGATAAACCTGCCACCACAGTGCAACACATCCACAGGTCAGCTATTCACACCACGTTGCCGTGGTTTTACTTTAGATACTTACATATCATTGATTCCACAATTTTCAAACTGCCCTTGACATTGCAATTACTTTAATACTGAATGTCTTTTTTATTGTCACATTCAGTGTTCTAACAGCAGTAAAAGCATAGTGCTTGTCTGACATGATATTTTCTGCCCACAGCGGAATGGATCTTAATCAAAATTTAAAGTAAAAGTTACTTTAATTTATTGAACAAGAGACAACCTGCACTCCCTCTGATGTATCATTTCAGAGCTCTGTGTGTTGGCGCGTGTACTTGTCTGCATATGTGTGTGTGTGCGTGTGTGTGTGTGTGAGCATTGCACGTTGATTACTTTGAACGTGTGTATTTTCATACACACGTTCCCAAAAACACAAAAATCTTCTTTTTTGCTTTGCTGTGAATGAATGAAACCTTGATACTAAAACAAATCCAGATGCATTCTCGAGTCTGAAACTTTGAGAAGCAATCGGCGTGTAGCACATTTTATGCAGGCTGACAATTGCCCGAGGACTAATTAATCTCCCAATCAACGCCGTCAAATACCTATAAATGAATTACTGTGGCAAACTAATTTCACAGTGTTATTATCATAAAATGAAATGTAATGTGCGGATGTTACATTTCGCTGATGCAGCCTGGCACACACTTTACATTTGTGTCTGTAAATCAAATTTACAGGGCGCGCAAAGTGCAGGACTGGTTTGAAAAGATGACTGTGTTGCATCTGCAGAATAATTCACTCTGCTTCTCTACACCGAACTCTCTGCTGGTCTCTGGATGTCAAACTGTTTTTCTCTCTTCTCCTTTTTTTATAACGTACATGTATACCGCACACTGTACAGCCGAGCCCCTAATGACTTTGCAGTTTACTGTAGCAAAATGTTTAGATTTTAGTGTTTGCCACAAGGGAGGAGGCGATAACAACTCAGCTGCCAGAATAAATGTTAGTAGTGCATTTCTGCAAACCACGAAACTATACATTTCTTCATATTGCAACTTTATGTTTCTTTTGGTCGATTTTTCGTTTGTGTGTTGTCTCAATGCTGTGCTTATGATCTGGTTATGTTTAGGCACAAAAACCGGTCTCATCAAAGAGAAACTATTTTAAGTCACCACCAACACGGCTGGAAATTGACCCAAGCACTTAGAAATATCCAATGGTTTCATAGTTATATGGCATGTTGTGTAGAAATATTAATATGGCACATAGACCTATGACGGATACAAATGTGAACGTATCTGTGGTTTGCAGAATCGTCAAATGCCAACATTTTATCACAGTAACTGGGCTGGATATAAGCAAAATATGTACCAAACCATATGACGGATGAACAAAATCCTGGCAGATCAAATCTTTGTTTCAAACTAGAAATGGGTCATTAAAAAAAAATATATAGTAGTTAACATACTTTTCATTAAATATAACCATACTAAAGGTGTATACATTCCCAGCAGATATTAGTATATTAAAATAGGTTATTCACAGCTGTGTTATAAAAGTTAACTACTTTCCCTTCAAGAGTTGCCATAGGCAACTTGAACATCATGCACAGGTTCTTTAACATCATGCACTACATGTTCTCTGTCTGTGTGTTTGACTCTCATCCTGCCCATACATCTGTCAAACTCTCTTACTATTTTTCCTGTATGTCTATCCATTTACATCTCGTTCCATCTTCCGTCCCCGCTTCCATCTCCATCTCCTTCTCTGCTGCATTTCCCTCCTGTGTAATAAAACACATCACTGCTCCACTGACTCCTCTCCTCTGTGGCGTATACTGTGGCTCAATGGGAGGTTAAGAGCATCCAAATATAAAGCCAGTGGGAACAGAGTCGAACCTTTGACTGATCTTTTCATCTTCTCCCACGATGATCCTTGGGGTTGCCTGTCTTTCTCCAGTGGGTTCATATGGCTGCCACTGATCCACTGTTGGATCCTTGTGATATATGTTCTGAAATGCTGTGATCCAAAGGATCAAAATCTGATTTAACCACCTAACAGTGAACTCTCAGTTTGCACACCGTGTCTTCGGCAATACTGTTTTCAAACACCCAACGTATGGAACAGAATGTACTGCAGCATGTGTGTGTAGGTGATTGGATTAGAGATGACCAATTTTGTAAAGACACAACAGAATTGTTCAATTGTTCTTTCTATGTAGAAAATGTTCCTAGCCGCTGTAATCATTCCTCCTGTCTGCACTGGCAAGGGAAACAAGAAGGTCACTTTGTGTGGAAAAGTGGCTGGGACGCAGGGGCTCAGATAGAGGAACATCTTTCACATGTCTTCAACATCTGCAATTTCAAGCAATGTGATGGTATGTACTGGTACGAGGTCAGAGTAGAAAATATCAACATGTTCCATCAGTAGGGCATAGTGTCAGAGTTGGTACCAGGGAAATACTCAACATAGAATGCACAACAATGTTGAGCGTCCAGTGTCATCTCCTCCCAGTGTGACTCCAGTGCAAGACATGGAGTACAGCTTTAGTTAGTCAAATCAACTTAACACTGAACAAGATTTCAACCTGCTATGTATTTCACTGAGTCTAACTAGCTTGTTGATCACCTCCAGGGCCAGAAGGATGATTACAGCAATCAGAAACTCCTTTGATTTCAAACTTAGTAGGAATGCAATGCTTGTATTATGGGATGCAAAATGCTTAAGCTGTCTTTAGAACCTAACTATCCTTGTTCTCAGCTCAATGAAATCCATTTTTTAAGCATTTTGCAAAAGCAGCTACAATATGCGTTTAACAGCACTTTTAGTACGCTTAATACAAGTTTATATCTAGTCTTTTTTGTTCTCACTTTCATTTATTTACAACAGTCAAGCCTTTAATATATTGACATTTGCTAATTTTGTCATGTTGAAAGAATATTTCAAACAGTGCCACACTGTGGCTCGTAATGTTCGGCTATACAATGAATTCTTTTTAGCAGGATTGTAGTTGTTAGTTTTGATCTATTCATGAGATTAGGTGAAAAAATACCAACATGCACGGATTTGGTGATTTGGAGGTCAAAAGTTGTTTAGGTGTCTCCGTTAAAACTAGCTTAGAAATGTCTGAAAAGTGTACATCCAGGAGACATATGATACATAATTATATTTGGATATGTAATAGAAACTGCTTGAACACTGAAATACGGTTGTTTAAATGCTTTTCAACAACTTCGATGTCTACATAACGTGATGGTTGTTTGACCAGCAAATGACCAAATATAATACCTAACACCAACCTAATCTTCTTCTTGCTCTTAGATCCTACATTGTGCCAATAACAAGTTACTGTAGCAAGCACACACTCTCTCAGGTGCAATTATCAGAGGTAAATAAACACTCATGTGTTTGTTGGTGCTCGGCTGTTCTGTGGTCAATTAAACTGCTCCTTTAATCTCGAAGGCTGTTAATTTTCTGCACATTAACTGGTCACAGACTATCAGGTAGCGACAAACACAACCCCTGGTCCTTGTTTCAGTCTGAGGGGAACATTAACGTAAATGCCCCATGTGACATCTTCCTTGATGTTGTTTTCACTAGGTTAGTAGGGCTGGAGTAAGTGTAATTATGCAAAGCTGAGCAGGCCAGAGGATTGTCCCCGCGAGCTGGGGGGATTGTTTAACTATGTGTGCTTTAATTCTCATTCCCTCAGTGTGCAAAAACTCACAGCTCCTCGCAGTACAGGCTGTCATAAAGTCTTCAAGTATGCCTGTTGGGAAAAATCCACAGACGGGGCAGAAGTGAAGCCCCGCAGAAAGTACTAAGTGCTCTCGTTTGCGTTGTAATGGAAGGAAACAGAGGGAAATGTGAGAGGCTGTCTGCTGGCTGCTTTCCTTCTCGTAGCTGTAACAAAGATTGATGGAGTGCGTGTGTGTGTGTGTGTGTACTCATATTGCATACCATATTGTACTTTATACCACAGGAAGGTCACCTGTCCACTCCAATGCCAAGAGAAAAGAAGGTTGTTCACACACACACTTGTCTGTGCACACCAGCTAACAAATACCTTTATAAGACTGTTGAGCTGCACAAATTATTGTCTGTGTGTGAATGAAATGAGCTTTTATTACATCTAAAAAAAAAAAAGAAAAGAAAAAAAAGGTCTTACGAGGTGGATGATGAATGAGGTTTTAAATAACATGTCCCGTCCATAAAAACGAGATTTAGAGGCCTGGTGGAATTTGGTATTTATGTGCTTACAATTGGTGCATAATGGTGGATTATCACAGGCCTCAGATCAGTCAGAGACTCTCTTTAGTTCAGGTGTTCAGTTTCACCTCCTCATTCCTGGCGGGTCCATCACAACAAATGTCCACTGAGCTGTCAAGCATTGTTCAAAACTGCAGAAACTTGTTTTAATGTCTAGACAGGGTCCACTGATGTCAAATATTTGGGGCCAATAATGCAGCCAAAATGCAGTAACTATATATTTGGTCCTAACTAGACCATAGCAGAATCTGACTGTTAAACAATTTACCATAAAGATTTGTTGCTAAAGGTTTTGTTAGTCTGTTTTCATGTACATATTAGTAACTGACTTCTGTTATACTGCAAAATATGTGCAGTATATGACAACAAAAAATATTCTGTTCTATTCTATTCTATATGAGCTGTCATATCATAAAAAATAGAAAATAAAAAATCAAGCCTAAGGAGTTGACATCGCGCAACAGAGAATTTCTGACAGCATTAATTGTTGTTGGCACACAATCAAAACCAAATAACACGGTGTGATGTGCAGTTGCATTCATGAGACAGTGACAGCAGTGACAGTTTATATCACGTTGCTTTTGTTCTCTTTGTTTTCTCCTCCCTCCAACACCTTGATAACTAAACAATTCTGTTACACATAACGCCTCTAAATATGGAAGGCAGTTTATTGCAGTTAATGATAAACAAAATATACACAATGAACAGCTGTGTGTATTAGTGTGTGTGTGTGTGTGTGTGTGTGTGTGTGTGTGTGTGTGTGTGTGTGTGTGTGTGTGTGTGTGTGTGTGCGGATGGGTGGGTGTGTGTGTGTGTGTTTGTTTATGTGGGTGAGTGAAACAGTGAGATAATAAAGGTCTGTGACTCTAATGAGTGAAGTGCAAAAGATGATTTTTAAAAAAAAGGTGGGATTCAGGTGAAAAGGTGTTCTATCATTAAACCACACCGTGTTTTAATTATTTAATGGATGGAAATATCACAGAGGTCCCATAAGAGGGTGACGCGGCGCAGTGCATGCAGTGTTCGCTCTCTGCTGCACTCCGTCTGAGTCAAAATGAAACAAGACATGTTTATTTGCTAATGTCGTCTTTAAACTTTCCATCCAAAGTAGATGAACGGTGTAAAAACTGTAGCCGTTGTTTCACACAGAGGACAAACATTCAGGTTACAGTAAGATAATAATAAAGATGAAGTCACAATATTTAAAGTTTGATTGCAGATTCTAGACATCTGGCGTCTTCCTCAGTTAAGCTCTTCTATAGGAAAGCCATGTTCTCCCTGCCTCCTGTCGTGGCAACTGAAAATCAGTCTTGTCTAGTGCAGATGAGGGTTGGTCAAACACCAAGTTCCGACACAATATTTCTTTTCTAGTAGTTCTTTATTGCTTGCAAGCAAGAGTCGCACACCAAAAGACAAAACACGTTCAATTGTAAGAGTCACAAGATTACATATTCTTTTTCTCAAAACACAATTCCAATCATCTCATCATACACATAAAATTCTTCTATACTTCAACCATTGTTCACAACACTTATACACAGAAGAGGCTTCACTAACCACCTAATTTCCTTTATGTTAGTTTTCACGGCAAATTATACTATATTCAATACATGAATAGATCCATTCATATTCTGCAAACTCATAATATCCAAAGATAGAACTCGTGTTGGAAACACACGAACAATATGAATTCACTTTACATGCATAATAATGTTGTATCAATATTGTTATGTTTCATATGTAAGATCAAAATAAGAAGGGACATTTGAGAATTTCTCTCATACTCCTTCAGTGCTCAGTCACATCTGCGTAGAAGTTTTTCGAAAACAATGGAATGACGATCAGAGGACAAACCATGCAAACTCTTTTGAACAGTGCTGACGTGTGAAAGAATGGAGAGAACCAGACTATCTGCAGTGGAGGAAGCCATGACATTAGCTGTCACGTCGTTCAAGTTAATAAATAAGAAGCAGCACCAAGACCTCCTCTCCATACCTACTTTTTCATAAACTAATCTATCAGGAATCAATAGCCACTACATGACCCAACAGATTTCCAGTATAGCCTGTTTTGCACAGATATGTAAAGTATGTGTTTATTCAGCAAAGTAAAAGAAATGTGGTTGCCATCTCTGTGTGTTCACTGTCTTAAAGTGAAATACACTGATCCTCCATGTTTCATCCAACACTGATTTAAATGTCTTCACAAGTGCCAGAAGCCAGTTTGATTGTAAATCCATCATTTGAAATTTGGTGCTTTGAGGTGCAGAGACAAAACAGTGAAAAGCAAGTCACTGTCCTCTGTCTCGTGTAATTGAAGCAGTAAAACACAGAAAAGCCACAAAATGGTGAAGAGCAGCAAAATAAATATTGAAAATCAGAATTTTTACTGACAAGAAAATGAGTATTCCTCTCAGAAGATGAAAGAATAATTGCAGCACCTCTTATACCTAAGTTAGTAGCAGGGGGGAAAAAAGCCTCTTAGAAGTAGTCACTTTTAAATTATGGCCAGATCTGTTGGAGAGCCGAGCAGCGTAATTGTTAATAGGAGGGCTGGCAGCACTGGCGAATGTTATTTATGCGCTTTGGATGTTCGAACTGGGCAATATCTACCTGGCATTTTTCTTCTTCACAAAGATTCCTCCACAATTAAAATGAGTATCTATTTAAGCAAAACAGGGAAGCGTGAAGACCTTTTTTTAAGGGTCTCACAACATATGCGTGTACAGTGTGCAAATTAAAAATGAATGAAATAGCATATCTTGCCTCATTTTAATCAAATCATCGTGCAGTGGTCCTAATTTGCTTTAAACGTCGCGCATGATTTGCAACTGTGGCAACAACAAATTTGAATTGTTACAGCGACAGCGAGATCTGCAGTGGATACACACTGTGGGTTAATTAGTCAGACTGTATGCTGTTTAAAGTGATACGTGTTCCGCCCATTTGTGTATTGGAGCTGCTGGCAGCTGTTGACCTTCTGTGTGCGGCGGGCGGGTGCTGTGTTCTTCTTTCGCCTGGGTTAATTAGATAAAGACACTCAGATCAGCTCACAACGTGCCCGACAGCTTTGCAGTCATGAAATGTTAAAAAAGGAATATGATATGACAAAGATTTGATGATTATCTGGCAAAATCCAGTATACTGTGATTCGAATTTCAAGATGCTGTACACGTTTTTCATCTCCGCCTATCCCTGTGAGCCCTCTCACTTCATCTGTATTCGAATTTGAGGTGAAAATGAAACAGCCACAAAGTGCATTCTACACATTTTCTGATCCGGTCACACCCACGGCTGTATGTACTTTAATTTATTATTTTTGGCTGAACCGCAGCAAAATATAGCCTGTCCTGGACTGAGTGAGTGATGAAGTTGCACCATTGTTTGGTCGAGTGTTAGAATTTCCCCATTCACAAATTGCTCCTTCAGTCCTCGTTACCTCCAGAGTAGGCCTTCTACAGGCAGGCACATGAAAGTCCTTGATTATGTCCTCATGAGGACTTTGCTTTACATCGAACTGCAGACGGTCTTCAGTGACGTCCTTGGGGGCTTTTACAGCGTACATTTGCTGCCTCTCAGTTCAGATCTATAACAAAGTATCCTGGTGGTGTTACTATGTTACACCTCAACATATGAGTTGAATGTGTTGCTCTCGTACAAGCATTTTTTGCAAAAAAAAATATTACTGCGATCACTTAAAGAAAACTGCAGATGAACATTTAATATGACACAATTTGGCCTGGCTTCAAACTAATCTCACTAATCCTTTGTTCTCCCCAAAGGCCATGGAGTAACTTTAATCTAATTACCATATTTTAATGTTATATCATTGGCTTGGCTTGTCCCTCAGGAATAAAAATTATGAAACTTAAGATATGTTTATAAAAGAAATCACTGATAAACAGCTAAAGCACTGGAAAGATATTCAATGCTGTCAAACCCCGAAGCCGTGCCACCCGTGTTTGGTCACGGGTTTCGTTGAACACAACTGTTTGTGAGAGTGAAGCCAGTGAGGGATTGTGTGTCTGTTGCTGGGGAGGGTGCCTGCGTCTGATGGGATCTGGGCGCAAAGCACTGAATTAAAGGTCAAGCAGCACAGTTGCAGATAGAGACCAATTCAAACCTCACCTGCTTAAAACATGAAAAACGTGAAAGGCCTTCTTTAGGTAGAGCAAGTGTTCAGTTTTTCTGGGGTAATGTAGAAACATGACAGTTCAATATGGCGTACTCTGTCCCCTCTCGAGATATAGAAGGCTTATTCTAAGGTCACAAAAACTCACTTGTTTTTAGTCTCAGGCAAGGTGATTTACACGAATGAAAACATTGTTAGTTTCTACACTTAAATCCCTCAATCCTACTATAACTGCTGATTTGAAAATGTCATTCCCCGAACAGTGTTTTTGATTTAGTGTAATGTATGTCATTGAATCTGCATCAATTTAACTATTAATTTAGTATACCAATAAATCTTTTTCTAAACTGAATCAGGGTCAGTACTTGAAACTTAACGATTCACTGAGTCTACGCTGTAGAAATCGGATTAAATTCGTCACACTTTTAGGATGCAATATAACCAGCCTAAACATGTGGACGTATTCTCTTTCATGTGCAGACCCAGCGCTGCTCTTTTGTCCAAGGGTTAGCTGCTCTCAGCCACCAGTCACCTCTAATCTTGGTATGTTTCACTGGGATGTCAGAGAGGGAATCTTTTTGGTGTAGCTCTGACCGGATCTCTGACCTGAGAGGCTGACAGAGGGCAGCCCTCCCGGCAGCTGTCACGTCTTATTACCTCCAGCACACCAGGCTAACCACACACACACACGCACACACACACACACACACACACACACACACACACACACACACACACACACACACACACACACACACTGCTAAACGGCTAACCCTGGGACTCTCTTTTTATCTGGTTAGAGATAAATAAGCGTGCCTGTGTGTGTGTATATGTGTGTGTGTTCTGAAGGCAGGGTCAAAGGTATCAACTGTGACTTTCACAACAGGGCTAGAGCTCCATGTTCAAAGATTATAGATCGGAAGCCAGTTTGGTTATCTTATTTTTGTTAAAGGAGAAGCTGCAGCTCTGTGTTGACGTCCAATGGAAGCTGCTCTTGCAGAGTAAGCTGTAAATAGAAATACAATTTGTGGTGGAAACAACTCGTCTTAAATGTAGAATCGCAATCAAATAAGTCACACAACTCTTCTCTAAGGCAATACAAGTTTATTGCTAAAGCAGTTCAGCACCTTTAAACAAGGCAATTTAAAGTGTAGTCCACCGATTAGTCACACATGACTATACAAATTCTGTAAAACAGCGAAAACTATGTATACAACACAACATTAGAATCACCTTTCTGAGATCTTCAAATCATTTTCGAGTGTGTGTGTGTGTGTGTGTGTGTGTGTGTGTGTGTGTGTGTGTGTGTGTTCAGTGGAAGCTGTGAGTGGGGCACTTCAGAAGTTCAACACATGTATCAAAGAAAACACAACTTTCTCAAAAGGATAAACCTTGAATTAAAGGAATAATCCCAGCATTTTGGGCGAGCCGCTGTTTGCCCTCTTACTAGGAGCTTTACTTGACAAACAACACTTTCATCTTTTTTATATTAATCTGCTTTGAGCATCTTGGGAAGGTCGGATAGCTGTCTCGTATCGCATAAAGTCGAGTGTAAATGCTAAACAGAAATGAGGCAGACAGATATTCGATCGAGAGACACAGACTACTGTGAGGTTGAAAAGATGCACCTGTCTCTCCAAGCTGCTGGAATTAACTCCCTCCAAATGGATCTACAGGCTTTCCAGGCGATCTGTTTACATACAGGCCTGGATAAAAGGCTCAATTATATTTATGAGGACTACATAATGAGACTGACATGGATATTGTCACTTAACTGCATGTCATAAGAAAAAGCAAACATGAGTTTTGTATTATTAAGAGTCATACAGGCACATTAAATCATATTTTGTAAGAAATCTGCAGCTTTTGAAGCCGTGACATTACAGTGCCTGCATCTCTACTGCTTTTGTATGCATAATGTTGCTTCACTTACATCATTATTTGCACTGCCCTGCATCCTAAGCGCACAGATTTTAACCACTTACAGTCATGTAGTCAAAAAAAACAACTTAGTGAGTGGAGCTTTGTCAAAGACGCATTTAATTAGAATCCACTTCCATTTTGAAATACTTTTTTCCAGACAGCAACAAAAACGAGCATGTGGATTTTCATGTTGTAGCTGAATCCGACAGCTTACACTGATACTCCATGAAGTGAAGACGCTTCAACCCTTGCTTGCTCATGAAACCCCTCTTTAAACCCATTACATAATGTGAAAAATGCCTGCAAGTCAAGCTGCAAGCTACCACGCTTTTTCTTGTTGATTTGCTTGAGGTCTGGCGTTCTGCCCTGTCAGCTACAATATGAGACAAAAACAGAGCTGACAGTTAACAAGCAGTCCATCCGTACCTCTCCGTGTTCGCCGTGGTTTTGCATTTAAGCAATTCAAGGTGTGACTGAAGGTCACTCTTTAACCAAAAGGGTGTGTGCACAGGTCAGGTCTTGCAGCCAGAAGCGAGAGAGCTGCAGATGAGGAACAGAGCTCACACCATACATAATGGATGAGAGAGATTTACTCTCCCGAGAAGGAGCGTGGACCTAACGCCTCTGGGCTAGGCATGTGTATGCACGCCGCATGCCAGAGACAAAGCGCGATGAGTAGACGCGGCAGAACGAGTGAGGTGAAGAAACAGGGAAGTGCAAAAAGGGAAACAAGTCCGCTGCTTAATGTTGTGATTTGTGAAAGACTTTGATCCCCGCTGTGACAGACAGGCTGCCGAGATGCTGGCTGTGTAATGTGGGCAGCCGCTGACCCAGCTTTGCTGTTGCGGTGGCGGGGATGTTCTGATTGGATCAACCTCCGCCGCTGCAACTAGCACAGATCAAAGAACAAGCAAAAAAGACACAAATGAGCCGAAGTTTCAGGTTTATGTTTGTTGCCAGGACGATGATTTAAACTGATGCTACAGTGTGTGTTTGTGTCCTCAGACATCGACGAGTGTGCAGAGGGACTGATTGAGTGCCACAACCACTCCCGCTGTGTCAACCTGCCAGGCTGGTACCACTGTGAATGCAGAAGTGGTTTCCATGACAATGGGTCCTACTTGCTTGATGGGAGCTCCTGCATCGGTGAGCATACATTAAAACGAAAACATCCTAATCACAACTTGAAAACACCAGCTCCTCAACCTCTGCATGTACCGCCTACTTACTATATTTTCCCTCCCGCTCTCAAAAATTCTGAATACTGTCACCACACGGCTTCCCCTTCAAGTCCCTTTGATCCTGATCCCTGGTCTCCTACATGATCACTTGATTGCCGTTCTTTGTCTCATTTATTCTGTTTGAAAATCTAGCGTGTAGACACAAGCGCTCGCTGTGATGTTACAATTATATATGTGCATGTGTTTGTTTGCTCTATCATGCTATTCAGCGGGCTCACAAGGAGGCTAATCAGACATTTTCTGACCCCAACAGCCCAGAGGTCTAAGATCATGCGGTGTGAAACCCACGCACTGACGCAAACCCATAACGAGATATTCATGAGGAACACACGTCAGCCTCGTGGTGCTGTTAGATGTTTTTTTTTTGCCATGTGCTCAGCCCACAAAGCCCGGAGCGAGGCAGGCGTGAATAGAGAAACGTCAGGCTTGTGTGCTTTCTGTGTCAAAGATGCAGAGAACAGGAAAATTCCAATGAAAGTCCTAACTGTACGATCAATTATTAACCAGCCTACATCTGCTCTGTTTGTACCAAAAACCACACATTCGGAGTGCAAGCAACCGGCTTAATAATTTGCAATTTACACCATTTGTCAGAACATTTTGTTTTAGGTATTTTCAGCTGCTTTGTTTGTTATTCTTCCTTTTGTCTTGCTGTAATTGTGTTGATTTAGCCGGCACCTATTATAAAGCTGAAATTAATAAAAGGAGCAGAAAGCAATACAATTACTCCGCAGAGCTGTAACCAGCTTCATGCGTCTCTCACCAAGTGAAACCTTTAATAATAGTTTGAGTCGCCTATTTGATCTGATTTCAGAAACGTGTTAACCTCGGCAGCAGGCGATTTGAGGGGTGATGAAGGGGAGATGTGATCCACCTTGTTAACCTGCCGTCCTTTCTCTCCATCCTCTAGTAGCAGAGAGAGTGCAGGGTCAGAGGGGGTTGTTAAGTCAAGCATGTTCCTCTCGCCTGCCGAACTCACTGATCTGACTGAGGTTGGCGCAGGTTAGCATCTATGGCCCCAACCGGGGCTCTGAAATATAGCCTTACTGTGCTGCGTATTGATAAATCCATAGTGCTGTCCGTGGTGCAGAAGTAACAGACGGGTTTGTAACTGTGCTTTTTTTCTTTCTCTCTGTTCTTGGATCTATCGAACTTCGTCAACTATACTAATACTCAACCCTGTGCTTTACTGTATACTTTATACAATAGTGCCAACTCAAGATTGTAGGCAAGAGACATTTATGGGCCAATGTGTTGCTTTAAAAATACGAGTTAAGCTTAAAAAAACAGTATCTAAATATTAGTATTATAGCATTAGCCCCCCAAAAAACATACAGGAATTTACTTGTTACTGGGTTGCAGGAAGAATACGGTAAAACAAATGGTAAATTACAAGTAAACAATGTGATTAGGGTACAGCACCATACAGTAATATAACAATACGATACGTTGTGGTTTGGTTTGAAAACAGTGAATTGCTATGATATTACTCTCAATTGTTGAGATTTTACAATAATTCAAAATAAACTGCTACGATGCCACATTGCATTCTTACATCAACACACTATATATTTCACAGTAAGATTGGTACATTGATTTGATTTCATGTATGCTACTGTACTATTGCGGATTTTGCTGCAATTATTAGCCAGTTATTTCCTTGTGAAATTACAATGATAATTTTCACTGTTCATTACACAGTTTAAAAGACAGCTGTAGCACGTATTGAAGGAAGATAACTGGATATGAGACTGGACTGAGATCATCCTAAGAATGTACATTCATTCATTGGCTATTTTCCCTCATGCTGCTTGAAAGTCAGATGATATTTTGTAGTCCCCAAAACACTCCTGGAGTTTCACGGCAAAGCAATGTTGCAGCATTCTCCCTAACAATTGAAGTAGATGGTGATTTGTTTTTTAAATGTAAAAAAAGAAAAAGCCATGTCATGGTTTGTTTTCATGTTGCCCAATCACGTTTTATGATACTCCACTCGACCTTAGCTTCATGAGGGTAAGTAGTGACTGAATTTTCATTTTTGGGTGGAATTATCCTTTCAGGTTACCTGCAACAATGTCCTGCTTATAACTGTTTTACCACTGATTATAATATAATCAGTTTTCTGTAATGTCCTGTAAAAATAGTCTACAAAGAGTCAAATGTCCTTGATCTGGCATTTTTTTACTGAAATTCGAAATCAGGAAGCTGCACCTGTTAGAAGGAGGACAGGGTGTTTTACAGTTCTGTGACTTGTTGACTGTTTTTAGTTGTTGTTGTTGTTTTTCTAATGCATGATCAGGGAACAGAGAGAGTGAAACAGAAATGTAGATCATAGCACTGTGATCACTGTGGCTGTAAATATCCTTTTTGGGCTGAAGTGTCCAGCAAGCGCTCATTTGGTGGTTTGCAGGTCACAGCTCTAAATAAAAACTGAGCTAAAATATTAATCAATTGAATACTGTTTAAACAGCAATAACACAAAATCTAACTGTTGCCACAGTAGGGACTCTGTGAGGCTTTACTAATGTACAACAGGGATTTCAGGGATCAGTGCTAATTTCAGCATGCTCACATGCTCACAATGACAACTCTGACACGTTTATGTTTAGAAGGTATGATATCTGCCACATTCACCAGCTTAGTTTGGCATCCTAACATCAGCGAATAACAGTAAACAAAGTTCAGCTGCTTACTGATTCCAGGCACTGACTTCACCTGAACTTCAGGATTTTCAGTAGATCAGCATATCACAGATGACATTCTGCCTGTATGAGAGCAGGTACTCAGAATATCTAAATATCCCTCACCAAATTCAAGGCACTGCTGTCTGTGAAAAGCCGTAATGGATGCTGCAAACAGGTCGGCTTGTCTGAGCCAAACACTTTTGCGTTCACTTAACCTTTAGATCAAAATGCAACGTCAGCGGTCTCGTTTGACTCGAGTGGTTTGAGGAGAGAGGCATGATTTCAGCTAATTTTCGTTTCAGCCGAGCTCAGATCTTAGAAGAGGTAATGGACAGACAAACAGCGGCTTCGTGTCACAGAACACCTTTAAAGCCGGAGTCGCTCGCATTGTCTCATCAAAAGAGTTTTGTTGCCCTTGTTATTTTTCAGCTCTTTTAAAGGAAGACTCATTCTGTGTTCTTCATCCAATTAGTGATTTAAATCTTTCGATTCCATGTCACCTTCAGGCTGCTGCATCCGCCGCTTCAAAATTTAATTAACGTTTTACTGTGAATACACCTCTGCAGGCGGGGAGATAAACTTAATTGTGACAGTTCAAAAGTCAAGTTTATTACAAAAAATCTAAAACAAAGACTGCAGCGTTTGGGCGTAGGATGTGTCAGTTGTTATATCTTCTTCGTGTTACTTTTGAAGAATACGTAAAAAAATACATTACTGACAAGAATGGCACTTAGTAGAGCACATATCTCCAAGGCCCAACCATCCTCTTTAATTCAATTGACCTTTATCCACTATAAGACTCGACAGCCCTGCAGAAATGTTAAACCACCCATAACTGCTTAACCATAATTTAAGCTCATCAGATCTGGGATCTACATCAAATTGTTGTCACTCGTTGATACCAGCCACCCAAATTCATGCGAGTTCTTTCATCAAGATCCATGCATTTTTCCGTTACCGCGCTCCCTGTTTTGTGATATTAAAGAAAGTGTGAAAAAAATCCTGCATCCCTCCTTTTACCTGGATCCACACAAAAAGTAAATGGGAGTGTATTCTGGGCTGAAACCCATCCTCAATCCAAATTTCCCAAAAATCTGTTTTTAATTTTTTTGTGTAATCCTGCTGATTAACTAACAAACAAACACATGTGATGGGTAAAAAACATAATCTCCTCTAGCAAAGCTAAAAGAGAACATCGGTACGAGAATAACTCCCTGAAAACAAACAAAACATTCAACTAAGTTTGCAAAGAACTTACAGTCGGTCATGCTTCGTTGCAGTGTTGTGTAAAGCAGCCGAAAGTCATTCTTGAGAAAAAGTAAAGAGACAGTTTTCAATAAAGGTGAGTCACTCACACAAATAGTACTTGGGTAAAAGTTGCTAACTATCTGATATTAAAAATACTTACGTATCAAAAGTAATTTTTAAGCACAACATTTGACTTTTTATCTGATTTATCTAAAGCAAATTCAAACATGCATGCATGTGGCTATGATGTAGTGTGTAATCTGTAAAAGTAACAAGCTACCAAAGCAAATTAGCAAATTCATGTAGTGCGTAAAGTACAATGTAGCAGAAAATAGATCCCTTTAATTCTTCTAAGTACAGTACTTGAGTAAATGTACTTAGTTACATTCCATCAATGCATTGTTGTCAGTGTACACAAGGCAATTGGAATATTCCTGCAAGTCACGCGCACATACAGTCCCCCACACATGCATATCATCAGAGCACAGGGTCACCTGCAGTAGTGAAACCCCAGGAGCAGTTTTGAGGTTCCATGCCGTGCTCAAAGGAATGTAGGCAGAGCTGGTCGGTGCAGGGGATCTACAGCAACCAGCCTCTCCACCTCTGGGCCATCCTGCCTTCCCTGAATTTGCGATGAACTTTGCTTTCATTTCTTCTTCTTTTTTTGACAGACAACTGAACAAATAGATGTGACGTTAAATCCAGATAAGAGGTGTGCACTGCAGTGTGATGATATGAAGTGGTTTGGTTTAGTTTTGAAGTCGGTCCCTCTGAGTCAGTGCTGTTTACACAAGCCCAGTTTTCTTTGGTGTTTGACAATCATATGAGGACAAATACATCATCAGAGAAGAAGAAACACAGACAATTAATTTCAACAACAGGAGCTGAAAGTAAACACAAATGCAAATCTTTTAACTAACATTAACATATGATACTTCAACTTGAAACAGGGCTTCTTTCTGTCTTTCATCCTTTCTTTCTTGAAAATGGAATGTACTGAGCATAGCAGATACACTACACTGGAGGGATAGAGAGGGAAGTGTCTCACAGAAGAGAATAAAATGTTTCCTCTTAGAGTGGTTTCAGGACAGAGCACTTAGTTTCAGTTGGCAGTCTTTACTGTTAATCAAACATAATTATCCAATGGGACAAAAACCATGGGTTGTCCACGTGCTGTCCATGCACTGGAGTTAGCTAGACACACCTCAACATACTTTGTCTATGCTGAACATCATCCACTGCCTTCTTTGGGCACAGGGTAAAATGTGTAGGCGTACGGCTCCCTTTAAGAATAACAACATTATGTTACAGGTGTCAGAGAAACACCAGAGTGAATAATTGATGAAACCATTAATTTTATTTCAGAGACTCACAAAATCAACTTTTTCTTACAATTAGGATTTCTAAAGCTCTAACTATTATCTGTAGCAAACGGCTCAAACGAAGACGTAACTCAACAGTAATTAGCCTAAATGACTTAAAATATGATTAGACAGTGTTACTAGTAAAAGTAGCAACTCATATGTCAGTGAGAGATCCCGTTATTGACAATGCTTTTCAACACTGTACAGCATAAATGAAAACGTTTAATAATTTGTAGGCCCTGTGTGAGTGTTGTGTACGTGTCATTGCTTAACCAGACAAGTAGCTGTGACAGTGTATCCGCCACCTCTCTCCTCCCACTACACACGTTGTATTAAGCAGGCAGCCAGCAGGGGAAATAAGTACGAATGACAATTTAACAGGATTTTTCACCCCCCTCCACAATATCCCTCCAACAAACTCTCATGAGCCGACCAAACAGAACGTAGGATTTTGTAACACGAGAGCCTGCTCAAAGTGGAGAGCAGCAGCACTTGTCACACATACAGCCCGAGTGTTTGCCAAGAGTGTGTGATGGCCATGCAGGAAATAGCAGATGTAGCACTAGAGCTGATGATTAGCGAGAAGGAAGAGGGAAATGTTTTAAGAAAACAGAAATTCTTTTTGTCTGTGTCTATTAACATCAGTAATTGTGCACATAGTTGCATCTGGCAGAGGTTCGGTTAGGTGGTCGCTTTTGCATTTCGAAAATTGTACATACAGATTTCAGTTCAGTCCAATCTACAGCCAAAAAGCATCAATACCACGCTTAGTTCTATTAAAAGCAAAATAGGCCTTCCAGTTAAGCGATGCTTTGCTGTAGTGTCAGTGCTTGTTCACATTTGGCACATAGAGCAACTAGCTGTGCTACTGTCAGAGTGTCCTGTCGGGTGACACATAAATCTATAAGAGTCTAACCTGTGAAGTTTGCACCGTCCTGGCTCTTGTCCTGGCTGTCCTGATGTGTCCGGTCAAGGAAACACTAAGCACATGTCTATTTTTTCCCACATGTGGAAAATATGCACTGTAGTCAACAGACAAAAGAGAGGCCTCCAAATTTGACTGAGCACTATAAGCTCTTTGCTCTAAATACATTATATAAAGCGTTTCTCAGAACCAAATTTAGACCCGAGGCTCTGTTCTGTTCCAAATATGACAAAACCTCATCCAAAATCACACTGACATCTAATGTGTGCAGAAGAAAAGAAGTTGAACCCTCTGTGTAACATGCTACATTCTCATTGGAGCTGTGGTGTGCTAACACTTCTTTACTCATCTTTATTTAGCATTGTGAATTTCATTAAGGTTTTAATTTTAAGTAGAGGCTAGTCAAGAAACACAATATTTTAAATCAATCAACTGACATTATTAACAAAATGTGAAGAAAGAACAGTTTTGATCTGAGGGATCTGATCTCTGTTGCAGAGGTTTCTAGTGAAGTTAACTTGCTAACCAGCTAGCCCTGGCTAGTTTGGGTCCAAAGTTTCTGTGTCAGTTCTCTGAGCTCCCAGTTTGGACCAGTAGCTGCACAGCTAACTGAGCTAACTGGCTAACAGCAGCTACAGTTAGCAGCAGTTAAGCCTGGTTTATGCTTCTGCGTCGCGGCGACGGCGTAGCTACGTCATCGACGCAGACCCCTACACGGACCCTACACCGTAGCCTGACGTGCACCTCCAAAAAATCCTGACTACGCGTCACATCGACGCGTCGAGACACGAACGGCAAGGACTGTGATTGGTCGGACAGACCACCTCCGCAAATGTCTTCTGTCGCCTGCACTTCAACATTTGTAATAACAGCATTTGTTGTTCAATATCCACGAGCTCCATCTCCAAAAACACCCGCTCCATCTCAGTTGCCATGGTTTACTGCCTGACCGGAAGAAAATCAAGGAATCCGATATGAACCGAAACCAAACCGACACAGCCACACCGGTGAATTGCAGAACAACGTGTTCCTCGAGGCAGAACTTCGAATGCTCAATGACGGCGTAGGGTCGACGACGTCGCTACGCCGTCGCCGCGACGCAGACGCATAAACCAGGCTTTAGTGTTTACTACAGTGATATGCTACCTCCTAGGTGTTTTGAACATGAATTTGACAGGTGGCCACTTCTAACATAGTCCACCTTTAATATCAAATACTTGACATAGTTTGTAACAATTCACTGCCTGCTACTAGCTAGCTGCTTCCTGTATGCTTCTAAGTCGTGGTCTCTTTTCTCAGATAGCGGGACGCCATTAGAAGTATTTCTTGTTGCTTTTTGCATTATTCACAGAGCAGCATTACCTAAAAGACTTGTGACATTTACAGTGTCAGTTTGTAATAGTGTTTTTAGGTGAGCATTTCACAACTGACACACAAAGCATGAAAAATAAAAATAGGTGTTCGTGTGTTTATGAGTTGCATTGAATTGTGGTTTGCTGTGTCTTTGTGAGTTACAGTGTATTGTTGCTATATCTTCCTATGCAGTGTAACACTGTAATAACCTTACAATACCTTGTGTTAGAATGTATTTCATAATATTTCATCAGGGTATATTCTAAAATTAAAGTTTTCAGTTTTCAAAATGTGCTGCGCTGTTTACGGTTTCCATTGCAATGCATTATTATGCACTGTGTGCATCGCACATACTGCTGTGGTGAGGACCTGAACAGCTGCCAGCAACAGTCCTTTTGCTTTATTGCTTTGACTGAGAGCTGCATGGGCTGCATCTCAAAACATGTTTATTATGCCTAATGCTTTAGGGAGAGGCAGGTGGCTTTAATAAACAGATTGTGCATAAGGATGAAGATAATACACCGTAAACACCCACTGTCTCCCTTCACGGCAGTGTGTATGCATCATTTTCCCTCTCTCTCTGTGATGTGAATGACCTTTTCCATATGGGCTCCCTTGAGTCATACCAAAGAATTGTATCTTAAGTACTCAAATACTGAGCTTTGTGAAGATTTCTAATAAACAACATCTGTCAGAGGGATTTCTTTGTTTCGTGTTCATGTGTGTATATGTCTATGCCTGTGTGAATGTTTGCTGCAATTTTTCATACACTGACAGATTAGTGCGTTCGTGTGTAACAGCTCATGTAGGTGTGAATGTAAGTTTTTCACATGGTTGGCTGTGCTAGGCTGGTTTCCGAAGGCCTTTTGTGTTCGGTTGTAAGGCTGTCTTTCACAGCCTATGTGTAAGAGTTCGCTTCATCTGCGAGCGGCAGCTTGTGGCTGAATGTGGTGAATGTAGCATGAAGAGCATTAATCCTTCACCAGCGGAGATACAGTACGTCAGACTGGCTGATGGGGATTTCATTTAGTGTATGCAAATAGTCTGTCGCAGGCACAGTAAATTCTCGGCTGAGCTGTTTTCCTCTCTCTCTGCATCCAGCACACCGGATGCTGCAACCAATTAGAGTGTGTGTTCAGCGCTGTCAAAGTGTGGCCACAGAATCGGCCAAGCCTCACGTCCACCCAGAGTACTGTGTGTTATATATATATATATGTACATATATATATATATATATATATATATATATATATATATATATAGATATAGATATAGATATAGATATATATATGTACGTATATATGTATATATATATATATATATATATATATATATATATATATATATATATATATATATATATATATATATATATATATATATATATGTACATATATATATATATATATATATATATATATATATATATATATATATATATATATATATATATATATATATATATCCAGGATCAGGGCAATATCGATACAGCAGAGTGCAAGGAGCTAGAAGGATGGACAGGCTGTAAACAAGCCACCACTTTAGCCAGATCATGTGAACCACTCTATTTTACAAAGTGAGTACATCTATAGTAGTCCCTTATTTCACAGGAAGGGCTGAGTGTATACAGCTGTAGGTACAGTACAATAGGTAAAGGTTTAAGGAGGAAGCCAGTCCATAAACAGTAATGTGTTTTTCATGGAAGACAAAGTGGGTAATAATTTTACTCCCACTGTTTGTGAATAAGTTTGTGTAAAATCTGTATGATCGTCTGCCCGCCCATAATTCTTGTACCACTGAGTTGTAAGTGAAAGCCACATTTGAGATATAACTTTTATTAAAACAGACTTTCATAGAACTAAAATGCAAAGAGTGTTTTCATTTCTGTTTGAAATTATACAGCTGTACATCATGCGAAGGGATATTACATAAAATAAACAGCAGGTTGAAACTTTTGCAGCACAGGCCACAAAACTGTTATAAAGGACCATAGGTACAGATGCAGCCCCCTCGAACTTCCTGTTCCTCTGTGACGGGGCCTTATCTGTTGCAGGTCCCTGCTGGGACCTGGTAGAGGCAGTGACTGGACTGTGATCCCCCACGATGACGTAGTGAATGTTGTTGCAATGGTTTATCTATCCGCAAAAGAATCAAGTGAGTCCATTGTAGTTTGAGACAATTATAATGAATTGCACGAGTGTTAAAAATAATTGCGCTGCATTAATATACACACATATGCAGCCAGCAAGGCGCAGACTGTAGACCAGCACTTCTTAACTGGTGATAAACCCTGTTTTCAGTGAGACTTTTGCTCGGGCAAAAAAAAATGGTAAGAAAAAAACTGGTCTTTTTTTTTAGAGAGATTTTATATTCAGCGGAGTGCTGTCTATTCACACTACTTCACACACCAAATATATTAACTATGTATATGTGACCCCTTTGGAATTGACATGGATAGCAGTAAAAATCCTCCTACCATTCAGCACTACCTGTCTGTGAGTGTGGCCTGTCAGTGCTACACCTGCAGGTTGAAGCAAGTGATGTCAGTGTTACACCTGATATCAGGTTGAAGTGACTGCTGCTTAATTTTTTTCAAACCGCAATGTTTTTCAGTATTACCTACTGAAAAGGTAATTAAAAACTGCTACTGAAGAGACTGAATTGTTTCCATAATGCAGTGTTGGTTGTCATAGTTGCTCTTTTTTATTTATTTTTTATTTAGTTTGAATAAGTGACTGAGTAGTTTTAACAGTACAGTTACTGAAGTGTTACATACGTTAAATACATTCCTTAATGCGACATTTTCCTTATTTCGGGTCTTGTCATTAAGGGGTGAGTTGTGGGTCCCGAAGCCAGACCAGTTGAGAACCACTGCTGTTGACTCCAGCAACCAAGTAGAACAGCGATGCACTACGATTCACTTCACACACAAACAGGCACACAAACCCTCAGCACACACCAGCCAGCTGCTCTGTCTCACTGTGTCTCGCTGTGCTGTCTGACACAGGTGCTACTGCTGTGATTTCATTGACAGTACAGCGATATTTTCACATAGCACGTTCCATATATGTTGCACTTTAAACAGATCAACAGACTGATTGAAAAAGAGTCGCTGCACTGTCTCTCTCAGTTGCAAGAGAACTTGGGGTTGAGTGAGAGAGCCAGAATTATACAGAAAAAAAGAGGGTTAGGATACAAACCGGCTTCATAGAATAAACAGGTTATGTCGTGCAACATGACCCTATATTGATATAAATTATATTGTCTCAAACTATATCTTGTTTCGAATGTCTAACACTGCCCAGCCGTTTTTTATTTTTATCTTTTTTTCTCAAAACTTACTACCAGCAATTTGAATTTATCCATTATCTGAGAAAAAAATGGCAGCATTAAAGCTGTTACATATTTTTAACAAGGTTAAACATTTACTTTGTGTGCATATAAAACAGTACAGCTCCTATGAAAATTGCAGCATGGATATCCATACCATCTTAACTTGGTTTTGTCTTGTTTCTTGTTTTTTGTTTGTTTTTGTTTTTTTTGTTTTTTTGTTTTTTTTTTTGGGGGGGGGGGCAATATCCCAGTGAATTCAGGTTTCATAATCTGACACCTGTTGCTCACACTAGAATTGCAGGGCAGAGAGAAAGTACAGAAGCTAGGATGTGACAATCTGGGATTCAAATTTAAGATATGTGATTTACTAGCCTTGTTGCCCTAGAGCATCAATGCGTTGACGTACGATGATGGCATGTGTTTGCCATCACCGGTAAGGAGGCTATTTTGAAAGTAGGAGTACACCTGAAAGTAACAAAAGTACAACTTATACAGATGAAAATTAAGATGGCTAACATACAACACTTTTGATTTCCTGGAAATGTTCAAGAGAGGAACAGGGAGGTGGGGAAAGCAAACGTGTGACTGTCCCTTCTGTTTCCCATCTCGTTCAACTCTGCAGAATGCTAATGGACTTGTTGACCGTGTTCCTCGCAGTGAGACAGCACAGTCAAACAGGCCTGTTAAACAGGCAACGAAAAACATGAATTCCATATTTATATATATATATATATATATATATATATATATATATATATATATATATATAAATATAAAAATATGGAATTCATATGGAATTTATTTTTTTTTACTTCAGGGCTTCAGGCTTCAGGGCAATACTGGCAGCGTGCTGACAGTGTCGCGTGGGTGTGATCGATGTCTGTAGGCAGCAGGTGCTGGCAGCGGAGAGCAGAGCTACTGTCAGAGGGACTTTGGTCTTTTTCTCTCTGAACAGCTCACATTTGTGAGGATAAAGAGTGTTAAATGTCATGGCTTGATAAAGAGAGGGACAGACTTTTGGCACCCCATTTCCTGCGCCATGCTGATAAAGAAAAGTAGATGAATTTGCCGTCTGTCATCTCTGCTTGTGCTGGTTCTCCCGGTTTGCAGAGAGGGACAGTGAGACAGAGGCTGGTTGAGCCGATGTCTCGTCCCTTTGATGACTGAATCCTCTAAGAAAATACATATACATGCTGTGACTGATGTGTCTGAAGCTTTGAAGCCAGAATGTATGCAAGGTGTACTACTCGTATATACTGTACAGGGAAGAGGTGCGAAATATGACCTGATTTCTTCCCTCAAATTATAATGCAAATCACTTTGTGTTGGATTTTAATTAATTATAACAGAGGAAAAAATATGACAAAACAACATTCTGCTTTCCCTTAAAGAAATTGCGCATGTGAGGACAATGACAGCACAGGTTCATTATTAACAGCCAAAACCTAGAATAGACAGCATATCCAATTCAAGATTCAAGATTCAAGATGAACTTTATTGTCCCACAATGTGGGAAATTTGTTCTGGGCCATTTGCCCATGCTGCAGCCACAAGTAACACAGAACATACAGTTACACACAGTCACATACAATAGATATGCACATCAATATCATACAAAGTGCCAGAGTGCAAAAAAAACAAAAAAAACATGGTGCATTAGATGAATAAATAACACCAAGTAAAAAAGTGCTAAAATTATAGTAGGAAAATTACTAACCTATACAGAACATGCAAACGCAAGTCACCTGACCTTATTCAACAGCTTGATTGAAACGGGAACAAATGAGTTCCACATATCTCATACATTTACTGCCATTTCATTTTGTACTGCATAGCACAACAGCATGTAATACGGTGTAATACCGTGGGAATTGATTCAGTAAATTAAAGAAACACAGCCGGAACCCTGCTGCTAACACCCCGGGTGCTCCTTCCGAACTGACCACAACAATCTGTAATTTAAGTTCGCACCACTGCAACAACTGACTGCTATTCATTTGCAGGAATGATTAAAGTGACTTGAGGGCTGGAACACTCATTTGTGCACAACACAGATTATTACAAATGTTACTCCCCAGATACCCGCCGGGCTCCATAGTAATGTGAGGAAATAGAGAATTTAATTAAAAGTAAACGTGCACCACATCTAGTTCAGAGTTAGTGAGGGTAAACATTTCCCTATGTGGAGCTGGGAAAGGTTGAGCTTGAACGCTACACTGAAGACGCTACATATAATAAATACACAGTCATAGATAACTGTCCAAAACAACAATTGCCATTTAAAAATGTATTTACTGTGGTTCACTATTTGTCTTCCAGACATCGACGAGTGCAGTTTGCAGACACACACCTGCTGGAATGACAGCGTGTGCGTGAATCTCCCGGGAGGCTACGACTGTGTGTGTACGTCTGGTCCGGGCTGCAGTGGCGACTGCCCGCAGGAAGAGGGAATCAGACGCAATGGGGAGGACTGGAAACCCAGCTTTGACCGCTGTGCCATTTGCTCCTGCAAGGTACAGAAAAAGAAAACACTTGCACAGAGCCACTGCACCGCTGAGGGATCTTAACCCAGGGTTTTCATCTGAGCTTTGATCTAAAGCTCTGTCTCTCCTCCAAGACCTTCTGTACGCCCTAAGCTGTTAATACATAGTTAGAATGTTAGAATAGAAAATACCTTGGAAATACCAAATACCAAAGAATAATAACTGAATTGAATTGTATTCATCTTTGATATGACAACCTTCTTTTTCCGCAGAGGAGCAAAATACAAATCAGCAAGTTTTTCACTAGGACCAACCCAGGAGGATGAAAGAGGAAAGATAAAAAGGAGGGACGAAACCAAGTTCAAGCACCAATGCTTCATGTCGAGCACATACTTAAAATATCATATCAAATTCCTTTAGAGACCATTTTCAACAGAAAACCCTGGGCAGTTGCTATTTTTATCGTGCTAACTTTATGGTTTTCAGTAGTCACAGCCTTCTATACTACTGTATACAGGACTGGCATTGAGAGATGAACTCCTCTATAGCCTTTGTAAGCGCGACTCCGATGGGTATTTTCAAGAAGACTTCAGGACGATTTCTAGCCGTGTTTGTGGCGACAAAATACAGAACAATTTGACGAGAAGTCGGGACTTCTTCAGCCGTGATTGCAGCAACCATAACTGCTATTTTTAGCCAAAACATGATCTTGTTCCAGCCTTAACCAAGTGCTATTTATGCCTGAGTCTAACTAAACCATAACCACAGTGTTGTCACAACATAAATTATATATATGAAATGTAAACTAAAGAAATGTTAAGTTTCAACATAGTTGGCATAATTTATTCTGGGAGTCTTGTGGCTCAGAGGCATTGCTAACAAAGAGAAGACAGACATGAACACGAAAAGACTTAGACATGAGAGAGAGATGGGACGAGTTGTATAAATCGTCAGTGAATAGAAGAAAGATTCTGAAAAGGGGAATGCATCATAGAGGGGTGTGGGCCTGCAGGAGATATGGAGCAGCCAGGAATCTCTCTCTTTCTCTCTGATTGCTTGTCTTGCTTCATTACAGAAAATGATTACACAATTTCAACCACATTACAGTTGAATCCAGGTTTTGTTATATGACTCTGCAGTTTGTCCATCGTTTATTGGTTGTGATGTTCAGTGGTCTGAACAAAGATGCTTTGGTAATATCTGCTACCGTTAATGATGAAAAGCTGAGCTCCAGGATCAGAGCGATATCAATACAGCAGAGTGCAAGGAGCTAGAAGAATGGACATGTTGTAAACAAGCCATCAGTTCAGCCAGATCATGTAAACGACTTTGTTTGACAAAGTGCACCCATAAATGGTCACAGGAAAGCTGTGTGTATACAACTGTACATACAGTACAATAGGTCAAGCTTTAAGCAGGAAGCCATTCCATAAACAGTAATGCCTTTTGACAGCAGACAAAGTGGGTAATAATTTGTGAATATGTTTGTCTAAAATCTGTATGATGGTCTGACTGCCCATGTTTCTCAACCATTTAGACTTTCTTTAGGCCATATTGCTACATTCCCAGATCTCAGTTATTAACTCAGTGTGTATAATGTCACTGTAACTGTTGAGTTGATGGCCAAAACTTAAAAAGAATATTTTTGCCAGAGACCTCAAATCTTCTTTAATTAATGTCAGTCTTTACCTACACCTCTGTCACCCATGTAACTGACTGGAGTTGATTAACAAAGTACTAGGTTCATTTATTTCATCATCTTACAAAATGCAAGTTATCCATTTCTGCTACTGGCATATAATATATCAACATTTTAGGAATGGATGAACTAATAATAAGTGCGGAGGATGGATTATTGAGTCACAGCCTGAGGAGAGAAGCTGCTCTGATGTCAGGTGGTACAGCAGCAGATACTTCTGTATCACATGCCAGACAGCCGGGCAAACAGGTTGTGCTCACACTTGTTATTGGTTGTCAAGAAACAAACTTAAGAGACTTTACAGGTCATTATTAACTCAGGAGAGGGAATTAAGCATCATGCAAGGTCAGCTGCAGGAAAAACACCTCCGCGCTCCCATCTGTTTGTGATTAGCCTGTGTTACACTCCGACAAATATTTGTGGCAGCTTAACAAGACATTTCTGTGCTCATGAGGCGGTGCAGTGTTGCTGCAGGAGAGCGAGGTATTGATCAGATTTGTCTTTGGGAAGGTGAGGCTCAGCGAGTGAGATTAATATGAAACAGACCCAGAGGGTTGTTTGGAATGAAATGACAGCTGAGAGCGGTGGTTCCAAAGATAATCACCTTTCACATGAACTACCCTGGTTGAGTTTTGACATTTCAGTTCAATACATTTCTAGTAAATACATCCAAACTACTGACAATTCTCTGTCAGAATCTGTGTTTACTATACCAGCCTATTTCTGGTGATTTCCATCATAGACACCCTGCAGTGATTTGCGGAGGAGGGAGCTTGTTCCAGTTCACGTGACACATTTAGAGATTGATGACCATCTGAGCGTTAACATCCTCAGCAGCATCGCCTTCTGTCTTGACTCGGTCAAGCGTCTGTTCTGGATCAAATTTCAACATTTCAGAGTGGAATGGAAACATGTAGGAAGCAGAGCGACTCCAAGGAGTCCAGCCTTCAGCAACCACATTTCGAATACAGTACATATAGGTGCTTTGCCGACATTTTTTGTACCCTGGGTAAAATGGTTGTAGCCCATTTGTGATGCGTTAACGGACACTTTTCAATCCCTGTATGCAGAGCGTTATGTGTATTTTCTGAATAGCATATATTGGCCATTAGCAAATGAGAAAAACTAGCTTTTTTCAACAAAATATAAAATGAAGGTCAGTGTTCATTTACATACATTGACAAGGGTATTTCATAATTCAGAGATAAAAAGGTATGCCGATTGAACAAAGATAAGCGAGTGGAGAAAAGAGACACGAGACAAGTTTGGCACAAGTGAGAAGCTGGCGGTGCTCAGGATGCCTCCAGGACCCGCTGCCCTGCTGGGTTTTGAGTCAGACATTAGATGCTCTCTGAATACAAACCACTATTGATCTGGATTTCAGGGACCAGGGCTGAAAACCACTGGCCTGGTGACTGTGAGGAAGCCAAAAAGTTACTGTGGTGATATAGAAGGTGGAAACTAAAGAGCAAGGATCTTCTATTACTCGCCATAGTTTATTTTCAGGGAAATGAAAGGAGAAATAGAGTTTCATTGGAGTTTACAATGACGAAAGTGCTCTTAAATTAGATTACCTTCAGAGAGGAATACCTAATCCCAGAGCTGTGCTATTTGTTAATTAAAGAAAATGTAATCTGCAGTCTTTAATTCATCATGAAGTTTACGAAAAGAGAAAGTTCAATTATGCTTTGTTGGATAGCACAACAGTGTAGCATTAGCATGCATGCCTGGGCCTGCTCCTGGCATTAAAGTGAACAGCGTGTCCTGCCAACACAGTACAATTGGCAGTAATTTCCGAGCAAGTCCTGGGTTGTAACCATAAAGACCAACGCCACCAGTATTGGTACCCTGGGACTCGGTGGCTACTGTAGCAGGACAATATGCATCGATAAAACATTGGCTCGGTATTGCCCTTTTAATGGTATGCGGAATGATTTTATGGCTCCCATACATTTTCTAACGGCCATTTTATGTAACATTTTTACATCTCCATTACATCCGCGTCCCGGGGCCAGACAGTTCTGGCTGTGGTGAGTAAAATGGACCATAAAGTTTGCTCTGGGTGCAGACGGAGAGCCAGGGACACGGCCCTGTCAGATTTCTCTGCATCCCAAACTTTTGAGCCATTCTTGTTTCATTTACAGCTCTAATAAATTGCTGTTAGAAAATGTAGATTTGTTGCTAAGATACATTTAAACCCTCCGTAGAGATTAGACCTTGTATGATCTGCCTGAATGACCCAGTGTGCATAATTGTTAACTAGCTTTTGCTGAAGGCATCTGAGACAGGTTTCAGATACGCACCTTAGTTATATCCCAAAGTCTTGGATTTGTGTGTCTTAGAATCCTTTTTTTTTTTTTTTTTTAAACTGAGATTCAATGTATTTGTAATCGCACCACTTTCATAGCAATGAAATGTCAGGCATTGAGTGTTCTCTCGAGGACTGTACTCTTTTCAGAGATGAAAAGGCTCTGAAATGCCATCAGGGAATCCTTAAACTCTTCACTGTAACCGTACAGATGAAAGCTTTCAGTTTTAGCAGCTGTTGAAGTAGGTTGACCCACCTATTCAGGGCTAAAGAAACTCTGAATCATGCTTTACAGCCCAGAATATGAAGCAACATCAATGTCAAGTCTTTGGCTCTATCTGTTTGAAGTCAGCTTCATATGTCAGAGCTGCTATCATGCCTTGACACTGTTTGCCCGCTGACTGCTGTGACCCTTTGTTGTGCAGGACGCGCAGACGTACTGCCGGAGGAGACCCTGTGACTGCGGAGACCCAGATGAGGATCTGTTCTGCTGTCCCAGCTGCGACAACAGGCCCAGCAGCCAGTGTCTGGACCAGAGTGGACGCACACTCTACCGCAGTGGAGCGTCCTGGCTGTATGGCTGCCAGCAGTGCCGCTGCATGGTCAGTAGGCAGAAACATGTATATCTGCATGTACTCACATGTGTTTTGCCAACAGCAATGAAAGCTGACCTTCATTCAGAATCCCTGTGTGGTGAAACAGGTGACGTCACAGAACACACAGAATGTCTTCATCAACTTAAAGCTCAGAGCTGTGTTTTTTTTTAATACCTGTCCCTGATCAGTTGCTCAGCTGTGTGTGGATGCTCAGATAAATCCCACCGCTGTAATTAGACATATGGCAACAAACCAGCATGTAAGCTGTAGCTGCAGTCACCAGATCAGCTGGTTCACACACAAAAAAGCAGCGCACACACGCTTACATTTGTGCTGGCTTAATTCTTTTTTTTCACCGCTCTTTGTGTCTGCAGGAGGGGGAGGTGGACTGCTGGCCTCTGGTTTGCCCCGTGTTGATGTGCGAGTACACAGCAGTGGCGGAGGGCGAGTGTTGCCCGCGCTGCGTCACAGACCCCTGCCTGGCCGACAACCTGTCGTATGACATCCGACAGATGTGCCAGGACCCCGCAGGCGTCTTCCGCCTAAGCGGGGACACGTGGCATATGCCCAACTCACCCTGTACCACCTGCCAGTGTAAGGTAGGTCAAAGCAGCAGCACAACAATGCTTTACTGTGCAGCATCCAGATCTGATTAAACCCTAGGATGGCTGATTTAGTCCTCAGTCAAAAAGTCACAACCAATTCCAAATCGAACTGTTTTAGAAGTCCAATATAATACTCATGTTCAGGTTCACATGCTTTAATGTTCAAAAAACACATTCTTTTTATATAGTCCATTGCTGCAGCAGCTCTTTTTACCCTGTTTCTGAATTATCCGTTGTAGTGCCTGTCTCTTTAAAGTAACAGTTCGGGTCTTTTGATGTGGGGTTGTATGAGGTACTTATCCCGCGTCAGTGTATTACCTGCAGTAGATGACTGTCAGCTCTCCTCCTGCGTAAAGAAGCAGCGAGTAGCCTCGACAGGGAAGCAGAGCATTGTACTGCTGAAGGGGTACCAACAGCAAGACATATTTGAGCCGCCTAAAAGAAGAGGAAGAAGAATCTTTATTTGCTGGCAAATCATGCACACACATCACATTCAACATAGTGAAACTGGTACTCTGCATTCAACCCAGCCCAGGACTTTGGCCAATGGTGCTGATTGGAGCTGTACAATGCTATGCTTCCCTGTCAGTGCTATGCGCCGCTTCTCCACACATGAGGAGAGCTGACAGTATTCTACATAAACTTCATCGCTTTAAGACACCCCTCTTTAAGAAAAGCCCAGGGTGCCAGTTCTGACAGGCGTGAGGACGCACCACCCACCTTGCATTTTTGCTTGGGGCGTGGCTGAGGAGAAATGACTGTATAGTTGTGACATCACAACCCCTGATAACGTATGTGAAAGCGCCTGCTTTCTAACTAAAAAAAGACACGGAAATAAAGCCTTCTACAATAGGGAATGATAATGGCAGGCACTCCAGGCTATTGATACTGAACAAAAACTGTGCTACGCATAGTGAGTTTATCTAATGTGTGTTGGAGGTTATGCATCTGTCTGCCATATGAATCCGAAAAACATCTGAAAATCCGTCACAGATGATGTAACGTACGTTCAATCTGAAAGAATAAAATATGCAGATCACTGTGTCAGGAACATGTCAACTTTGCTCAGATCTTTTCCACACGTTAAGTAAAAATAATCTGTTGTTCCTCAGTTGTGCTTATTTTTAGCAATAAGAATTATTTAAATTAGCCGAGAAAAGCGCATCAAACATGTGGACCGAACCATCGTCACCGTCACATGTCAGGTTATTTTGTATCGTGGTCATGAGCTGAAAGAGTCGATTCCGAAAGCCCACAAGTCACAGCCGGCCACAGCAGCTGGGGTGCTCACTCACACTGTGGTCACAGCAGGTGGTTGGAGCTGCTGCTGCTGCTGTACAGTAGCTCACACCTACTGTACTTGTATCAGTCACTTTGTTGCTCTGTGATTGGTTGATCAGTCAAAATGTAAGCCCATGTGCATCAGTGTTGATAAAGACACAGGCTGCAGGATAAATCAAACACTTTTTCTTCGAACTTTTAGTATGTACTGCCGCTTCCCTTATAATGTGATGTATGTACTGTATGTATACAATGCAACACGTCCTTATGCCTAAACAACCAAATAGGCCAATTGTTCAGCATCCTAGGATCACCTTTTGGTTAGATTTAGGCAGGAAAACTGCTTGGTCATGTTTAGGAGTTCATTGTAGTTTGAGCTAAAATCACTACACTACCTACGTTACCCAACTGACTTACGTTACACTGTGTACACGACGTAACTTCACTGCATCAGCATGTTAAAAGAACTCATGGTTGACTTCTGGTTTTTGCACTGCACATGACCAGAAGACTCCTGAATGAAAGTCCTGTGCTTGTTTAATCCAACCATCATTTCTCAACCTCCTCCCGACACGGACTTTTCACTTCTTATGCTTTTCCTCATTTCTTCGTTTGCAGCTGCAACAATTACAACAAAAGCTGGAGTTCTAAGCCCAACAACAAACTTAAATAGGGGTCATAGTAAGCTGCTTTCATTTTTTTGCCGATATTGTAATATTTCTGATAAAGACAGGCTCATACAGTGACTACTTGTCATGATATTGCGCCATGAACTTTGACCCTCTTGTTCATACAGCCAGGGAATTTGAAGTAAAAAGAAAAAAAAGGTATTGGATCTGTAACAAAGGTAAGGTGCTGTAATCTGTCTTTGCTGTCCAGCTGGCTCAGTTGATGTGAGGTCCATTCTGCTGCAGAGGATTGTGTGTCAGAATACCCGGTAAAGCATGCTGGCTCACACACTGCAAAATATAACTGGACGTATGAGGACATCCTGGTATTTTTCGCATACTATTGAGACATGCTACATATTTTTTAGTATGGGACCTCGCTCTCGGGTAAGCCAAAGTTGAAGCCACATCAGCATGGTCAGTTATCTATTTTGTCCAATCCTTTAAGAGTGAGGTCAACCATATGACAAGCATAAACGTGCTTTTGAGTTATCGAGCCACGCAGGTAAGTTTTAAGGTACTGGCCTCTGAGACCCTTTTCGCACTGACTATTTTTTAGCAGAGAGCACTTCCAATGAAATGTGTGACACTGTGACGGTGAGGTGTGTTAAAAGTCCCCGAGAAACCTGGGACCTTGTCAGTGGAGAGACATACTGCTGTTCAATTTCTAAAATTTGTCACTGCTTGGAGCCACACATCCTAAATTCCATCCGCGCTCAATGTACTGCAGCGGCATCATAAATCTGAGAGACGGATACCCCAAAACTATAGCAGACAGTCCTGAGACTGAATGACTGGGTAGCACGAGTGGTACCTGGGCAAAAAAGACAGCATGTTCTTTTGTAATCTGACCTTTCAATGATATTGTAGGCATCGTTTAAACATAAGATCACTGTGTTGTAAATCCTTGTGTTTTAAGTCGCTGTATTCTGTATTACCGCCAGTGAGGCTTTTAACGGTTGATGACTGTCTATCTCTCCTTTTCTGTCTTTTCATGCTGTGCTGCCCAGAACGGGAACGTGTGCTGCTCGGTGGATCTCGACTGCCTTCAGAACAACTAAAGTCTCTCCTCCTCCTCCTGCCCCACCCTCTCCCCCTCCTCCAACCGACGCCTCCCCCCCCTTGGATTCCTTAAAAAAGACTCACGCGCACACATGTGCATGCCAGGGTGTGCACAGAAAATACAAACCCACACTGGACTGAGGCTGTGCTTTTAATGCCACTGTCAGTCTGTCGACTAACAGTGAGTGGGTGGGTGGTTGAGCAAGCGGGCGAGCGTGTGTGGCTCAGGCGGAGACTGAGGCCATGGTCACCACAGTCGCTGTGTCGTGTATGTGTCTTTGTGTTGTTTCCATTTCACTACATTCCTTGAGGAGAAAAGACGAGCAGCTGAGTGGTGTAAGGATGATGAGAGGATTCACAGCCGATCAGATCTGAGGTTGAGGTGCTCCAGCTCCAACCTTTCACGGTTCCTAAATTTAGACTTTGTAATACTTAGTCACCTTGAAGTGGCCCAAATCATAAAATGACGTTCCGCGTAGCAAAACTATCAGAATGCAAGTTTGACATCACTGAAAACAGGAGGTAGTTTGGTGTAGAAATAACAGCTCGGAAAGTGACAAAAATGACCTTTGAATCTGGTGATGCTCGCCCCGTCTCCAACGTCTCTCATGGGAGCGATTTTGTCTTGTCATTCTTACAAATACTTTCTTGCATTCTATCAAGACAAACGCCTCACCCGAACCTTTGAGTTGTCCCACTTGGTCGGTGATCCAAGCCATTTCATAATATGTGTTGACAATCCGATATTGTACCATTGATTTTTGTGTTCCACAACAGCTGTGTGCTGCATTTGTCCCTGCCCTGATATAAAAATCAGGAATTCAAAAAAAGCCATTTCAGGGGAAGGAAGTGAACAATTATGAATCTATTAACCGGACTCTTAACTTTTAAGTATTTAGAATGTTTTCAGACAGCACACCATCCGCATTCCTTCATCTACATCCACCAGCTTACTGCTTGCTTAAACTTCAGGGACTGGACGCAGCCATCATCAGATTGCTTCTGACAATATTTGCAACTCTCCGCAACAGCTAATCTGACAAGCACGCCCACTTGAGGTGATGCTTGGCCAGGTGTGTGGAGGTGAGAGAAGTTCTTTCTTGTCAAAAACACATTTTGTGCAGTTATTAGACTTGCTGTTTCTCACCTTTTGGAAGCGATATGCACACGTTTTTTTTAGAAAGTCGGCAGTCGTTGGTTGGACCGGCAGGGAGACATAACAAAGAGAAAGAGTGATAGAGAGAGAGTGGGTATAATTAAAGCCATGTCACGCTGGCCGGGATTTGAGTATGCCAGGAGGTCACCAAGTGTCGAACCTATTTACAGACAGCCAGGCTTATTAAGGCGTGATCGTCTGGTGCTTTTCCTGCTGCAGTTCACAGACTCGCAGCTCTGACGCTGCTCTGGTCTCCTGCTATGTCCTCTCCTCCACACACCTCTTGCATTATCCTTAAGCTTGTCTTGCAGAGGCTAACATCTTCCTCAAGGGTTGTATTTATCACCCTTTGTCCATCACTGTCTGTTTTTCCAGCTGGAACCAGAGAGAATTTCTAGCATTGTCTCAAAACAGATGCTTCACCCATGAAATCATTAGCCTGGCCACAGCAGAAATCTGATGGGCCACTTGCACACTTTGGTCAAGTGAAATGGTTATCCAGTAAACTTTTGTTGCACAGCTCTTCATAGGACCACTTGACAGGTAATTTTAGGTCAGTTAAATCCTTTCAGTAAAAGGATGAGTGCATCTTTAACATCAAGCTTTTCTCTAAACCTTTTTCTTTCTCCCTGGTTCTTCTGCGCACCATCAGAATAGTTGCATGCGTTTGGACTCCTCAGCAGAATCTTTTTCGTGAGCCATCTCAGTCACTACGACGCATTTCTATGTGGAGCACCTTTGAGCCAGGCGATGAACAGTATCCAATGAGAGCGCCACAGGCGTCTGATAGGAGGACGTGGTGGAGGTCATGGATACGTCTGTAGAGTCACTTGTTGCATGTTTTCGTTTAATATTGAGATCATTCCCTCCAGTTGAGGAACGTACTGACCTTGTCATCAATACACTTCATCTAAGAGCAGTTGAGTCAGTAGTGCAACCATGCATTAGTATGCCAGCAGTCTGGAGCAAAACATGTCTTGTTTTAAGAACAATACAGCAATTGAGTTGAATTGACCACACTAGGTATAAAGGAAAAACTTTGATGCGTTATTTTTCAAATCGTAACCGGCGTTAGGAGTGAACTTGGTCTTTGGGGCTGAAAGTCTGTCTCCTCCTTCTCCCTCCTGCTGACCTTCCTCTATCTAATGTCAGACTAGTTTCTTGTTTGTGGTCGTGTTTCCGGTCCTGAACAGAAACAGCAGGAAAAGACTTTTTTCTACCCTTTTGTGCTCGGAGCACGTTGTTTGGACAAACTTTTGGGAAAGGTGATGCGTGTTGTTTCACCTCTGGAGGGGACGGCGGCACGCAGCGAGGTGTGCCGGCGCTCTGACCTCCCCGCCACAATGTCCTTGTGTCGTCTTTGCTTGCCACCACATCTGTTTGTGTCTCACCTGAGCATTTTCTCTGTGTACTCTGCTCCATTTTCACAGCGCCTCTTGTAAAACTGAAAAATGTCAACTGTGCACAAAGTACACACAAAAGAAGAACAAGTGTTGTAAATGGTATCTGTGCCCATCAAGTTTAACACAGCAATCGAAAGCGGACATTTGTACAAAACATCACTGGAAACAAGTTTTTCAGATTGCTCTGTTGATTGATTTGATATGAAATATAATGACTACTGTAAAACACTATTTGCAAGTCTGTGTGTAATTGTTTTTACATACTGACGATATGATACAATTATACAGTTTTTTAATTATCATTGTGTTCATGAATAACGTATTAATTTCAGTGGACTACTTTTCTTTGGTTTTGCTGTAAATACTGTGTAAAGTGAGGCGTTCTGTAAAGAGATTAAGACTATGTGAATAATTCTCACTACAGCTTCTTAGGATCAGAGCGTTGCAAGTCAGGAATGACAGAGAAGCAACATTTCTATTGTTTCTACTGTTTCTTTATTTTTCTATTCTTGCCTTAACCCTTTTAGTATCCATCATAGTTTAATGTTTTTTTTATTGTTTTAGGACAACATTAGGGATGTGAGTAGCCTGTGTGTTTGTACAGATCTCTGATCAGTGAGTGACCCTCGCTGAAAGTTGAGAGTCAGCAGACGTGGATTTTGGAACCAGGATGAGCCTAGGCCGGCGTCTGCTCCTGGTGTCTTTGTAAAACAGACGAAGATCTTGGACATTTTTTCACTCCACGTCTTTTTCTCCCTTTTTTTCTTTTGTTTAACTCACATCTGTATGAACTGACCTGAAAAGTCTCTACGTGAGAACCAGACGAAATAGAACTATGTACACATGTAAAAAAAAAAAAAAAAGGAAAAAAAAGAAAAAATCTTATGTTGAAAATGACAATGTTGTTCTCGACTCAGTTCCTACTAAAAAGCAAGCCATTGTGTTTCTCCTTTAATGTTTTACTTTTAAAAAAGAAGCAGTTTTGGACCTTCTAGATCCTGATGTGCTTGTTCATGTTTTTGGTAGAGGACCATGGCGGAAGAATCCCTCCTGGGTCTGTTCATTGTTACTTCTCCAGATCAGAGTGGCCAACCTAAATGTACTTAAAGGGTTAAGTGTCATTTGACTTGAGGACTGTGTCGTGATAAGAGTTTGCTGTAAAAAAAAAAAAAAAAACTTCTTCAGTTAATAAATATTTTAGTTGTTTACTTTATTTGTCTTCAAAGTGTGATGGTGACTGGGAGTTGAACTCACAGGCTCGCAGGTAGATGAGACACATTTCCTTGGTAGTGACACAAATAGAGGACATATATATGGCGCAATCACGAGTGACACCCGAACAGCTCACGACCACACCATCCACCATCAGCTTAAATGAAACACATGTTTCCGAGTCACTGAAATGAAAGCCAGTCCCGGCATCAGGATGCAGTCCTGGAAAAGTCTTTCATGTCCTACTTTTATCAATACTACTGTCTTCCATTTCTCTCGGGAAACGTATGAAAGGCGGCTGCGTTGCGCTAAAAGATAAGTACATCCTTTTGATGCATTAATGGAGCGCTGCTGTGCTGCTAACTGGAGCAGGTAAAGCAATACTTCTGAAGCTACATTGTTGGGGGGGGGGGGGGAGTAAAAGCTGCATAACATGAACCGAGTGTTTTTTTATTTTCCTGCTGCACCACAATCAACAATGAACGCACAGACGCAGACGAGCAATGCCTGAAATTAAATCAAGAAAAAATACACATTCACTGGAATTTCTAATCAATTACTGCCCTGAAAGCACTTTTGAAAGAAGAAATAATAGAGCTGAATGTATGAGCAAATATATCCAGCCTTGTTTAACCCAGTCCACGCAGGGGGTTTTGCCACTAAAGCCCTATTTTGTCAGTTGTAGATGTAACATATTTTTAACCAACTTTAGTCAGCTCTCTGACTTCATGGCTCTTCTCTACGTTATGCTGCTCTCACTCTCAAGTTCTGAACTTTGTGACTCATGCACACTACACTACATAGAAAATGATGTCCTAACCAAATATTCATTTTATTTATATGGGGGCTTTGCTGCCTATGCATACTGTACAATTCACAATCAAATATAGATATCCAACCTACTCATCAGTATAGTCTTAATAGAAATCAACTTTAGATCGTTCAATAAAACTGACAAATAATAAACGGACAAGACCAACAGCTACACCAACAGTAGTGTAGCATTAAATGTTATGTAATTTTGTCAAAGTTGACATCATAAAGTTTAGTATCCTTAATGTTTATCGTGTTTACCGTCTTTGTTAGCTTAGATAGCATTAAACACAAAGTACAGCTGAGGGTGTTGATAGTGCTATTATTTTCAGTTGTTAATTATAATCCAATGGATTGGACAAAATCGAGATTTGACTAGAGGAAATGATTAGGGAACACCAAAGTCATTACAAGGTTTAAGAAAAGTGTGTGTCCTGTGCTGTACAGGTTGTGTACTGTAGAGCCTTTTGAGGCAAATGTGTGATTTGTGATATATGAATAAAATTGACATGATTTGATAATTTGTTGCACGGGGAGATAACATATGATCCAAATCTCATGACGGTTCACCCAAGCTGTTGAGACATTTCAACCACAAATGTCGACCTGGCTGAAAAAAAGTCAGAGGACCACCAAAATTAGTAGGATTCATCCTCTGGGGACCATTAATATATTTATTTTGTTAATATCTAGCCAACCATTGATTATCAAGACATGTCTCTAAAAACCAACAAACTGCTGGTGATGCAAGAGGAAAGTCAGGTGGCGTCATCCTCTGGGGGACCATGAATGTCATGAAAGATCTAATATTTGTTGCTAAGTTTCAGTCTCGACCAGAGTGATGAACCAGACATGAGAACAACTTTGCTGCCCTTAGAGTCAAACATCTTTATTCATAGTAGTAGTATAGTTACAGTAGTAAACATCATTAATTTGCAACACCATAAAATCAGATTGTACAGTCAGTGCCTTCAGCCAGACCAATCAGGTGTCATATTTTGAAACAACTAATACCTAAAATAAAGACCTGATGTTTTAAGAATTCTGCAGTTTGCCAAGGGCCACAAATGTTTCTTTTCAGATTAAATAACATATAAAAGTGGACAAATATGATATGTAAAACAGGATATTTTGGGGGGGGATAAGCAACTGATTCAGCATCTGAATCTAGCATAAATACCCTCGCGAATACAGGCCGTTAATATTATACAGGACTATTATGTCATGAGTCCCAGTGCATTACCACAAGCATCTGCTTGCCACAGATCAGTTTGAATGTCTTTATCTTAGACGGTGAATTGAGATGCCTCTGGAGGGTGGAACGCTCTCTGGTGAGCAGCACTGTGGAGGGTTCAGTCAATTAACCTGCTGTCAGTCAGCTGTAAAGCAAGTGCTTTGTTCTCTCTGCTCTGTCTGTTCTGGGCATGGAGAGTGGTGGCCCTGTGCTCCTTGTCCGTCCCCTGCCCTGCTCCCCTCGGCCTGATGCAGCTCCACCCAATGGTGCTTACCATTCATGGGCTGGAGCCTTGGAGGTCGCCACAGAGGTGATGGAGTGGCTCCCTGAGCAACAGCCTTCATCTACTGTATAGATGCAGAGGGGGTGGAGATGGGGGGAGGTGAAGGCGGATACAGCTAGCATCTATGCATGGATGGACTGATTTAACAATGCACAATTGAAAATTGCTTTTTCACTCAGCTCTAATTTAACTTTAAGAGATGTCTCACCCTTGTTGATGGATTTGTTGCCATACAACAACAGAGAACAGATTGCAGTTTGGCACCAGTTCAGCAAGGACAGAAAGTAACTTCAGAAGCCACCCCACCACTACCAACACCACCGCCACTTCCTCCTCTCCTTCTCCCGCCACCAGCAGTCAAATCGATCAATTTCTCCTCTTTCTATTGACATTTCATGAAAACCCCAGGCAGCGAGGTCGGAATGCAAGAGGCAACAAATACAAGCGCTCCACCTCAGGCTGAGAATTAATACATAAACTATGCGCATATTTCTCATGTTAATACAACGAGGATTAAGCTGCTTAAATGCCTTATCGACATTCTGGCCAATCAATGTGTGTGTAATTAAAGAGTGCAGCTGAGCCAGTGACAAGGCAAGCCACACCGCCAGTATTGACCTGTGGTCAGATGGAGCAGCTAAGTGTTTATTTAACCCAGTGGAATGGTGCATGTGTGTGTAAGAATGTGTGTGTGTGTGTGTGTGTGTGTGTGTGCTTAATGTATTTGTACGACTTGGTGACCCTTGCTGCTGGTGTGTTTTGCTGATTGTAAGTTTAAAATTCATGCATTGCTTCTGTAAGTTACACCATATTTAAAGCACAGGGAACGCAATAAATCAATAATAACAATTCTGAATGTTCAAGCGCCTGTGAAAATGAGAAAAAAACAGGTGAAGAGAATAACAGAAACAGGACTTTTTCTGGTGGTTTTCTGCTAATGCCAAAAAGGGTAGTTAGCATCCAAAGGTGTTTAATGTATTGAAGTACACAGTCTGCTGCCTAACCAGCATATGAATGAATTCCCTACTTGGGCCTTTTATTCCACCGCTGATGGAACTTTTCCCTCCTCTTTGTAAAGTGCAGATTCAGATCTTAAGAGGTAGTCTGAATATACCAACAGATGTGGAAGTGAATGATTTCTTTTAAATAGGAATGGGCAGTTCACCATCCCTGAGTATGAATTTTTCATAGAGCTCCTCAAAGGATGAATAAGGTGGAAAAGGATGAGACAGAGCTGTGAGAGATCTAATAAAGATACATAGAGATCTGTAGCGCAGCATGTGCATTAACAGACTGTGGTGAAACACCCAAGTGAGGATATTAGAGTGTATCTAGAATATCTCTATAGAATAAGCAATCGAGGCTTTATGGATAAATAGATGGATAAATAGGCACATGTGTCACATAATTTTCCTATATTGTCTGCTTAATGGTGAGTAACTATTACTATTCAGTATATAGCACCCTTTTAAAGGCTTACCACCACTAATAAAGAACTTTAAAGGCCACCCTAAAGCAATTAAAAATTAAGAGAATTAATAAGAGATCATAAAAACTGTGTAAAAGTAGTGAATGTCAAAGAGATAATTTGATACGTTTTTATGAAGAAATAAGAGTTTTTAACCTGCAGCCTTCCTCTGCTGCATTGAGAGTAAAAAAACCCAATCAATATTTCCATGGCAACAGTGGTGCATGCAGATGAAGAGGCCAATAGCTCCTTCAAACTTCACCACAGTTTTAAATTTTTTTGATTGTAAATTTTTCAGTTTTGTTGCTGAAACATGTGTCGCCTGTGGCAGAAATATATTCATCAACATTGGGAAACAAAGCTTGGGTTTTGGATCAAGAGCAGTGGACCTTGAGACGATCATTGCCCCCGGCATCGAACCAGACCGGCCGGCGCGCCCAAGGGAATAGAGGAAGAATGTCAGTAAAAGAGCCATGCTAATCGAGCTTGGATGTTAGGCTGATGCTGACTAATGTCCCGTCCCAAACAGGTGTAATGGACGACGTAGGATTCAGCTGGCTAAGCAATGGGAAATCAGAGACAGCTGTACCCACACCTTTACAGAGACCTGTCTCCACCACAACATCCTAGATAAAGCTGTGGCATTCGCCCGGTGGACTGTGTTCTGAGCAGACAGAGTGCAGGATAACAGCGGGCCAAGAGATGTGTGTTTATCATTGATGCTTGGCGCTCACACAAAGTTGATGGACGGTGTTTATGTGATAGCGACCTTTTAATGTGAAGACACTGACCCTATTATCTTCACCATCTTGCTGCCGCTGCTTACATTCAACCCAGAAGCAACTTTAAGAAATGCACTACAGAATCATTTCCTGGTTGTATAATAGCCTAAATCTCTGTTAAGTCAGTAGCATGAAGGAGTTACAACCTTTTTGTTCTTTGCGTGTATTCATTGGAGTATAGTGACAAATATATTACCTTGAACCCTGACCTGCATATAGCACCACCGCACTCCTATTTTCCTCCATTGCTATGGTTTTTCACCCGTTTAGCTCTCGCAAAACAGACTTTGCTGGCTGACCTAAAATGCATCACGACAGGTACGACAGGTGTGACAGGTGCCACAGAGCGTGAGGTCGCCACAGACCCCAGATTTTAAAACTTTGTATAGTACAAAATAGAGATAAATAAAACAGTGCTGTGTCAACTTGTTTGGCAAAGACTCAAATTTAACAGATGTTTATTGGCTAATCTACACGCAAACCAATCAAAAGTTTAGGGCTTCTCGCTGCTGGTGCTCAGTCAGCTTTTGAAATGAGACATGAGGAGATGCACTGTGTGACTGGCAAGTTAAGAGGTCTAAATTAGCTTAATTTGTAGTTAGTATCATTTTAAAGCTGCATTAATTGTTTTAGTGCCACCTGAGGACAGAAAAAACATTAAAACATGATGACAGATACACAGCCAACAATGCATAGCTATAGCCTCCATGTTAGCAAACAGTTGTCTATCTACACATCCAGCAGACAGAGTTTCCACCCACTTGACTAATGTAAGTCTTCCCCTCTTCTTTTAATTACTTTTTGTATCCAGTGAATATGAGTTTGTGGCATCTCCCGGGTTTGATAAAAAGATATACTGAGTAATGTGTGAAATCCTTAAACATCAAGATAACTGATACTGTATGTTACAATGTAAGCGTATCCAGGGATGGATTTTCTCTTTAATATAGTAAATCTAAAGACAGCAGGAGAGTCCTTTGGGTAATTTGGCTGGACTGGATCCTGATTAAAGTGCCAGTAAGTGTGCCAGAATTGGACATCAGGGTAGTTTTAGGATGCTGTGTCAGACTAGAAACGACTCGAGAGCCGAATAAAAACCAATTAAACCATCAACCGTCAGCTCCGCCACGACCTTCACACACCCGTGCTGACCAGCACCATTAATTTTCTGTCACAACTTATTAAGTGATAACATTTATCAATTAGGCAAACAGATTTAAACTGGAGAGGGCATGCAGCCCAGAGTCACAGCCACCCACAAGAGCCGTTCCCCTTTAGAAAAAATACTAGCCATAAATGAATTCTTGAAAAGACCTTGTATATCGGGGGCGTCAGCAGACGCACCGGTCTCTAATGTGCTTGTTTATCACTGTGTATAGAGAATGGAGATAATCAGTTGAGCAGGCAGCTGCCCTTTATTAAAAAAACATGCATTCACAATCAGCTGTTCAACAGCTCGAAGCTTTGTTATCCCCCTCAGAGGCTGGTTAGGTGAAAAGACAGCTTCTAACAGAAAAAAAAAAAAAAACTCTGAATCTCGTCTTATTACCCACTTATATCATTGAAAACAAAGCAATTGGACACATCTAATATCAACCACCATTAACACAGACTGTAAAACAGTGGTCTTTAAATATCCAGTGTCTGAGTTGAAGTTCATACTTGATTTAAAGCTGAAATTAAAATATTCAGTATTATGCAAATGCAGACCTAAATGGATGCTGTTTCTCATTTAAACATTAAGCCTATGTAACACCAGCATGACACATAGCTCCTTAAAATAACAGAGAGAAAAAAAAAGATTGCGTAACGTTGAATAATTATATCTAATTATACATTCCCCCAGCCTCCCATGTCCCACCATTTCTCTGTGTTTTTTGTGAGTCATTTACCAATGACTGTGCTGTGAAATCCTTAATCTGGGCCGAGGAGAGAAACTAGGGCAGATGTGGATGATCAATAGACTTTCTATGATAAACTGACAGATTCTTATGAGACATGACGGGCTGCAGCCTCCAGCCCTGCTGTCACATTCATCGGCGCTCGCACAGCCTGACTTTGAATATATGGATGTGAACAAAGCAGACTGTGACTAAATACAACCTGAACCACCTGACTGCTGAAGTCTTCATTTCCTGAAGAGACTACTGTTTCTTCAGTGTCAGCTTTGGGAAGGGAAGATGTAGAGTAATTTCTACGAAATGCAAAGAGGCTTAAGTGATTTAAAAAAGGGGGAAAAAGGAAACAGACATTGAGAACGAGATATAAATTTACACAAAAAGTAACCATATCACAAGAATGTTGTGAATATCTCTTTCTGCAAACCCTCCATATGCTGTGAGTTTACATTTCTATATGGCGCAAAGTTAAATTTTCTATTTTCTTTTGTGTCAATGCTGTGTTTATGATCTGGCAAGTTTCGATTAGGGTTAGAAAAGACCATGTTTTGACTTAAAATACTGTTTCGGTTGCAAAAAAAACCACACCGCTGGAAAATTGTCCCAACATTTCCTTAGAAATATCAAGTGGTGTCACGCTTACAATATGTTGAAATGCAGTTCTGGCCTTGCAGCCTTCTCGCATAGCTTCAACAGCTCTATTGTATAAGCTGCAAAACTTTTTAGAGGCAGAGCTGTAACTTAGCACTAGAAATAGTTTGGTGTTTTTGGAAATATTTGTTTTTCTAGCTGAGAGTTGGGTGACGTGATTAACACCACTGTCATGTCTGCACACTATTTTTACGAACTCAAATTAATCAGACGTTGTTGAGCAATGATGATTATTTAAAAATATAATTATGACAAAAAACAAAAACCCTCTCTAGATATCATAAACATATATAGTAGTATAGTAGTATCATATGTGGTGTCATGATGTCACCTTATGTGCACACACACACACACATATTGTACACGCTCGGTAATTATTCATGATGAGCACTAATGTCAGGATTACACCAACAACGAAAATGACAGCTCTGTGTGTGTGTGTGTGTGTGTGTGCGCGCGCGCGCGCGTGCGTGCGTGAGTGTGTGTATGTGTGCTTCTGAGGAGGTAAAGGTCTGCTCCGTAAATATGACTGGAACAGATAACATGACTCTCACTGGGTAATGAGACAGGAAGAAATGTTAAAAGAGTCCTGGGAGAGATATGTAATGAAGCATTGTTTGCAGGATGAGAATACACACACAAACACACACACACACACACACACACACACACACACACACACACACAGGTAATGAAGCATTGTAGGGGGTTGAGCCTGGCTGAGGCTGATAACATCCCGTTGTGCCTGATGGAGGACAATGGGCCGTGGAAATGGAACCACGCCGTCTATGCACTAAACTGAACCACCATCACACACACTCACAGGGGTGGATGGATGTATCTGAAAGTGGAGCTGAAAGATATAAGTGGGGCTTGAAGAGGAAAAGAGGTCTGAAAACGATGCTCCAGCCTTACTGTTGTGCCACGGCTCTTACTTGGCTAACGCTGATTGACACCTGTGTCTACCCCGGAGCCCAATGCGTCTACCCAACTACTTGAATTAAAAGACTAATTTTCATAAGAGGAGAACCGGGGGATCTTATTGAGAATTGCTACATATGGACATCTTCCAGATGAAAATGTTATGCTAGCTTGGAAATGTTCCTGTGGAAGCTTTGCTTAGATGGCTGAATGATTTCTCTTCCTCTTTGTTATCCTCTGACGGCTCTTGTTTGCCAAAAAAAATTAGCACCGCCTCCAGAATATTTATAACAGTGCCTGTACTTTATTGGGGTTTGGGAAGTGTATTTGATACGGGTCGTTAATTACATGGTGAGTGGGTTGGCCAAGGCAGACTGGTGAAACTCCCATTTGGGTTTTTGTTTCCAACATCCTGCTCTTGTCTTTAAGTCTTGTAGCTCTCACACAGGCAGAGCAGGATGGGAGTGCGGCTTGACTTGCAACACAAACAAAATTGAATGTTTTATCTGGATGAGCAGATGGAGAACGCCCCCTGGAAACTGATGGCACCTCAGTGTACACTGTAGTCTAGACAGTTTTTACCAGCAGCAAGGGTTCAGAAATTATTATGTGGTCTGTTATGTTTGGGATAGGCTGTTTTGTTTGCTGGAATAATGAAGTGATATTGATATGGCTCAGGCAACAGAGAAATCTGAATACTGGAAATGGATTCTAAGAGTCAATTAACCCCGGATAGATGGGGGTTGTAATGCACTTGCTTGCCAGACGCCAGTCTTGAAATTTGGATATCACATGCAAAGGAAGCCGGAGGAAGAACGTCTGCTTTCCATTATGAAAAGGCTGGCACCAATTTCGGTGAGATAATTTCAAATATATGAAATAAGCAAGGAATTTTTGAATTAAAAACGTGCCTCCGACATGGTTTAGTTGAAATAAAAACTGCAGCAGGAGGGAAACACTATAGGAAGTACATGCAGCATTGGAGCCTGTTTGTGTTCGCTTGATAAATGGCCTGCTCAGTTTGAAAGGGATCTATTGTAACCCAGACGTGTGCTGTTTCATGCAAAAGTCAGTCACAATCTGCGGAGGACACACCATTGTGTCGTGTTTTTCTCCCCGCTTCGCTGCCGTCTTCTCCTCCTATTAAGACATGTAGGTCGACACTCTAACTCTTCAAGCCGCCCCATACTGTTCTTCCATCCCAGTGTGCCGGTATTTCTGGCATCTTTTCACACACACCCATCACAATCTAGGGCTGCCTCCCCTGCAGCCAGGTGCCAAACGCTGTGGCCTGGTTTACAGACAATCTGAAGCCCAGCGGGAAGCTGTGTGGAGCGTGCTGCAGCGTCCCCAGGAGACTGACCTACAGGGAGCGAACCCACTGCAGCTTTCAGGCTTAATTTCAGTCTGCAATATCTACATGCTTGTCATAGTTCCAAAAAGTGGGGTAAGACATCCATTTTGTTAGATATTCTTCAAACTGAGTGAAACAAGTGTGGCTCATGTGGTTAAAACAAGAGGCGTGGTGAAAATTACCATCGGAAACGTTGTGAGAATAGCAAATTTTCAGTATGTACATAGCATGACTAGCTACGTTCATGTCATTTAATGTTAATGTAAAAGAGAAATGTTACGTTTAAAGGGTCAGTGCGTAGGATTTAATGGATAATGGAGAAAATATTCATGATTATGATTTAACTAATGTATATTCACCTGAAGCTATTTTTTTTCTGTTTCCATTTGAAAGCTTCATTGTTTTTTTAACCAGAGGCAGGGAATTCTAATCTCGTCAATAATGATGAACCCGGATGGAACAAGCAGGTTATAGCACAGCAAATCATGACAGCCAAACACCACTGCTGCGTTTGCTTTTTGTTGCCCGCTGTGAGTCACGAATATATGTGAATAAGTATGTTCATAGTATGTTTTCAGATCCTGCCGTGCAGAGATGATTGGATGTCGCCTGATTGTTGCATGAATTCGGTCAGCGTGAAACCTTCGGAATGTCTCTGCAGGGGAGGATGATTTGCCTGAAGAAAGAAGAGGGGCCGTCAGACCACAGCATTTGACATTTAATGGCCTTTGGCGTCATTGTCCTATACGGAACAGGAGAGACCACCGTAGACAGAACACGATACACAACACATATATTAAAGAGCATTTTCTATCTTGGGTTGAAGCTCAACATGTGCTGCATATAGAGCATGCCTGTATTCTACCTCTCCAACATAAAGCATTATGTGAGCATACAGGAAGTCAGAATAGTAGTCTTACCTATTCGTCTTATGAAAGCTAACAAGTTAGTCATCAACAACAAATTAGGCTGTACACTGGATTATGTTTTGGCTGATTTAATACATAACAGTGCAGTTAACTGAATTGCATATTTTTTTAATATAATTTTTCCTACTTGTCTTACTTTTTTTTTTTTTTTAACTGTGGCAATGCTAAATGTATAGGGTTGCTTCTTAACAAATATTCTGTCTTCTATTCTCGGTTAATAAAGAAATGAATCAAAAGCACAAGACTAAACAGAAGAAGAGTTTCCCAGCAGAACTATAACACTAAACACAAAAAATGTGTTAAGACCTCCCTTGTGATTAAAAAAACAGTGTTAGTTTAGAAAGCAAATATAAACTGTATTTTTAAATGTGTCACTGATGTTTTGTCATTTCAGACATCTCATTTTAAATTTAAAATAATATGCCAGCACTGATCTAGCCCTGTAAACTGCAGTCACTAGGGCAGTTCATCGTAGCTAAACTGGTAGGGCTTGCTGTAGCTAGGTACATTTACAGAGTTACGGATGTTCCTTAAACGCATCACCTCGAAGCCTTTTCGCAAAAAACCAACTAACCCCTGAGACGAGTGTATGATGGAAGTGTCAGTGGACCTAGAAAAAAGAAAAATGACATTATGACTAATTTGAGTTGTAGTGAACTTGAAGGGCACTAGCAGAGTTGTCAGAGGAAGGCAAACTATAGAGTTGGCCAAGTTACGGTGTGAGAAGAGTTCAATTCTGTTGGGCGTCGTCTCCAATTGACGTGAACTTCAGGTGAGTTAGCTGCTCGAGCAAACTAATTAGCATAACGACATTTCCTTGTAAAACAGTTCACTTGTGTTTTATTTTATTTCAGGAAGTCAAAGAGACAAACCAGTCAGGATACAGTGTGTTAAGTGGGGTATTTGATATATTGTGGTTGATATTAAAGTGCTGTTCAGTAGGGGTGCAGAAAATAATCGATTCAAAGATGCATCGAGATGCTTAATGGGACGATTCTGAATCGATGCAGTAACGTCACATAATCGATTTTTATTGCGTTTCCCGTTTCTGCTGGACATTAAAGTTGTAAAGTTCAAGTTGCATTGTGGGTGAAGGACGGACAAGCGAGCAAACACAGTAAAGCCACCATCTTAACATGGAGGAAAGCAGTAGCGGTAGCCGATGCGCAATAAAAAATTCACACAATTTAAAAGCGGATATCTGGGAACCTTTCGGATTTTATGAAGTTGCTGGGACGCGACGACAACTGGACAACACCCATGCTATTTTTAAAACTTGCCACACTAAAATCAAATACTTCGGTAACACCACTAATTTGAGGAACCACCATTGCTGATGGCACGCTGAGCTAACGTTAGCCTCTGGTCACAACGGAAAGAAAACTACTGACCCAGCACAGCCAAAGATCGACGAGTCCGTGAGAAAGTTGCCATCCAAGTCCGAGAGAGCCCAGAGGATAACTCGGTGTGTAGAAGCTTTCATTGCGAAGAACTTACGGCCTTATAGCGTCGTCATGAACGCCGGGTTTCGCCAGCTGGTTAAGACCCTGGAACCGCGGTACAAGATCCCATCTTGGCAAACAGTTGCAGACACGGTTGTGCCAGCGTTGTACAGAGAAACAAAAGCCCAGGTGATGAATTCAATGAGGGAAGCTTGCCGAGTAGCAGTCACATGCGATTCATGGACCAGTGTGGCCACCGAGTCCTATTTAATGGTAACGGCACATTACCTTAATGACGACTGGGACATTGTGTCACATGTGTTGCAAACCAGAGCCGTTTTCGAAAGCCACACTGGTTTTCATCTGGCTGAGCTTCTGTCCGATGTAGTGAAGGAGTGGCAGCTAACAGAGAAAGCTGTTGTGTTAGTGACGGACAATGCATCAGATATGATTGTGGCTGCGCAAGTTGGACATTTTCCCCATGTTAGGTGCTTTGCCCACACTCTGAACTTGGCATCCCAGCGAGCACTTAATATGGCTCCAGTCTCCAGGCTTATGGCCAGAATCCGACGCATAACCGCTTACTTCCATCGCAGCACTACTGCCAGTCACCAGCTAAAAGACAAGCAAAAACTTCGCTTGAAGTCTCAGAAACTGAAGACTGACGTTCCCACAAGGTGGAACAGCGCATTCGAAATGGCCCTGAGGTTCTTGGAACAACAACCAGAGATCACCGCCACTTTGCTCTCCCCTGAGATCAGAAGATCAGAGTCTGACCTAGCCACTCTGACTGAAACCGAGGTGAGAAATGCAGAGGACATTGTGAAGGCCTTGAAGCCCATGAATGACGTCACACTACTGGTGTCAGTAGACAAAAATCCTATTGTCTGCCTCATTGCTCCAATAAAGGCTCAGCTAATCCAGGAGATGTCAGACACCACCAGAGACACACACATGATCCAAGAGGTCAAGCAGGCTATCAGAACAGATCTGCAAAAGAAAAAGTACAACAGTGAAGCAGAAAAGAAGATGCTGCACACAGCCTCAGCTCTAGATCCTCGATTTAAGGGACTGCATTTTCCGCCGGAGGAGGAGAGACTGGAGTTCTACAGCAGAGTGGCTGATGGAGCTGCAACTTTGGAGGTAAATTTAACTATTTCATGTAAAAACCTAATTTATACAAATTAAAACAAACTATACAAATAAGACTGACAAAATCAGTTAACCTAGTAGTTGTGAGATTGCAAGCTGTTCCATTGGTTGAGAAAGTGCTAACTCTTTATTTTATTCAAACACAGAATGAGAGGACAGCCAGGACAGAAGTGGCTGATGCACCTGGAGGATCAGGACCTATAGAAGAAGGAGGTTTGTTTCTGCTTAGTTTGCCTGTGTATTCTGTTCTATTTCTGTGTTGTGTTTTTGGCAATGCTTTACATTAACTAACCGTTCATAATGCATCTATAGATGTGTTATGAAACATACATGACAAAGTCATTCATACCCCTCCACAGATATGTTAACCTAAAGCTTTAAAAAAAAAAAAATCTTTTAACCCTTGTATTATGTTCGTTTCTCCCCCCTTACTTTGGTGTTCCCGGTCAAATTTGACCGGTCTGGTTTAAATGCTCTTACAATACTTAACATAATCATCATCAAATATCATTTAACACCTTTCAATGCTGTAAACCAGTGGTTCCCAACCGGGGGGGCCCGACCCCCCGAGGGGGGCGCCAAAGATCCAGGGGGGGTCGCGAAGCCCTCTTGATTTTAAGGGGTTTAATAATTTTAATGTAATTAAAATGTTAAATAAATGAGTAAGTGTTTAATTCATATATATGTTACAAAATCAACTAAATTCAAGGGCCACATTAAACATTTATTCGTGTATTTAAATAGGTAAACAAATAAGTTATAGGCCGATATCACGAGGAACAGAGCATTCCTGTGTGACGTGAACGCCTCTCGTGCAGCAGCCATTGCCTAGCAACGTAAACAGAGCTCAGGCAGAGATGGCGAAGCGTCAGGTAGAGGAGACTGCGGAAAATGTCAAAAAGAAAAAGAGGGGCTTCCAAGAAAGTTATATTGAGTTTGGCTTCATAGAAGCAATGGATAAAATTAGAGCTGAATGTATATTTTGCCACGAGAAACTGGCAAATGAAAGTTTGAAGCCCTGCAAGCTGAGGCGACACCAGACAACTAAACATCCCGAGATGGTGGGTAAACCCAAAGAGTTTTTCATCCGAAAAAGAGAGTTTGTTGTCACTAGCAGGCCCCAAAACATAAAGGAGAGTTTCTTCAGGGCAGGAAGCGACCAGAGGCAGGCAACGGTTGCATCCCTTGAGTGCTCTCTCCTAATTGCCCAAGCCAAAAAGCCACACAACATCGGCGAAACACTGATTAAACCTGCGTGCATTAAAATGGCTGAGATACTGTGTGGACCGCAGGTGGCTAACAAATTTAAGACTGTACCACTATCCAACAACACAGTGAAAGACAGGATCGACAGAATGGCAGGGAACGTTGAGAAGACACTCGTTGAAAAAATCAGGACACGCCCGTTTTCAATCCAGCTGGATGAAACTACCACTGTGGCAGAGGAAGCAATTCTCATTGTGTATGTACAGTACATTGAGGAAACTGAGCTTAAACAAGACATTCTTATGTCTGTTAATCTCACAGCCACCACAAGAGGAGAGGATATTTTCGGTGTAGTCGACACGTACTTCACAAGGCACAATATTCCCTATGAAAATATAGTTGCATGCTGCACAGATGGAGCCGCCGCAATGATGGGGAAAAATAAGGGCTTCAACAGCCGTTTGAAGGAGAAGGCTCCGCACTGTTTAGTGTTTCACTGCATGATACACAGACACGCACTGGCTGCCAAACACCTCTGTGAAGACCTGGACGTAACCTTAAAGACTGTGGTCAAAATAGTCAACTTTATTAAAGCTCGCCCGGTCAACAAAAGGATCTTTGCACAGCTGTGTGAGGATGAGGCGCACCAGACACTTCTCCTCCACACCGAAGTGCGCTGGCTTTCCCGCGGCAGAGTGTTGGTGCGTTTCATGGAACTTAAAAACCAAATAAGTGAATTCTTAGCCGTTCATAACCAGAAACTATCCGACGAAATGACCGACGAGTTTCTCATTAAGACTTCATATCTTGCGGAGATATTCAGTCTGTACAACGAGGCAAACAAACGCATGCAGGGCGCGGATGCCAACGTAATGGAGTGCAAAGAGGCAGTGGATGCGTTTGTGCGTAAAGTGGAGTACAGGAAGAATAAACTGGGAAAGGGGGACCTGCAACAGTTTCCCTTGCTACAACAACAGTCAGGGGGGAAGTTATCTGATGCTTTGGCCAGACAATTCACCCGCCACATGGAGCAGCTTCAAGAGGACATGCACTCGCGTTTTTCGGATATTAATGAACATGTCTCAAAAGACGCATGGGTGATGGACCCATTTCTCGCTAAAGAAGAAGATGTGGAGCACCTCCAGGCTGAGGATGAGCTCATGGATATAAAGTCCAACTCTCTCTGCAAGCGATTCTATGATGAGCATGGATACAAGCGGTTTTGGCTTGTGAAAGGGCCAGGAGTCGCTCCTAGGCTTGCTCATCATGCAACCACCAGATTCATCTTGCCATTTGCCACAACATACCTGTCAGAGACTGCCTTCAGCGCTCTGGTCACCATAAAAACAAAGGCACGCAACAGACTTGATGTGCACAGTGACTTTCGTTTGGCTGTTACCAAAGTCACACCAGACATCCCATCACTGGCTCAAGAAATACAGTGTCAGAGCTCTCATTAAAAGCTAGGCTGCCTGGTATGTATGAAAGTGAAATGAAAAGATGATCATAATACAACGAAAAATGTGTTCCTAGTACAAGTTCTGAAGTTTATGTGGTCATTTTACACATGTTTTTCCTCATTGCTCCATGCTGTTGCTGTTTTTTTATTCAAGCAGGTAATAATTGAAACATAGGGCCTAATAAAGAAAATTGTGTTTTTAAAATTAGGCCTAGGTTCTGAAGAAGTATAGACAGGTTATCCTCATTGTTTCATGCTGTTGCTGTTTTTTTAGTCAAGCAGGTAATAATTGAAATATAGGGCCTAATAAAGAAAATTGTGTTTTTAAAAATAGGCCTAAGTTCTGAAGAAGTATAGACAGGTTATCCTCATTGTTTCATGCTGTTATGAAATTACTGAAATATAATAAAGTATTTAATGTAAAAGAAGTTATGATGTTCCTTATTTTATTTTTCATGGGGGGGGGGTCACCAAAATTTACAATGGTAAAAATATGGGTCCCTTAAGAAAAAGGTTGGGAACCACTGCTGTAAACGATGTTTCCAACTAGTTGTGAACATGCATAACTGCTGTGAATATACAAAGAATAGACACTGAAAATTATAATAATAATCAAAACAGGGACCAACATGTAAACCAGGTTACTGGTAACATCAGAAAAAATCAACATGAATAGTCATCTGTGTGTGTGTGTGTGTGTGTGTGTGTGTGTGTGTGTGTGTGTGTGTGTGTGTGTCACACAGGAATGACTTACAATACAAAAAAAAATCAGTGTGCCTTGCAAATATAGGCATCACATTTGTAGCTAACTGGTTTTATTTATACTCTCGGGGCACAGAACTCGCATCTCTTCCTCTTTTGCCATTGTCCTTGTTGGGGGGCAGCGGCTGGGGTTTGTAGACTCCTAACCAGACTGGCAGAGGCTGGTGTGCAGGGAAGTTGCTGTCGTCGTTGAATGAGAGGAGTCACTAAAGCTTCCCCAAGCTCTGCCATGAAGAGTTGCCTCTTGAAGCATTTCCCCCTATTCCAGTCCAGTGGGCGATGGCCATCCACACCACGTATGCATTATATGCCAGCCAGAATCAACAGACCCATGTAGGCTTGGAGGCAGTGGCGTGCACAGACTTTTTGAAGGGCAGGGGCGAAAAGAAAAAAAGGGCACATACAGCGCGTTCTCGCCACTGAAGAGGGCAATAAGTTCCGTGTGTTGCCAAAAAATGGCAAATTATATAGCCTTAAAACAGACTAACTAGACAGACTACTCAAGTTAATTTGTAGTTAGGATCAGCATCCACGAGAGCTGTGTAGATTCAACACTGGACTGTGAAGAACACACAGAGACATGGATGTATAAAGGAAATAAAACCCTGGGGGGTCTGGGGGTCCCCCAGAACATTTTCAATTAAGTAGATGCCATTTCCTGTATTCTAGTGCATTTTAACACCAAATTAGCACCAGATAATCCAAACTGGTTCTGTGAGATATAGTTCTGGCTCAATATAGATCAAAAAGGGGCCCAACATAAAAGTCATTGCAACAGTAGTATTTCATAGTATGTCTTGATCTTAATAGTCTTCTGGAGTCTAGTGTGTTTTCTTCACCCAATAGGGCTCTGTGATAAAAACACAGGGAACAATACACATTTAAATATTGTCAAATATTTGACAACTCAAACTATGATGAAGCATGGACATACAGTGGCTTGCAAAAGTATTCACCCCCCTTGAACTTTCCACATTTTGTCATGTTACAACCACAAATGTAAATGTATTTTAATGGGGTTTTATGTGATAGACCAACACAAAATTGTGCATAATTGTGAAGTGGAAGGAAAATGATACATGGTTTTTAAACATTTTTAAAAATAAAAAACAGAAAAGTGTGGTGTGCAAAAGTATTCACCCCCCTGAGTCAATACTTTGTAAAACCAACTTTCCCTGCAATGACAGCTGCAAGTCTTTGCTCATTCCTTCTTGCAAAATAGCTCAAGTTTAGTCTGATGGATGGAGAGTGTCTGTGAACAGCAATTTTCAAGTCTTGCCAAAGATTCTCACTTGGATTTAGATCTTGACTGTGACCGGGCCATTCACACATGAATATTCTTTGATCTAAACCATTCCATTGTAGCTCTGGCTGTATGTTTAGGCTCGTTGTCCTGCTGGAAGGTGAACCTCCGCCCCAGTCTCAAGTCTATTACAGACTCTAACAGGTTTTCTTCCAAGATTGTCCTGTATTTGGCTCCATCCATCTTCCCATCCAATGGATTGAACAGTGCTCTGTGAGATGTTCAAAGCTTAGGATACTTTTTCATATTCTAACCGTGCTTTATTAAACTTCTCCACAACTTCATCCCTGACCTGTCCGGTTGGGCTTGATGATGCTGTTTGTTCAACAATGTTCTCTAGCAAACCTCTGAGGCCTTCACAGATCAGCTGTATTTACACTGAGATTAGATTACAAACAGGTGGACTCCATTTACTAATTAGGTGACTTCTGAAGGCAATTGGTTGCACTGGATTTTATTTAAGTGTATCAGAGTAAAGTGGGTTATATACTTTTGCACACCACACTTTTCAGTTTTCTATTTTTAAAAATGTTTGAAAAACACTTTGTGTTCGTCTATCACATGAAATCTCATTAATATACAATTGAGTTTGTGGTTGTAACGTGACAAAATGTGGAAAAGTTCAAGGAGGGTGAACACTTTTGCAAGCCTCTGTATATGTTTCCAACTGAGCTGTGCACTTGAAAAAGGCATTTTAAAGAAAAGCATTTTTAAATATTAAAATAGAATAAAAAATCCCAAATGCTTAGCCTGGCAGGGGGTCAACTTAAACCTGGCGGAAATCCTGATATGCAATGCTAACCCAATGCTTCATTTTACTGGCTAGCTTTAAAAAGCTATTCCCGCAAGACTTAGCTAGGCTAGCTCCTCAGCCTAGGCTTAAACATGTGATAGGCATCTCTACCTAATAATAGAACTTCCAAGCTACATACACTAGTATTTAGTAATGCAAAATTGCTAACTTAATAGACAGCTTGCTATATTAGCTACCTACTTCACACAACAGTAGGATGCCAGGTTGCACCTCAGTCAGTATTAAGTCCCCACTGACATGTGAGCATTTGAGAGAGAGTGTGTCTAAAATTGAATACTTAAATGGATGGAATGGACTTATTTTAACAACGGGAATGTGTTCTTAAAACTTAAGTTACCATCTATCTAGCTGCTGTCAATTTATTCCATTATTTACTAAATACAATGAATCTAAATGACTTAGCCTAAATTGTAAATTGAAAACAAAATCTAGAAAGTTTTTTTAGCCCGTTTGCAAAAAATAAATAAATAAATACATTTAAAAAAAACAGAACATATGGGCAAATGGCCATACAAAGTGTATTGAACATAAACAGGGTTTATAATGACTCTGGGAAAGCTTACATGCCTTAATTGGAATCAATATTCTCCATCCAATGGCAGCGCAATGGCAGAGAGAACTTGTGTTTTACCAACCACAAGGGCACTTAAGCATGCGTTCATACCATCCATCACTAGAGGGCAGGTTATCATGTTTTGCCAACCAGGAGTGCGCTTAAACTTGTTTTAACCACCCAAGAGAGCAATTAAGTGTGTTTTGCCAATGAGGAGGGCACTTAAAGACGCCCTTTTGCCACCCACATAGATAGTTTATATTTTAACCAGCCAAGAGGGCAGTTTAGTGTGTTTTGCCAACCAGGAAGCACGCATTTTTTCCTCCAAGAGGGCACTTTAGCACGCGTATTTTGCCTCCCAAGAGGGCACTTTAGCACAATTTTTTTGCCTCCCAAGAGGGCACATTAGCACGCGTTTTTGAGAAGGCAGTTGTATTTTGCCAACCAGGTGGGACCTTTAGCACGCGTTTTTGCCTCCCAAGAGGGCACTTTAGCACACGTTTTTGCCTCCTAAGAGGGCACTTTAGCACACGTTTTTGCCACCCAAGAGGGCAGTTTATCATGTTTTAACCAGCCAAAGGGGCAGTTTAGTGTGTTTTTTGCCTCCCAAGAGGGCACTTTAGCACACGTTTTTGCCACCCAAGAGGGCAGTTTATCATGTTTTAACCAGCCAAAGGGGCAGTTTAGTGTGTTTTTTGCCTCCCAAGAGGGCACTTTAGCACACGTTTTTGCCTCCCAAGAGGGCAGTTTATCATGTTTTAACCAGCCAAGGTGGCAGTTTAGTGTGTTTTTTCCACCCAAGAGGGCACTTTAGCGCGCGTTTTTCAACAACTGGGCCACAAGGGGGGGCGACCGCCCCCCCTGCCCCCCTCCTGTGCACATCACTGCTTGGAGGTCTACCTGGTCCAATGCTCTCCATGTGTCCCCACAGACACGACTCCCCTCCAGTTTTGTCATGCCCAGTATAATTTCCTCCATGGACTCTGGTAAGAAGAGTTGAAAGCTGACTTGCAGTCATCAGCACAAGATATTGCGTATCATGTTGGCCCTGGCATCATCCTTGCAATGTTTTCCACTCTTGCTCTGCCTCGTCTGTCCTGGGAGGAAGGACACCAGAGCAAGTTGCCACCCTTGGACTGGAATGTCACCTCAGGTGCCTCTTCTCCATGTGCCTCATCCTCTGGAGCCTCTTCATCTGTTGACTGGTCAGTCTCATAAAGGTCCGGATCAAAGTCAGGATGGATGTTGTCTTCCATTACTTCCTCTCCGGTTCAACTTCGATCTCCTCTTCATCTGATTCAAAAAATCAGTCCAGAGCTTCTCTGACAGTAAATTGCCTACTCATTGTGGTCTCTGAGTAAAATGAGAGCAAGGCACAAATAAAGGTTTATATAGGTTGTCTATGAAAAGATAGTCTATTCTGTAAAGTGTGGTTCACATGAAGGGATGGGCACATAAGCACGGGAAAGAGATCAGTTCCCATAACAAACACCTAATTGTTTAGTTTGAAATGTGTAAATCATTATATATGGGGCCTTTGAACAGGTATGATACATTGTTAGGTCTGGACAGTGTGTGTGGCTCCAGTGTTATCCTCTGGGATCATATCATGTAATCAATAAGTTATAGTGCTTTTAAAATCCCTAATAAACACGTTGTTTTGTCTTATCTTCAGATGATGTGCTGACCGTGCCTGTGGTGGAGGAGTCAAACAACGAAATGCCCACTTGCTCTCACTCTGCTCCCAAGAGAAAGGCCTCTGCACTCCTTTTGAGTTTGTTGGGACAATCTTTCTCTCGAGGGGAAGCCCTTGAAATGGTGGCATGACAATGAGGTAATATTCCCACTCCTCTCCAGGCTGGCAAGCACTCTGTGCATCCCAGGCACAAGCGTGGCTGCTGAGAGGGTTTTCTCCACTGCAGGAACCAAAGTCACTGCTAAGAGAAGCTCTCTCGCACCAGAGCACCTGGATCAACTAGTGTTCTTACACAAGAACCAATACATTCCCAATGAGAAGAAAGACGAGGACTCAGAGGACTCAGAGGACTCAGAGGAGTAGTGTTAGAGGGTGGGAGAAGAGGATGAGAAGACAGAAGAGAGGAGAACAGTAATATGTTGCAGTCATTTCGTATGCTGTGTCTCGGTCACTCAGTCATGTTGATGTTGTCCACATTCAGGAGGTGTCTTAGACATTGTGATTTATTTTATTTACACTGCAAAAGATTTTTATGTTTTGTTTTTGAGAATTGAACAATTGTACATGAATCTAAGTAGGTTAGGCCTATACTTTTTTTTATAAGCATCTCGTATTTACCAGCTCTACCTCTCAGTGTGCCTTAAAGCTGCCGGCTGTAGCAAGATTACTTGGACGAGTACGGCGTGTGACTGGATTTTTCCATAGAAGTGCCACAATTTATGTTTTCAGGATTTCAGGAGCAAAAACAGTTGCTGGAGCTCACAGTATATATTTCTTCTATACTATTTCTTTTTTTTTCTTACCTCTTTTATATGAAGTCCAGGCTTTTGAAAAGACTGTTTAAGTTCAAATGTAGGAGTTTGCTTTAAAATAGTTCAAATATATTGCTGCTGAGTAAATGTTAAAAACTGACTCACATGTGATGTGCATTTTTGGGGGAAATGTGGCTCCTGATATAGTCTGTAGACATCATCATCATCATCATTCAACTTTTCCACATGGTCTGGTGTTAAAAAAGCAAACTAAAAATCACAAAAAATGGCAATATCGAAGAATCACAATTTAAATCAAATCAGCACCCAAAAAAAACGTAAAATAATCGAATCCGGAGAAAAGCATGTCGTCCCGGCCCTAGCCATTACGCATGGCTACAGCCGTCACAAACTGTAAAGGAACAGAGATTTTTTTAATATCGATATTTATTATGGATCAGTCGATCTTCATGGTTCTTTGTTATGATTAAACTTATTCTGGTATACTTAAGTTGCATGAAGAAAATGTGCTCAGGAAAAACAAAACTGAACAGAACCTTACAAATTCAGATTGTTTTGTACTTTTAAATCAGTGTATACATGTTTTATGTGGGTCAGAGGCTCTTGGTACAGTTTGCTTCAGCCAAATTTGACCTAGTGATTCCAGTTAATAAACTAAATCTATAACTAAATCCATTTTTAAAATCCTGACTCCACTGTATTTGGGAGAGCCCTAGATACCGACAACTAGAATATTAAAACCAGGATTGGTGACTTCCTAAATCAAGATAACCCCATTCTTGGGTTGCAGGAATTAAACCTGTGCTAGCCACTTGCCTCTGCTGACACAGCTAAAGCAGTAGTGCAGCTGCTTCGAAATTGAAGTGCATTAACTCCCTGACTCAAAATTGTATCGCTTTCAACTTGTGAAAACATCCATGCATATGTCTGCTGTGTAATAGTTCCTTCACATTGAACACTGCTCCCTGTGTGTGACTATGTCTCCAAATAATGATTTATCTCCCTTTTTCTGCATGTCCAAGAAGCCACACAATCTTTCCCTCTTATAGCACTGCTACATGTCACCCCATGGCCTGGGGCTGCTTCCTCTTTAGTTTTTCTTCTCTGTTGGCATGTGGTTAGGATTTAAAACATTTCCATCTCTGCTCTCAGCTCTCATTCAGTAAATATCAGGGCCCCTTCTGTGGGCTCAATTCTTAATACCCTGCGATCCTTAACAGCACTGGACAGAGAAGTGTGGACAGAAGATTGATGCTCAATTTTGAAGGGATGATGCTTCCTGGGGTGCCATAGCAGCTACAGATTATATATATATATATATATATATATATATATATATATATAGAGAGAGAGAGAGAGAGAGAGAGAGAGAGAGAGAGAGAGAGAGAGACTAAAAGTTGACTATCTTTCCTGATCTTTTAAGAATAAATGAACAACAGAAAGCTCATTGGCCACCTGTAACCAAGCTCTTAGAATTATCCTACAATAATAACTGAACAAACTATGATACCTTTTGAACCTTCTGCTTTTGAGTGGGTGGCGAATTTGCAACAGGGCCAATTCACTAGGAGATGATATGACGATATGGCCTGGGAAACAAATACTTGAAATGTGCTGCCAATTCCTAGTGTTCTTGTTTATTTCTGGCAGTGTAGATGCAGCATCAGTTCATTGTTAAGAGTTAAACATTTTTAAATGGCTGCACACAGTAACTTCACACAGCATCTTTGTATAGAACTTTATTCATTAATAAAAACAGTACTATTGTACTGGCTCATCTTGCTGATTTTTACAGATCTGCACAGAGAAATACCAAGATTTTGTAAAAAGTGAAGATGGGTGTTGGTGGATCAGCCACTGTGGGTATAAAAGTAGTAAAACAGGACCAGCAATACTGTCAGCTAATAGGAATATCACAAATAATGCTTATGCTGTCATGTCAATAACTAAAAACAACTTCATTTATAATACATAGCTGTGATGCTCTGGAAATGCTTTTGGTGCAAATAATATGATTATGATTGAATTGTATTTATATGTTATACAGTAGTCACAGCAAGTTATCTGAGCCTGCATGTAGCTCAAGCAACATAAATGACCTTTTACTAGACATGAAAGGAAAATGCCAGCACCCCTTGCTCATTAAAACCACCATTCATAGTCCAACAGAAAGGTCTTATATAAAAGGGTTAAGTGTGCACGTAGCTGCATCCTGTCGTGTTCTCTTCATGTTAACCTGCTGGATTCTGCAGAGCAGTAACAAGAAGAGAAAGTAAATAGCAGGATGGTGACATATTGAGAAAAACTGTATGGCCTGTCGAAATCGCCAGGAATATTTAAAGACATAAAGGTCTCTCTCTCTCTCTCTCTCTCTCTCTCTCTCTCTCTCTCTCTCTCTCTCTCTCTCTCTCTCTCTCTCAAATTTGTCTTTGACATGACTCATAAATACACAACATGCAAACATAAAGACATATTGAATGTCTTTATAGTGTATGGATATATGGCTGTGCAAGAGGTGACAAATATGTGCAAAGAGTAAGCATTCAAAGACACAAGATTGTACAGTAGTATATACTGTCAAAGTAAAGATGTAACGTTTGACTTAAGTTCTTAGTCCTATGAAAGGCTAATTCTTCACGCACATTATCATAACAGTTACATTTAGCATGGAAAAAAGAATAAAAGTAGAAATCCAAAAATGACATTCAACACTCAAAATGAAAAAACGATTTGATTCAATGATACCATTACCTAAAAGTCCCGTCTTGGCTCTCAGTTGCTACTGAAAGTTCCCATCATCTTTCATGTGCAGTTTAACTTGTACTTTAAATTTTTATGACAGCACTTATGGTCACAAGACATTATCTTTGGCAGCCAGGCCTTACTAGTCAGCCTCAACACAAACAGCTTCCTGTGTCAGTGAAAGCACCATCAATCATATTCAACCAGCTCTGAAAACAAAAGCACATACTTTCAACTCATTACTCTGGCGCCTGTTATGTAATTCGTTGTATCATCTAACTAGATAAATCACATTTAAAAAAGTCCAAGTAACGATTAGAGAGGAGGAAGACATTATAAAGCAGAGGGTGGGCCAATTAGGATCTTTTTTTCTCACATTAAATCAAGATAAAAGCCACACAAGATAAAAAGAGCAGACTGTTGTCCAGAAACTATTCTGGACTTGATATAAAATCTATTTATATTGAGCCAACATTAACCACCCAAATTTGTACACTGTGTCTGCTCTACTTATTGTTTTAAAATGATACAAAATAATGCATGCAGGTCATTGGAAAGGGGCTCTCATTAAAGTAGACACTGCATTTCTTAGAGACTGATATCACAACACTACTGTTTGAAAATCCAAAAAAATTAAATTCTTAAATCTGAGAAGCTGCATCTACAAAGGTTTGAAATGTCATGTTTATAAATTGACTCACTGATAATCAAAATTGCTGTTGATTAATTGTCTCTTGATTTACTCGTCTCTGTTTCAGTACTAAATTACTGATGATTAGATAAAGATTTTGTTTCACCACTTACAGATTTGTCTACTGTTTTCAGATGTACTGAAGAAAATCTGAAATACAGCTCAGAACGCATCATTTGATGTAACTGTAAGTTGAAAAGCATAGGCCCCCCTGATGTGAGGCTGAAGCCCATTTTAAAAATGTTTCAAATGGATTTCTTTAATCACTGCCTGCTGTCTTAAAAGAGAAAAGTTTCTAGAACATTCAAATCCCAAACCACATCATATCCACCACGCATATCTACTTCAGCCAGTTTGTCTAATGAATAGCAACTTGGAATCCTCTCTGGGTAACAGAAAGCAAAATTCAATCTAATATGATATCATGGGGGTGTTTAAACAACCAGGAAAGCTGCTGTATCAGTTTTAAAAGTCTGAAAAGCCAGAACATATTCACAAAAATATACATTTTGATGCAAAATTGAAATCATATTTATGTGCACAATCACTATATTAATGACAATATTTTGGCGTCTTTCCCAGACAGCGCAAGCAAAAAGTAAATGATGATGTAAATCACTAATGATGTACGACAGGAAGACGATGAGTGGAAGACGATGAGTAGAAGTTCTTGCTTTCAACTCTGTGATTGGTGACCATCATAACTGCAGATGGTAAAAAAGAAGAACAGCAAGAGCGGGAAATGAAGCAGCAAAGAAACAATCTTGTGATAAACTGAGCTCGGTCTGTACACCGACAAGTCATCGCTAAACCCGCCTGGGGGTGGGAGCAGAAACAAATCTGCCCCATTTTCGGGGAATATGTGGAAAATATCCATATTTGTGATGGGAGGGGGAATGTCTGACTGTGTGCAACAATGTGTGCATGCTACGCGATATGACTCTCCTCCTGATACAATGCTGACATTTTGGTCATCACCAGGAGGGAGGATTGCGGTGGAGAGATGGCAGCGCAGGCCTGGACGATGTCACAGCTTTCTGCTTGAGTGCAGAGCTTTGCATAATTACACAACAACAAGTGTGAATCTTTTTCTCTTTCAGAGTTAGAGGGAGGCTGTACGACTTTGGGCAAAGAGCACGTACTTTGCTACAGAAAGGTTCTATCCTATTTCTTAGTGTTTACCAGCTTAGAACACAATCTGTTCTGAGGAAGGAAGGTCTGACTGTATTTAAATGGCAAGTGTGGGTCATTGGCTCTGTGTGGACATCCAGTTTGTATAGCTTGCATTTTAAGATGTTGCCACTGGTTGTTTGTGTAGAGGAGCATACTTGGGTGTTAATTTGTGGGTGGTAGTGAAAGCTTTGTTTTTTTCTTTAGTTTTTTGCCTGTTTTTTGTTCTCTTTTGCCATTGTGCTGCTACAAGCCCACAGGAATATTTAAAGACAGAAAGGTGACTCTTTCTTTCTTTCTTTCTTTCTTTCTTTCTTTCTTTCTTTCTTTCTTTCTTTCTTTTACTTATTAACAGACAGTTTTTCATTTGTACTCAAACAGCACAATACCCAGCCTCACTGTCAGAAATGGATTTGGTTTAGTAGTTAAAAGCTTACCATGTTTACACAGTTATGTGCCAGCTCTTAAAGAACAATGCTGTGAACTTATAAACCCCTTTCTACAAGTTGAATATAGAGTATTCTAGGATTATTCATTTTAATTGGTGGACTGACTGAATCAACCGTTGCCTTTTAACAGTTGCACCGGTAATCAAACTGAACTGAATGTCAGTGCAGAAAGATTATAACAAGAGGCTTATGAGTAGGGTGACTTGGATCTATTAAGATATAATATGTAGACTCCAGCTCCAGTCTGTAGTCATCATTACATCACACAAACTCCCGTAACTTCCACAGATCACTGCTGCAGTCAGGTTGATAAACAGTAGTGAGGAAGCAGAAATCCAATGTGACCACACGTGTTTATTTTGTAAACGACTCTCTATCTGGCTCTGAGCGGTTCTTCCCCCGCTCTTCCCGGCCTTCCATACGACATTTAGCAGATGTTGTTTTGTTTTGATAGAGAGCCCCCTAGTGGCAGAGGTTATATTTTGCATGTTTAACAACAATACTCAGAACAAATGATGTGCATCTTTAACATTCACCTTCAACCTAATATAAACCCCAGCAAATTGCAACCAGGATTCATTGCTGTGTGAGAGTCGCAAGATACAGCTCGCCCAGGTCAACTGCAACTTCTGTACATCGATGCAATTTGGCCTGCCTTTGCAAAGGCAAGGATAGATATTTTGCATGCACGACCGACAGAGATGAAAGACAACTAACTAGAATAACAAACTGCCCTGCTGTGCTGCTGAGAAAAAGCAAAAAGAAACAGAGAAAGAGAAACAGCCAGACACAAAATAGATGTAATGGTTCACTTCAATTGAAAGAGGAAAAGATATAGAGCAGAGGGAAGGATGATTAGTCTGCCGGGCGTCTAATAGGAAACTGAAGGTGAATTGTTCAAAGCCCTTCAGCAGCAGCAAGAGTAATAGAGACAGCCAAAGCCAACATCTTCATCTGAGATCAATGCTTTCTAATCCAGGACACACGCACGCATTAATGATCTCTTAACCTCTCACACCGTTTTCTTCAGCCCTCCATCCTCTTAAACTCTGACCTACTCGTTCCCTCAACACTGTTTGCTGGACATTTGAGGTGCCCAGATCCCAATAACTCTATCAGAGAAACACGAGTTGGCAAACGTTTTAAAAACTGCTTTAGGGGCGATCTCCTCTTGATAAATAACTCACTGTTTAATGATGCAGTTTTGCTGAAAAGTTCAAGATCATTACCAACCAGAAAGTGAGAGGTGCATATGTTACAAGCGACTAAAAACAATGAGACTGCCAATTCTCCAATGAAAAATATGGGCAAGCTTGGCGTGCAAGCTGTTGTATATTTATGGGAGGCCATTTGCCACAGCTGATATTTGTAACTAGAATTGGGTGGCACACAGCGTTGTATCTAAAATGAAATATCAAACCACTAAAGCAAAAATGGTAAGCATTTTTAGAAAGTTGGGCTGGAAATCAGGTAGAAACTTGGTGTCACTTTGTCTACAGTGAGCAGATAAAAAATTTTGAGCGTAGGAAAATGTATCATGGTAGAACTTGTCTGGAGATAGAAGTTACTTCATTGATTAAGAACTTAAATCCATTACCAGTATATTTACAGTTCATTTTTTTATTTTTCACAAAGTTTATTATGTTTATTTATTATTTATTATCCATCCAGTTTATTATCATTATTCTTACATTAGTAATTTGCTCTGTAGAGTGTAGAGTTGTTGTTTTTTTATTTCTGTTATGAATACATTTAAGAAAGAAAATAGAAAACTAATGTATATGCAGGCCATTATCTTGTCTTAGTGTATATGTTAATTTAAAACTTGCTGCTCTTATGTAAGCCCTGAACTTTGTGCCAGTGAGTGTCTTACACAATGTCAAACAGTGAGTAATCTAGAATAGAAGTACAGCCACAATGTCAGTGTGTGGTGGTGTACAGCTGCTGTTGTTTAATTACATTAGTTCAAAATGTTAAGTTTTTCAGCCAAAAGAGCACAGTCAATAAATGTAACTTGTTGTTCATTGAGACTAGAGGCTGTGTTCCCGCTGGTCTTACTCCTCCGACACTCTCCATGGCCCAGAATATTCTGACAAAGAGAGGCTGCACTGTTTTGAACAACACCCAGATTCCTCTGCTACTAAACAGCCCTGGCTCTAATGCATGGGAAACTAAAGTGAACGGGATGTAGTGCATTTTCCTGTGAGGGCAGAAGGCTCGGGCACCTTTGGATTGACCTAATTTCTCACCAATCAAAAGCACAGCCTTGAATATCCCTGTCAAGTGCAAATACATTTTCTCTAATAGGATCCATAGTGATACAGTCCGAGGCAGATAACAGTATATCAGCTTCAGCAATAATTATACCAAAGTGTTACTATAAAATCTAAATTAGAACAGTGATTTTCAAAATGTGGGATATATATATCTGTTGGATATATTGCACATTAAACATTTCAAAAATGTCTGATTAGAATTTTCACACAGAATTATATTAGTAGTAGCAGGTGATGCTGATAACATAATTTCAAATTAACTCTGAAACAATTTTAGAAAATTAAGGATCCATTGCCTACTACTAAATATTTCTGTCTGTCCACCAAGCCTACCCAGTGTAAAATGAGCGCTGCCAAAAAATTATCAATATTTGCAAATTAATGTACTTTATGTGCCATCCACAAATCTAGCCACTAAACCAAACAGAGTGTGTTATGTACTTAACTGAAGAAAAGCAATTAAAGAAAAGGCCACAAAAACTAAAGAAGAATTACCTTCCAAGACCTAAAATTGATTGGGTGAGTCGAGAGTGTTCATGTAGGCCATCTCAATGGGTCACTTATTGGCTGCAGGCATGAGCTGATTGATCAGGAGGCTTAGCTGAAGGATACTAGTGCTGAGATCACAGAATTTCATTTACTAGTTTTTCTCACAGTGACACTATAAACAGGCAAGTGAACACACTTGATCAGTGCAAACTCAAGTCCATTTCTGCTCTTGAACTCACAGGGCTTAAGTTCACAGTTCACAGTTTCTGAGCACCAGTGGCCTTTTTCAATTCTTCCAAATGAGAAGAGGGCACAGCAGCATGCTGCCGCCAACAGAAACAGCATTTTTGCGTCCTTTTTTCCAGAGTGCTCCAATGTTTTTGTGCAGCAGTCGCTCAGGCCTTAAGTTAAAAAAGTTTTCAGATTTAGAATGGCCCTGAAGTTGCCACTGTTGATCCTTTTCAGGGAACCAATCATGAAAAAGGTGGCAAACAAAGCAACTCACCAAAGCTGGATCCACTGAGGCTTTGCAAGGTTGATCGTCTCCCAGGACCCAGGACCCTATTGTGTGTTCTTTGGAGATGGTACTGCCAACCTGCAGTAGATTTTCCCTAACCTCCAACAGTAGTTGAATCTGAAACCAAGTGGACATGTGAACACCTGTACTAATAAATGAAGAAGGCTGAACAACCTCTTCCACGACCAAGTTGCAAGAAAGATCAAGACTTGATCAAGTTCCTTTTTCTTTTGCCTACCTAGTAGAAAAAATCATGGTATCAATTTGAGCTGTCTGCTCGTACATCTTGGAGGCATTTTACCTCTCCAGTTTTTGTGCCAACAGTGGAAGGATCTAGCAAAAAATTAAATCCTGCACCCTGATGAATTTATTAAAAAGCGTTGAGGTTTTGGTCACAAGACCTTTGACAGGACATCAGATTTGAATTAAGCTGCATGTTCCCTGTTTCACCCACAGGTGAAAGGGTACCTGTAAATGTGTCTGTTTACTTGTGTTAACCTCGGTGACAGTCATGTCGAACCCTCCAGAGAGTATCCAGCATCTTTGCCCTGCGCATGCTGGGAGAGACTCCAGCCCTCAACAACCTTGAACCGTATGCAGTTTAGAAAATGGACTGCTAGATGGATCCATGTAATATATCTTCTCACTGTGCCTTTCAGTGTGATGTCACTCGCTGCCATCAGTGTCCAGATTATGCTTTTCCAATTCAGAGTCAATCAGGGAGAAAATGAAAATCTCACTGAGCTGTATTATTTATACACAGAGAACCTGCTTTCTTCATGCTGCGATCAGCAGTCCTCCCTCATTATACAGACACATAAACATGCACACACACACATGGTCACACACACCAAAACAAACTTATTCATAATTTGAATTCACATGCTTAGAGATTTACTATATGACAGCAAGGGTTTATATATATATATATATATATATATATATATATATATATATATATATATATATATATATATGTGTGTGTGTGTGTGTATATTTATGTGTATATATATTCCCATAGCACCATGCTGCATATCAGGTCTAACTTGCATTATGATTAAGTGTGATATACTGTATATTGAAGTAGCATTTTGACAATAGTTATTGTGACTTTACATTAAATTATGCTGATACATGATACTGTACATATGTATTATTTTCTTCTGTATTTAAGGAAAAGAAAGGGCTGCATTTAAAAATGAAATTGTGAAAATAAATCAAATAGCTTTTTTAAAAATTGTGCATCTTAAAGCACTTAATTTTTGAAAAGTAAAACAAAGTGTAGCAGCAGCTTGAGTTTCCCTTTTTCTTTTTTAATATTTCACATCTCTATCAATTTTACAACAGAAAGATCTCAACACATCTTAACAATTGAGCAGTTTTACAGTTTCTCTTTCTCTCCCTCTTATATCCCACCCCTCCACTTTCTGATATTAGGCTCTGAGACTGCTTATTTTCTGTGACCTCAGTTCAGACTTGAGTGGGTATGTTTGGTCAGAAACATTTTATGAGTGCCACTGTGTCTGAGATTATGAGACAGACTGGTTTTGTGCTTCCAGTGGGAAGAATGAACATGAGTAAGTCTGTCCATTCACGCTTGAAAGCTCTGTTTTCACTGTCCACTTTTCTCTTCTTAGAGAGCACCATGTGTAGTTTCTTTTTCTCTGTCTTCGGCTCATTCGCCTCTCTGTCTTCTCTCACACTGCGACTCTAAATACAGACACATGAAAGAGGTCAGAACTTCTGCAGTGTTTATCATCTGGAATGCACAGCTTGGATTGGCTGAGTAGCATCATGTAGGATCCTTAACTCACATGCAATTGGTCAGTGGATTTCCTAATCCACTAAACCAGTACCGTAAAGTCTAGAAAAGCTGCGCCGGTCAAAATTTAAAATACTAACTTATTGACGGCGTTTGGGTCCAGATCCTGACTGCGGTCTGCCTCTTAGTGTCACCTATGCTGTATATGTAATTTAGATGAAGACAAGGGTCCCGGATATGCTCAGTTGGGAACTGGATGCCTTTCAATGGCTGTGTTCTGATAAGCATTGTTTGTGTTTGTTTATCTGTCAGTGATTTATATACAGTGACCTGTGGAGTCACTAGTTTACAAATTACATCATTACATGAAGACTTTCCCAGAGAGGCATTTTATTTTAGTATATATTTTTGTTGTTGTTTTGAATGAAAAGGACATTTTGTTTTGAATATTACAGTATTATTGCATGTGGCCTGACCGACCTAAATACATGGACCTTTGAGTCATTGAAAAAAATCTTTGTGGCCCTTCAAGATTGTATTTGAGTACCCCTATTTTAGGGTATTGTGTATCAGGCCATCCAGGATGATTTTTTTGGTGTAATTGTATTCTGTTTACATGTGATGACGTGACATACAGGTGAATGCCTGGTAGGAAATGAGCATTGTCGTTTGTAACATGCTGTTGAAGTACATGAAGTAAACGTACAAGAAACAACTACGGTGTCATTATTTAGAACAAGAACCCGCACAGCCAACACAACAAATATAACACATGGAAGGTGTCTTAATAATGGTGCTTGCCACCATTTAGTTTCAGTTTTGGCCGTCAGAGGGAAACATTTTGGCCATGTCAGCATTATAGGAAGTCTTGTGTTTGCTCAGTTGCAGGACATGCATCTTTGTTTACTGCCTTCCTGGTTTAAATTCTTTTAATGATTTATATTTTAAATTGTTCAATAACTGAGCACATAATTACTCTCTCCTGTAAGTAAAAAACACACTGACTAATCAGCAGCATTGGATATTATAAAGTTCTGTGAAAAGTTACCTCAACTTGCATTTTCACCCACTGCAGGTGAATCGTTACAGCAATTAATTTCATGGATCTGCGTTTCCACCACATCAACTGGGGATTAAAGAACAAAGGGAGTAATAAAAGAAAATCGGTGAACAGTACTGAGTTTAGAGGACGACATGTCAAGGCAGCGGGGTCTTAAATTCTGACGAGGAGCTGAATGTGACAGGGACCATCTCCCTGACACTAGAGAGGTTTAATCATCTCTCATGGTTTCACACATCATCGCCCTTCTCTTCACATTAGATAAATCACTCCTTTTAATAAAGCCTTTCTGGGAGTTTGCTGACTCTCAGAGGAAATCTTGATCTACGGTGTCTCAGATTGTGGTAATGTCAAATATCTACATAAGTCCCTTACCAATAATATACAGGTATTTTACCTTGTTGGTCACAGAAGGTCATAGCACTGACGCTTGTCACCATTTTCTGCTAAAATTAATCTGAGAGTGTAAGATGCCTCTGGCACCTCTGTGGCCTCGGATGGTCTGAAATTCATCAGCCATTCATCTGCTGTAACTTTAGGGCAAGCCATGGGCACAGCCAACATTTTACGCTCACTGTAATGGATGAGGTAAGATCATACAAGATGCTGTCAAGTGCTTTAAAATAGAGGGCCTGTGTAAGTTCAAAGCATTTGCATTAGAATTTTTTCTCCTTAACACAGCTAATGAAGGCCACATAGATAAATGGAAACCATGTAAAAGCAGTATAAGAGCCCTGCATTTTCATGTTTTGCTTTTACATTTTTAACCCATTTTAAATGTTCACGGTCCGGATTAAAAAAACAGAATAAAATAAACAAAGGAAATGCAACTTACCATACAGAACCCCCAAAGACCTACTAACATCTGGCTTTTCTCTTTATTGCAAAAGGGTGCAATCCGCAATCAATCCCCAGCCAAATGACTGCGCTATGTCACTGGTGTTTATCCGCTCCAGTTGTGATCACCACTGACAAAAACACAACACCTGAGTGGATAAGCCAATTTTTTCCAGCACGATGCTATGACTAGATCTTGCTAGATCTCGGTTTCAAAAATAGTTTGCCATCTATCCCTGTTGAAGCATGGTTTGAACACTGTTCATTTGGTACTGACCTTAAAATAGAGACTGAAGTAAAAGATATGAAAAAGTAACCCTTGTAGTGTTGTCACTGGCCTCCACGCTAGTGCATGATCATGTGCATGTGCACTTCTCAACAGGGATGAGACAGATGGGACATCTAATGCCATCATCAACTCCGGAAAAATCACCCTCTGTATCGGAATATATAACATTATGCTATTCACCAATTTGCTGGTTTGTTGTCTTGAATGAGTGAGAACGGGATGCACAGCTCCAAAAATAGGAAATCAATATTTGGCTGCCAGTGTTGATATTGTGGTTGACTACCACAACTGAATTAATTTGTAGGAAACGCAGAAGTAAATTGCTGATGCATGCTATGTGATGCACATGTGTGTGCCGCGTTGGGTGGGGCTTAAGGGCGATTAGTCTGTGCACTGTAAAATTACATTGTTGATTGGAAAAAAAAAGTGGAATTTGGATTTTATCTTCCTGGGAGGGTCTCAGTTTACCTAGGCTCCAGAGCCTATGTAAGGGAAACACTGCACACTTCTAGAGTATAGGGGCGTTCAGACCGAACGCAATAAACGCGAATACAATCGCTTCAGACGCTTCATTCGCGCCGCTTGATCATTTTGGACTATTCGATTCATTCTTTCTCAACCCGCTCTCTTACCACATCAGTCATGGCTGATATCACCACCGTTGCTGCACTGTACCTACTGTACAAGTCCCAGAAACGCCGGAAAACCACCCGCCGTCGTGTCTGGGTTCATGAAGTCCTCCGGAGACGCACGGAGCTGGGGGAATTTCACTGTCTCCTCCAGGAGCTCTGTCTGGATGACGACCGGTTCCAGCGGTACCTCAGGCTGACCGGAGCCCAGTTCGAGGACCTGCTAGCTCGGGTCGGTGCCAGGATCTCCCGCCTGGACACCAACTACAGGCGCTCCATCTCAGCTGCGGAGCGCCTGTCCATCTGTCTGAGGTGAGCTGCGGTTACAATTAGCTTGTCCTCTATGTTGGTCTGAGTGTAAACAACCGTACAGGGAAGTGACGTCGTCGGCTTGAACTCGGCGCTGATTGGATGTTGCGGCGCGATGCCGCCTGAAAAGTTCGATATTTTCAACTTTATTCGCGTCGCTCCAGACGCTCCAGACGCTTCATTCGCGCTGCGCCAGATGCTCCATTCGCGCCGCCTGCGCCTGAATCGCGTGTCATCACGCCATTTACATTGATTTTCAATGTAGAGTTGCCGCTCCATTCGCGTCTATCGCGTTCGGTCTGAACGCCCCTTATCAATGCAAGCTCTCATGTCGCTAGAGCCCATTGCCTCTCCGTCTTTCATCTCCATCCCACTCTTTCTCCAATGATAGGCCAAGGAAATCCTGATTTTGAATTACAATTAGTCCATCAATCTGTCCATCAATCAATCAGTCAATCAATCAAGTTGCAGCTGGTTCAGCAAAGTACTGCAGCTCAGATTTCCTAAGTCACAACCTCCAGATTTTCCACGGGGATCCTGAGGCTTTCTCAGGCCAAATAGTTTAACATAATCCCTGTGTGTTTTGGTTCTGCCCCAGGGTCTCTTACCAGTGTCTGGAATACCTCTGGGAAATGTCTAGGAGAAATGATCAGATGCACAAACCACCTCAATCAGGTCCATTCAGTGTGAATGAGCAGCAGGTCTACTCCTGGCTAATAATCCTATCCCTAAGGGTGAGCCCACACAATCTGCCAAGGAAACTCATTTCAGCCTCTTGTGTTTTCAATTTCACTCTCATAGTTGTTACCCAGAGCTTGCAGCCCAAGATGAGGACAGGAATGTGGATTGGTGAAGTGTAACACAATCTGGTACAATACATCCATCACTAAGGATGCTGTACTGGTTGTTTTTGTGAGAGTAATTTATTCAGGAACACCTCAGAACAAGAGCTGCTGAGCTTCCAGTGAGCCTGCAGTTTGGACATTCGTGTGAAAGTTTGCTCTATGTCGGAAATAGCTACTTTTTATCAATGTCCTCTATACAGTTTGCTCAACATTTAGTATGAACACACCCTATGGTAAAAATGTATCAAATTGATGCAGAAGAAATTTACATACTGAGAAATGTTACACGCAAGCCAATAAATACATTTTCTCAACAAAAGCACATTTTAAGGAGTTGTTACAAGCCACAAAGCTGCCAAGCAGGTGATTGCAGTTCAACTGGGGAGACAATCAGCCAATTTTGTGAAAACCAAAGCTGTTCTATTTTTCACAGGAAAGCGTACGACCTCCATTTGTTTTTTGGTTAAGTAAAAAAAAAGTGTTTTCGCAACCCTCACCAAGCAGTTTTTGTGTCCAATCCTAAACAGACTATAAGCACGCTAGTAACCTAAACAAATGCAAAATTGCAACAGAAAGAAACATTAAGTCTTCACTTATGTGGTTTCGCAGAAACGTACATTTTTGTACCGATTGGGTTGACCTAACTGGTTTGCACTTTGCTGTGATTTTGAAAATGTTCCTCTCAATGCAGGAACATAGATTGTTTGCTGAAGATGCAGCTCAGTACGCCTCCCTGTCTTAAATTTTGTAAATGTTTTGTGCCAAAAGTTACAGCCACCAAAGTTATTGTATCCTAAACTAATGTCAAAATGTTCTGATCATCATACTACAGGTATCAATAATTCTGTTAATATGTCAGCTATTTCTTCAAAGCGCCATTTTTTTTAGTCATTTATAGAACAGCCAGCTCTTCACAGATGGCTGAAGCTGAGAGAGGGAACAAAGTACTGTCACTTTGGCTACAATTGCCATTAATTTTACCTTGGTGAGACTGCGTGGTGAGGAAGCAAGATGCACAGCCATCATGTCGAACACATATGCATGGATTCTCTCTAGACTCTGGGGAGAGGTTAGACAGAATGAAGGAGGGAAGTGAACTGTACATCACAGTGGCAGTGTGAGACATTGCACATTTGACAGCAGAAGTGAGAATTTTTTGCAGGTTTTATCATTAGTAGACAGGGAAGAGATGATGGATGAGACACTGTGGGCTATTCACGACAAATATGTAACAGAGCCCTTATTCTCTGTGCGGCGATCAAGATAAACATAACTCCTCATGCGTAACTGTAATTCCATGCCAATTAATTAAGCTTCAGGGCCTCAGTGGGGCAAGTAAAATTTAGTTTTTAATTAAAAGCTGAAGCGGCAAGGTTTCCCTGGTCATGAAATTATTTTGACTATTAGATTCATTCATTTAAAAAATGCCATTGTGACTGCTGGCTAAGAGTTTGATAGGCCCCAACGGAACACAGTACATATGAAAATGTAGATTTGATAGACACATTAAATTTGACATGTTCTTCAATCAAGATGAGCTGCACTGGAAAACTGTGTATATAAAACAAAAACTGTTATTAACTTAATGATAGGATGCTGGAATCTTAGACATTTTATAATTTGTTTTCCTAAAGCTGCAATAATCAACATATTGAACAATGGATGAAATGACCACATGTAAGGTGTTGAATTCAGACCGCACAGGTCCCATCAGCTCTATAGAGTGTTTTTAAAGCTTTTTTAAAGTTTATGTTTTTGTAATATGGTCTGTAACACAAAGAAATAGTATGATGGAATTCATATTTTATTGCGATTTTGATATGAAGCTTAACTGTTATAAATACAAATCCCAGGTTTCTGTAAAAAAAATATTAGACGTAATGCCAGATGAGCTAACCGGCTAACAGCAACTACAGTAAGCAGCAATTGGAGGTTACTTTAGCAACAAGTAAAGTCACATGACCTCGTTTCAATTGGCTATGACAATTATGTAGTGAAAATCTAACATCATGATACCCCTACTCCAAATGAATGCTTATGTTGCACTGTATTTTTTGTAAATGGGAGACTGCTATCAGTGTTGTGGTTACAGCCAAAGTAACCAAAACACAAATCAATAAGTGCAGATTTAATATTTCAATCACTTGACAATCATACCTCAAGAATGGAGAAGCTACGGACATCAATAGATTGCCCAACTATGTTAAGATAAAAAAGAAAGTGCAGGACTGGTGAAGGAGGTAAAAACTGAGCCGTGGCCAGCAGCCAAAACCTGACTGTCTGTACAGATGAAGGTGACACACTCCTTCTGTCTGAGATCCAGATGAAAGAAGAGTTCAGCCACTCAGAGAACTCAAGAGGGAGAAGTTCTACCTTCAAGTTAACTGTCACAGTAATCATAGCTGCCAGCTGTCATAATTATCACAGAGGCCTTGAACTGTTTGCCATAAGATGATATAAGCTAGATCTTAGATTCATTTTAGCCCTCTTCAATATCAAAAGACAAGCCGTGGCTGGCCCAAGCATTTTTGGGGCCCCTAGTTTGCCCCCTTTCTCAGTTCCAAACCTTCCTCACCCCCGATGAAACTAAAAGAAATGCTACCTCTTGTAGTTCTGTCAATGTTTGTAGCTTGCTTTGCAGGGGGCAGAGGGATGGCAGCTCCAGTAAGCTTGCAATTGGTGGTTCAGTTCCACTGCCTGTTATGTTGAAATGAAAAACACTAACAGGATAAAAACATAATGGAAAAGACCAGCAATGAAGAATATTGGTCATGATTCAGTTCATACTCGTTATGAAAATAAAGTTGCAGCTTTGAGAAAAAACATAATATTAAGAAAATGAAGTGTATTTTTGTCATTTCTTTTTCAATTGTTTAGCCTCACTACAAAGGCAGGTTTTATTCAAACAGCAGCATTTTCAGAGATAAGAGTGCAACAATCAGAACTCCACTATGTAAGAGTTTTCACAGAAACATGAGATCTTGCAAAGCCACAAAGAGTTCTTTCAATTGTTGTTTTTCACTCAAACCTACACATTAATTTAACATGCAGGAGTAGGAAGTGTTGTCTCTGTGTGATCACAGTATCTGCTGAGCCCAGCTGCTGGTCCATCACTCCCCCACTGTTCAAAGCAAACTCATTTTTTTTCTTCTCAAGAACCCTCTTATACTCTTCCTCAAATGTCATTATTCAAACCGCCATCATCTATGAATGAAAAGGCTATTTTTCATCAGCGTAAATGACCATTAAGGTTATTTCTTCCTGTCAGAAGACAAGATATCCTGGCTTCAGGTTGTTCCATACTTATTCTGTGAACTCTTTGTGCACTTTATATGTTGTATCTTATACTTGAAGGTTACTGAAAATTGGAATTCAGTGTGATAATAGCAGGTAAGCCATACTAGCGGCTATGCTCTAGGGATTGAAATATTGGTTTATACAGCATCTTAGTTCAGAGTGACATCAGCGTAGTCACAAAGCAGTTACCTTCTTTTTTTTGCAAACCACTGATACATTCACATTTATATGTCATAGGCCATTGTACCTTATTGACAATTCTACAATGTGTGTTATCACACTCACATCAGGAACTGGTGGATGTAGTTTTAGAATTGCAGACAAGATGGCTACCTAGCCAGAAACCACAGTTTTAGACATTGTTTCAATATTTATAAGTTTCACACCACAGGATATTTTTAAGGATACCTTAGCCCTGTTTCAAGTGTCCAAAACATACATGTATTTTAAGCTAAAACATGATCTCTTGCTAACCCTGATGTTTTTTTTGTGCCTATCCATACCTTATTGTCACTGCATGATATACGATACTGGACATATCTACTTTTTGCAGAGACGTGCATTGCCGACTGCTGAATTGTAACAACTGTGATGAACCTTGATATTTTTGTTGGTCAACTTTTAGTTTTGAGGGAAATGCCTCCACAGTCATTGGATTGACATTAAAATGTGAACATTCATGGTCTAACGCTAATAACATTCTCATCAGCCTCAGATGTATTTACGTTTAGTGTAAATTAATTAATTTTAGCATGCTAACACACTTACCAAAGATATGTGACACCAACAGTGCACTCTTGGTATCTAGAGGCAACACATTCCCCTCGTGTCGCTCTGAACCTGGCTGCATAATTGGATTTGTCAACAGTTGTCTGTCACCATAGAGCTAAAGGTATTCATTACTTAATATATTTTCAGAATATTTGGAAATAAATGTTGCAGTAAAATGTTGAAGGTGCGATCTGACTGAATGCACAGCTAGTTTTAGAGGCACACAACTACTACAAGTCACTATGTCAATTGGATGTGAACAAATACTAATTTGTGGAAGAAATTGAGGGGAAGAGGCATCTGTTAAGTTGATAAAACTACAAGAAGAACATACATTTTTCCAGCTTTACATGAACAAGTACAACATTACTAATATTTCATTAAGCCTTTCTTTTACAGTCCCCTAATTGCTAGGTATTTACCTGGTAACAATATGGTAAATTATAGTGCGTTATTGGGTAATTACTGCTGGTAATAAGTAGGTAACTACAGTCCCCTAATTACTAGCTTGTATTTACTTTCTTATTACCATTGGTAATTACCTAGTAACACTTTTGTGTTACCATGAATTTACCAGGTAAATACAACCTCCCTAATAACAACCTCCCATTATTGGAAAAAAATGGCTAATGATTGAGATTGAGTTTTTTGCACTTAATACAGGCAAAAAATATCAATGTTACAGAGCCTGATTTTGTGCTTGAAGCACCGATGATTAAACTTCACCCAGCGAAAATACGTATTGAGGTGTTACAATTTACAGTAAATGAATGTGAATGTATAGGTATTTCAAATAATGCTGAGGTTATTTTTTTTCCCAGAATGTAGTTGACTCCCACACACTGTCAGTATGACTGTTATTTAAGGAGGCTTTGGTTGTAGGCAATTCGGCATTAAGCACACCATATAACAATAATCAGTGCCTTTATAGCTGCATCTGCTCAAAAATGATCACATTACATGAGCATAGTAAGCAGGTGGTGTTAATGTCACCTATGTGTGACAGAATCATTGCTCCATGTTTACCAGGTGTGGGTTAGAGTATAAACTTTTTGTCTTTAGTGTTTTTCACCCAAACATTACATGCATATTACACAAATTGCTACATACATAATTTTATATAATGTAATGAACATGCTGTCAGTTCAAACATTAGTAGTTGTTTCAGACTCACTGCACACCTGCAAGGGGCAATTTAAGACAATTTGCTCTTTCATCATAGAGCCCTTGAATGTAACGGAGAAGAAAGAAAAAAGACAGCATGCAACAACTCCAACAGTTTCTGTTGTATTTATGTTGATGGTTACAAACTGTATTGCCTCTTGAGATTATAAACTGAAACATACGTTTTCAGTATACTGTGTGTGTCAGACAGTGTAAATATGACAGTATTGAAGTTGCTGAAAGGCGCATTTGAAATGGCTAGGCTAGCAGTTTTCCCATGCCTCTGTTGTGTTTCTTCTAAGCTAGGTTAACCCTACTGACAGCTGCTGATAGATAAAAATAGATATTTTCCTAAAATGATTAATACATTTGGAAACACTAATCCTATCCACATGCTTAAAAAACCCTGAAACTTAAGGTTTTCCTGAATCAAATGATGTATGGCACTCGATGCTGACTGCTAGAACAAAGCAGGAAAACAAAATGAATACAGGAGTGTCACACTCCCAAAAATTGTTCTCGGCCTCTGTGGGTTTAATACCTCAAAAGGCTATCTCTGTTCTGTGGTCAGAAATCCAAATTACATTACTTCTCTTATTTCTGTCTCAGCATCAACCATCAAAATGTTCCAAGTATGTAAGTAAGTAATGAAAAACACTCGATCTGCGCACTCCTAAACATTCTCCTAATTACAAAGCCTAAACAAAAAAGGCTAGTTGAAGAACCTGCACAAGTTGGATTGCAATTTACAAAGGTTTCCCTTTTTCAAGCATAAACATGATTTATACAACTGTATTCACATGATAAATCTAACATAAAACACCAAAGTACAGGAACTGTAAACTAAGCATTCAGTATTTTTCCCAATGAAGGGAACTAAATTAGCACCAGCCATGGTGCTGGTAAAATATGCTAGTGGTTGGTAGAGTTGCTAGCCAAAAATAATAATATTTTTTTTAAAAAAAGTGGAGTGGCCTGTGAAATTTGAACATTTGCCAGCCATTTGGCCGGTGAACAAAAAAATTAATTTTGCACCATGGTCAAATGTGACCTCAGTCATCACTTTTCTGTCTGTCTAATTTTACAGGTTTGGAAACACATGGTTCACCTTCAGTTCACTCTCTCATAATTGATGTCATTGTGAAGCTCGATTGAAAAATTGAACAGGAGATGGACGGGGAAAAGATATTCCTGTGTCTATTTCACAGAGCGGCAAAGTAGAGGCCAGTGTTCATTTTTTCTTTGAAGGCTCACTCCATGAAAAAGGGAGCCAGTGTTTTATTAACAGTACACCGTACAATACTCAATTTTTTACTACAGTATCTGCATGTGGTACTCCACAGTCACTCCAAAATGAGCAGGTTTTTATCTTTGATATCACCCCGAGTGGGAACATCACAAGAGAGATATTTCTTACAATCCTCCATGGGACTCTGCTATTGCGTTGTCACCTGAGGATATTATAAACCATATGTAGATCTGTGTTAAAGCAACTAAGCCGAATGGCTTTTAAGTGCAAGAAGCAGACCTGCAATCTTACCATTGTAATGTTCCAGCATCATTGTTGTGCCACTGGTGTGTGGGCCTGCACATAATACAGTGGCGGTGGGTGATTTTAAGCTCCTCATATATCATGTGTTGTCATTCAGTCTACCCAACATGTTACAGCATCCTTAGGCTGGTTCACAGGCTTTGATTATATAGATTAAAGACTGAGAAGAACATGACAGCCAGTGAGCAAACATGAATGTTTGATGTTGAAGAATATCAAACAAATTGGCTTTACAAATGTTTCACATGGGAAGAAATGCAAACAAAACTCGCTTGTTAGGTCTTCAGAATATACGCTGCGTCTTTGATGAGAAATAGTGAATGTAAACATAACTGTATTGATTACAAGAAAACTCAACAAGGTTCATTTAATATACATTATATATGGCAGACAACAATATTTTTAGACAATATCAAGCTTCCATTTTTGTGACCAAAGCTTGGGGAAGGCCCTTTTTCATTCTAACATACCAGTGCATCCTTGCACAAAGGCAGGTCCATGAGGAAAATGTGTCATTGTGTGGTAAAACTCTGGTCGCCTGCTCAGAGCGGTGACCTCATCCCAATCCAACATCTTTGGTATGAACTGCGAACAAGGCCTTATCGCCCATCATCAGTGTTGGACCTCTCTAATGCTCTTATGGTTGACTGGGAGCAAATCCCTGCAGCCAGGCTCAGAATTCTTGTGGAAAGCCTTTTGACAAGTCGTGGATGCTGTTTTAGCAGCATAGTAATGCCCAAGACTTTGGAATTGTACGATCTACAATCACATGAGTGCAATGATGTGGTTTCAACATCATTTTGGCTATTTAGTATATTAACAATGATGAGCGTTTCTGCTAATGATAAAACACTTTGGGGTAGGTTTAGGCAACCTATTGATGTTATATGATTACCAGTCTTAGATGTTGGATATTGTTGTGCGGTGATATGGCATAAATGTTGACCGTTGAAGTAAAGTGATACTGTGACGTGACTGTTTTACTTGTTCTATAACTACTAAATAGCTAATTGCTATGTACATTTGCTGCACTCTACTTGAGTACAATTTTGAGGTACTTTTCTTGGGTATTTTTATTTTCTGCTTCTGTATAATTAAGTCAACTCCACTACATTTTGGAGGCAAGTATTGTGCTTTTACTCAACTACATTTATTTGATAGCTGTAGTTACTGGTTGAGCAGTACCATGTATATGAATGTATAATTCACTTTTACTGGTAGTCTTGCTACTAAATACATTGATTGTGATAAAAATGACTTTTCATACTTTTTTGATATCAGGTACTCAAAGACCAAAGTGTTATTGGTATGGATGACTATTTTACCACTATCCCTTCTTTCACTCAAGTATGACTTTTGTGTTATTTAAGCCATCAGGTTCTCCCTGTGACATTGTCCCGCCTCACTTTTTTAAAGAGGTATTTCCTTGTATAGGACAGTCAGTTCTGGCCATTATTAACAGCAGTCTGGAGACTATGCGATCCTTGTCCTGCTGGACCTCACTGCGGCGTTCGATACTGTGGACCACAATATTTTAATGTCTCGCTTGCAGCACCTAGTGGGCATTAGTGGTAGCGCCCTGGATTGGTTTAGATCATATCTTGAGGGAAGATCTATGTGTGTACGCCTTGGTGGCTCTGAGTCCCGCTCTGCTCCGCTCTCATATGGGGTTCCACAGGGTTCAATTCAAGGGCCTCTGCTCTTTTCTCTGTACCTGCTTCCCGTGGGTTCCATCCTGAAAAAACATGGCATCTCCTTTCATTTTTATGCTGATGACAGTCAGATTTATGTGCCGCTGGGAAAAAAAAATGCCTGTCTGAAACCACTTCTGCTATGTCTCGAAGACATTAAAACATGGATGTCACTAAACTTTTTAAAATTTAATGACAAGAAGACAGAAGTGATGGTGTTTGGCCCGAGCAGCTCTTGTGAACCTCCCCCTGTTGACTTGGGCCCTTTGGCACACTATGTGAAGCCAACAATCACAAACTTGGGTTTTAAGATGGACAGTGATTTTAAATTGGACCGGCAAATTGGTGCAACAGTTAAGTCCAGCTTCTTCCACCTGAGGCAGCTGGCAAAGGTGAAGCCTTTTCTTGCACAAAAGCACTTTGAAGCAGTAATCCACGCCTTCATCACATCTCGGCTGGATTACTGCAATGCACTTTATTTTGGAGTCAGCCAGTCCTCCCTCACACGTCTCCAGTTAGTCCAGAACGCTGCTGCTCGCCTCCTAACTGGAGCACGTAAGAGGGAGCACATTACTCCCATTCTGGCCTCCCTCCACTGGCTACCTGTGCATTTTAGAGTTCATTTTAAGATTCTTTTATTTGTTTTTAAATCTTTAAATGCTCTCGCCCCGCCTTACCTCTCTGAGCTCCTCCATCCTTACGCTCCTGCCCGGTGCCTCAGGTCAGCTGACCAGCTGCTCCTGGAGGTACCGAGGTCTAAGCGGAAGCTCAGAGGGGAAAGAGCTTTTTCTATTGCCGGTCCCAAACTTTGGAACGCTCTCCCGCTCCACATCAGACAAGCACCCTCACTGTCCATTTTTAAAACGCACCTTAAAACCCATTTTTACTCTTCGGCTTTTAACCCAGCATGAGACTCTGCTCTTGTTTTAGTGTTTTTTTTTTTTGTTTGTTTTTTTGTTTTTGTTTTTTTGTTTTTTTTTTTGTTTTTATTGTTTATATTGTTTTAACATTTTTATTGTTTTATTGTTTTATTTCTGTCTCCTATGTTTTATGTTCTTGTACAGCACTTTGTCCCAGCTTTGGCTGCTTAAAGCGCTTTATAAATAAAGTTGAGTTGAGTTGAGTTGAGTTGAGTTATTTGTACAACGCTGTATGCACTTAAGTTTGAGTTTAACTAATTATTAAGTAAGTTCAACTTAAACTGACCACCAAGTCATTATATCCACATTTCTTAGGGTTATTTATCAAGTATCTCATTGTGTTACAATTCTGTGAAAGTACCAACAGAAAAAAATGCCATACTTGATTATGTTTGCCTGTCCTGGCACTGGTGAAGTACTTTTGAGGAGATTTCAAAATACTGAGATATGTATCACGGATCACAACACAGCCTAAATATTTTTGATATTTTTCAAGGCCATATCGCCCAAGTACAGGGTCAGATTTTCATAAAAATAATAATCGCTGTTATCGTGAACTTTATTTTCAAAGCAACTTTCGTACAAAGTTCTTCATATTAGAAGAAGATAAAAAGAATGAATACAGCAGTGTTTCACCTAGATTTTTTTGAGTCGTTAACCAAGCAACACTAGGGGGTCTGGGGGCATTTTCTTCCCGTATTACAGGGAAAACACACACATTAAGAGTAAAATGGCATACAAACTGCCCTTCTTTCTGTATTCTGCAGTAAAGTTTGTAGGACCATGTCTTGCTGTGGCATATGTATATGTATAGGAGCTCAGTACATCACATAGCAACTGTTTATGTGGCAACAAAGGATTGAATTTTAAATGAAGGAAGACTAGCCTATATAGCACTCAACATTATATCTGTATAAATAGTCGATATCTCTTATTGCTGTTTCATGTGTCCTTATCTCTCTAAGCACACTTCTTCTTTGAAGGCCTTGCATCTCGAGCTCGGGAGCCCAGCAAGCTTCTCATTGACAGTCAGGGCATCTTTGTCTGAGCACATCTCACCACCAAGCTCAGCAATGCAGCACAGATGGCATCAAATATACTGCTTAAAGTCATCATTCACTTTAATGTTGCAGCTGCCTGGCCAGTGGAAGGCTGCAGCTCTCCTTTTTCTGACTGTCTCTGGACACTAAAAAGTTACCTGTGTCCCCCTGCTGACTCACAACAATCCACTCTGTATTCTGGATTGAGGGTGAAGGGCATGCACGCTCACCTCCAGATTGAACAAAGGAGAGAAGAATTCATACCAGGCACTTTTGAGCCCGCTATATTGTCAGCAAAAATCGCAATACCCAACAAGAGCTGCCATTTGCCCCTGTCTCACAATGACTGAAAGAAAATTCTCCAAACTTTGTATTTCTTTCAAGCACAGTACTTATTCCATCTTTTGTTCTGCAGTCTTGGAAGATTTCTGCTTGCATGAAAAAAAAATACATCTTTGCCACTGACACCTTTTAGAAAAATGAATATCTCCTCTCAAAGTAAAATAGTTCAACTTGACTTGACTTTTGTCCTCATGTCACTCCGTTTGTTCAGGAATAGTGTAATGTGCACATTCTTACAATGCCTTGTGAGAGGTATACGTGCCCTATGAAGGTGTGATATTAGCAACATGGGTGACTCAGAGAGATAATCCTCACCATGAAGTGATGATTCATCTGAATGTGGGGGCTTAAAGAAGAGAGAGAGAGGGCTGGAGGGTCCCCACAGGTTTTTTAAAACGAGGTGCAAGAAGAGAAGCCAGACACACCAGCAGATTTTACTTCACTACTTTCTAATCACTCACCTTCTGCACCTGCAAACTCCAAATGAAAGACAGCAATTGACGCAAGAGATGAATCTAAAATGGAATCATTTGTAGAATATCTGTTTCATGCTCCCACATGCTGGGAGTATTAATATACCCTCTGTGAGGCAATTCACACAGAGCTTTTTAATATATTCCTATAAACATTACATCATCACACATAGGACTGTCAATGTATGTCCCTGAATTAATGTTGTCCTTGCATCTAACCAGTCGATTTGTTTAAAATATATAGATGTACATAGTATATGATTGGATACTTTGGCTGAGCAGTTTCATCCTGACTGTTAAATTAGCACTGAAGCCATAGCAGTGACCTTCTTGATATTGCTAATGCAGGCAAATCTATTTCAATTACTCCGGTCCGTGACTTTTCATAAATAGGTTCACTATTATCCAAGCTCTGCAATAATAGACACAAAATGTCTGTATTATAATTTACGTATCATGTCCAAGGCCTAATTCCGAAAAAATTAAAGCTACTGTAATCTTTTCTGTGTTAAGATTGGAGCAAGCCTCATTGTCATTTATAACTCTCCTAGCCCCCGTTTTCATGTGCTCCCTTGCCCCTCACAACAGAGTTACAAGGGGGAGAGGTTGAATCTCTTGGTAAACAGTATTTTTCTATATAGAGGAGTAGTCCCTAGTAAAGATTGAAATTTTATTGTTGAGTCTTGTGATATTTATTAATTTTAATCTATACTTTAGGCTATTAAATAATTGACTGTGTCTTCTACTAATTGACTACATACTTTCCAATGTAGTAAGGTTTTTTTGGGGGGGGCTTATTCAGCTCAGTGTAAAAACATTTTTTCAGTCACAGCCCTCCAGTGAATAGATTCATTTAGTTAGAACAGTGCTGTCAGTATATTGTCATTGGTATACTAAATTAGTGATTTTCTAAGCAATATTACAGGTCTGTTGTTCTCTGGACCAACTCTTCCTCTTAAGCCTCCCTTACAGGCCAACCACAGTCTTCAGCTGCTAAAGAGAAGCTGGGCATCATGTTTAAACAGCTCATCTGTAAAATGGGATACCCCTCACAACTTGTACATTGACCAGAAACCAAAAGATGACACGCTGACATAAGAGCCGTGTGAACCACAGTAATTGGAATGGATGAAATGCTATCTTGAAACACTATCAGGTTTATAAAGACATGTTCTCTGGTGCGCACAGCAGTGTGTGTCTGACATTTTTAATTGCTAATAAACAGCAGAACACGAAAAGTAGTCAGGCTGCCTACTGATGACATTATTAAAGCAAGTGTCTCAAGGGAATATTGGGAAATATAACATGGATGTATGCCATAATTACCACATGTGGCTGCTCTTCAGTAAACTGAAGCTGGTGACATCTGGAAAGTGTCACCTGCAAGATGATGGAGCTGGGGGTTCCCACTGCAGCTGTTTCTGTCATGACTCACCTTGAGACAGCAACGACAGAACAGTGATCAGAGAAAGAAATAAACCAACAGGCCATGTTGAGATGTCAGATAAGCATCACGACTGGAATGTGGTGCAGTGTAACATTAGCATGGGACTTTACTATATGTCAGGTGCAGGGACTGGGGACAAGGAGTCTGTAAAATACCAGATAATAGCTGCGTTTCACTAGTCATTTAACGTTTCTTCATTGACTTTCGTTTGGGACTTTTCCTCGGGCAATCCCCACCACCATGACAGGTGTCATTCCATTCCTCTGGAAAGCTCAAGTGAACTTTTATGAGAATTAACCCTTAAAGGGCCGAGGGAGCAAGGCATCAATGGCCATCAGAGTAACAGTTTTAAAAATAGATGCTTGAGACTGGAACAAACAGAGAGAATATGCTGATTCTGGATTAGCCAAACCTGCATGGAATCGATACCCAGGTTTACCCTTGAACAATAATCTCAGGAGGTTGAGGCGGCTGCGGTTTTCAGAGCCAGGTGCTGCAGTTGCTCACCACTGGCCGAAAGATCCAGGACACCTCACCTGATCAAAGAGCTGATTGGTTTAGATAATGACTATGATATTTTTATAGCAACGTTTCATTATTGCTGATTTTTGAGAGATTTTCATGATATTTGTCAGATTTGTTTTTAATGATTTTATGTTTTTTAAGCTTTATTCTGGTAACTGGCCAACGAGCATAGATAACCTGCATGCAATATAGTTGTAGTCTATTGCATGTCAACATTTAACTGATTTAATTATTGTATTTAATAAAACACAAACTTCTTTTCTCCAAGTGGTGTTATGTAATACCAAGAGCTGAGAATAATTGAATGAGGGGAAGTGTGACTACTAATTAAACACAGCTAATATTTACTGCCTTCTCTTGAATAACCTTTAATTCCCTTCATTACTCCACTTGCACTTGGCCACTTGCAAATAACTCAGCTGAATCCAACAGCTCTACTGACTGGGTGAACTTTTACTTAATATATTCTATATCTAAAGTTTGCATCAGGCTTTACATTAAGTCCATGTCAGTATGCAGTTTCTCATACTGGGTGATCATCTGAGATTGATTAAAGACAAATTAAAGGGAAAAACTTAAATGGAAAAGTGGAGAAACGTATCAAATGCAGATGCCTCCAGGGCTCACTGAATGGTTTGAGTGTAAAAGATTGGCCGTTTTTAGACAGGGCAGCAAATGTGCCGCGTTTTCTATCGATAAAGGGCTATTGATGGAATTGCATTTATATAGCGCTTCTCCAGCACTCAAAACATTTTACAGAACTTGCCACATTCACCCATTCTCACACACATTCATTCACTGATGACGGAGGCTGCCATGCAAGGTGCCAACTGCACATCAGGAGCAATTTGGGGTTCAGTATCTTGCTCGAGGATACTTCGACATGCAGCTCAGCTCAGGGGAGCCGGGAATCGAACAGCGACCTTCCGATCACTAGACGACCTGCCCCCCCATTTAAAAGATTGATAAAATGCCTTAACAGTCACCAGATCTTGATCTAGTTGATCACCTTTGACCTATCTTCCACCTGGTTTTTACACATACACACAAAATTCTCCTCAAAACGCTTTTTACTCGTTTTCACACATTTTTTTTCACTGTTTGTCTCTATAAACACATTCAATGTTTTCACAAATTAAATTTTTTTTAAAAAAAAACATCAGAAAACAATTTTTATCAGAAGAAAAAATGTCTTCACTTGCCCCTCGTGTAGGTTTCTTTCAATCTGCTGCACTCGGCTCTCTCCTCTAAAAAGTGATTTTTGATCTCAATGAGATTATTCTTACTTAGACTTATTTCATTGTTTCATTTTAAAGAAATGCAATGAATACATTTTATACAGCCATAGCTACTTCCCCCTCTTGTTGTTCTTAATCGCTGTTTTCAGTAATTGTACATAATTGTCATTGTTGCTTCAATGACTATCTGCTGTCTGTTTGTTTTGTTCCTTGTCTCTGTGGTTGTATAAGAGTGTTTAATTACGTGTTTTATCCCTTAAAAGGCTAAAGAGGGACAGGGACTGCAAAGAGTTCACAAATGTGATTTTTTAAGGCCAGTTCTACCTTTAGTATAGAAAGCTTTGCCTAGTAAATAAACATTGAAAACAAAAATGAGGGAATATACTTCAGAGGAATGGAGTTCAACGCTCGAACAGAATTCAGATTTGGGCAAGAGTATTGAGCATGGTGGCCCAAATGCATACTAAGCCACTTCATTTAGTTAGAGAGTACTTAGGTCTTTGAAATATGTTATTTCACATGAAGAGCGAAATGGCACAAATGTATGTACGCATGCTGACTGACGGCAGCTGTTTTGAAAAACCCTTATAATAGCCCATTAATGTCAGTCTCTGTATTGAAACGCTGCAGTCTGAGGTGTCAAAGTGTGGTGTTATTTTCTTTCTTTAAAAGTATTAAACGCAACGCCATGCTATTGGCAGACAAATTGTGCATTTTATATAAAGTCACTTTTTTTTTCTCCAGAAGTTCCTTTTCTTCCTCTGTCTCTCCTTTTCTCTCCCCGTCTCCCTCTGGTCTGGTGGCACAGTGCAGCTGAGGCTGATAATAAGCTGTGGTCACACCGTATGGTCTGCTCTCCATCTGGATTCAGACACCTCAGCAGAAGGGGGAGGAAGAGAAGGAGGAGAGGATAGGGTGAGTTAAGAGGGGCAGAGGAAATTTGGGTCACGCTTGAAGCCATAACGATGGTATAATGTAGCAGCACAATCTCTGCTGCAGCGCCGAATAAATCATAGATGCAACACCCTTCACAGATAATAACTAATGGCTCCTCTCGACACCCAAAGCCAATGCACAATATGAATCTGCACCCAACAAGTTAGATAAATGAATCTGACATCTGACATTGAATACCCCCAGCCACACACATTCAAACACACTCCTACCTCTCAAACTCAGGCCAATGACATTTCTCAACTACCTCCGAGGCACCGAAACAAAGATTGATCAGAGCAAAAGGCATCAAGCAGGAGATTATGGGACCAAGTTCCCCGAGTTTCCATTACCGGCCTCCTAATCCGTTTATAAGGATATGCTCTTAATGGGCATGGGCAGGGAGAGCTCGGTGTGTGTGTGTGTGTGTGTGTGTGTGTGTGTGTGTGTGTGAAGGAGAGGTCATCTATCATGGACGGACCTCTGAGGAGTCGAGGGAACAGCAGGGAAGGTTAATGTCAGCACAGATCTGACTGAAGCTCACATCTATTCAGCATCCAAATCTCCGGTGACAACACTGAGCGATTTAGCTGCTTTCTTCTTCTGCTCTCCTTGACATCTGTGATACATGTGCCAGAGGATCACAGGTCAGCCACTCGACAAGCTGCACAACAATATCATCTGATTGAGTCATGTGGCCTCACAGTCGGTTTCCCCGGTAACAATGAGAAATCGTTTTGGGCGAAACGGTTCCACCTTCCAATGTGACTTCATCAGCTACTGAAATAATTTGAAGGTGAAGGTCAATCTTACTTATGTTCTGTCGATTATTATTCAGGTTCCAAGCTTTGTAAGGCTTGGAATCGTTCGAGTCGGTCAGTTCACATTTTACTTGAATGTTTGTTTACATTGAATTTTTTCTTTCTCTCGTCTCTCAACAGTGTATTTATGCTCTGTTTAAGTTAAGGCACAAAAAACACGTGATTAGGTGCAAGAAAAACATCAGGGTTTGTTTTTAAAAATACCCGTTTTGTTTCACAATGATCACGGGTGGAGATGGTCCGACTTCCCGTGAAAAACAGCCGGTTTTGGTCACCACAAAAACAGCTGGAAATATCCCCAGGTGTCGACTGCTGTGACTCGAACTCCAAATGGAAATCAGACCGACTGTAATCCATGCTGCCTGTTGTAGTGGAGGATGTCAGATACCAAGGTCTCCCAGGTTTCCTGAGCTACCCACATTTGCCCCAGTGAACTAGCCTCCAGAGCTCATGCTCTAATTTCCCAGGTCATACACGCCGGCCACCACTTCTGCGCATTTGCTAAAAATGCTCAGATGTGAGAATCTCAGGTCGTCTAAATTCTTCTATCTCATCGTCCTGTCTGTCGAAAGCAGTGCTTTGGCTCTGCAAGTCATCTTGACGTGCAGATACACACACCCAAAAGAAACCCTCGAATTCTAGGTCAAGTGGGCACACTGCTGGGCCTCACTGGCAGACACACACAGATACCAAAGGAAAACATTTGAACAGATTAGAAATTCCTCTGAAATATTTTGGTAGCTGGATGTCTCCTACATGCAGCCCGTTGCATATTTAATCTGACAAGTTCCTGCTCTCTTTCTGATGGCTTGTGAAAAGAAGTTCATCTTTCCGTTCTGACTTGGATAAGTGGGTCTGACTGTGAAAAAGTGAAGATGAAGGTTATGAGCTCTGCAGAGAGAGAAAAATCATCTGTATCAAAGCTGTCCTGCGTACACTTTCTGGAGGTTTTCGGTGCATACGTTCACGTAGAAAAACGCGACACTATTTCGATAGCAAACATGCAGTCATCCCTCCTGCCTCCTCTATCACCTGTCTGCCTCCACTGCTGCACAGGAGACAGAGAAGTCATCATGTATTCATGAGCTCCACATAAATATGAAAATCTTAGGGGGGAAAACATTCTTTGACGGATCTCGCCATAGAAATGCACCCAGCATGACATGATTTCAGAGCAGAGAGGTGTTGCAATATTTCTGAAAGCCCTCTCTGTGATATCAGAATATGCACTCATCGCCTTTGATTTGCCCAAAGACATAAGCTTTATTAAAATAAATGGCGTGTCTTTGAACCGGAATTACTGCAGAACAAAGTCTATTCAACACCAGCCTATTTCAGTTGCATTTTTCCGGGGGTGAAATAAACAAATGCACGCTACTCATTTGTGTGCTCCCTTGTGGTTTTTTTGAACACCTACACTGGCACGAAGCTTGATACAAATGCGCTGCACGCTGCTTTTATAAGTCAAACAGAACTTTAGCCGAAAGGCAAAAGCTGTTCCTAATTATTATAAACAGATTTCCCCTTTTAACAGCTTTTCCACTTAACCTTACGATGACTCACATTCAGATAAACAGCAGTCAGAGGATCCTCCGGTCTTAACCTGTAAATATATCTCTCTACATAAGAAGCCACTCTTTATTAGAGAGGAGAAGAAGGAACCAACTTGGTTGAGTGAGGAAAAAAAAAAAAAGGAGCCATTCATCATTGAAAAAGTCACACTTCTGTGCAGAACAAAACAGGTTTTTCGATTAAATTCTTCACTGCATTTCTTTGTACTTGCTACCTTTTTTTTTGCCAGTCATTGTTCCAGTGCAGATGCAAATATGGCACACAGGAATATTGTGTGAAACAGTGAGGAACCCTTAGGTGCACTACAGTTTCAGCCTGTTCATTTTCTGTATTTTGTTAGACGGTTACATTTAGGTATATAGACAAACGTTGGTGGACAGGCACTCTTGAAGGAGGCTCCCGGGTATCTGCACATCCACAGAGGTATCACAACTGATACAGAGTGAAACTATAGGGAAACGCTTTCCACAGGACAGTGTCCGTACACATGAAAACCATCCAGACGAGGAAGCATTTTCTGCTCTGACTGCTCTGTGCGTGACTGCTTGTACAGTCGCTTGCCTGCGAAGTCGACGCCCGCTTGTCAAGTAGGGACTGAATGGACAGAGACTGATACATTCTCTCCTTGGATTGGTCCCTATGAATGTCTGTCAGATCATTGTTCATGACGGAGGGAAACTGATCAACCACGGCTTTGTTACAAGGTAAACTGGCAAACTGGCAGCATTCTGTTCTGGATTTAGGTTTTTTTCATGCAGGTGTGTGAATCATCTTTGCTGTTCCATGGCAAAAATGGTTGTTTTTCTCAGTCTGTTGTCTACTGTGCCTACTTCATTAACAGGGTTTCATGATTGTCCTATGAATCACTGACACCGAGCTCCCTTTCCCCGTTAATGTGTGTCGGTGAAACGTGCGGCCAGTATGTTTACATATTCATGTATGCTGCTCCCTGAGGGGTTTCATCCCTGATATGTCATTTTCAGGAGCTGAACAAATCAATACGACCTGGTTAGCAGAAAAAAAAAGCTATTTTGGCTGTTAATATGAAACCTTCCTTTGATCGCCAGCTCGCATCTGCACAGCAACCTGTTGGAGTGTGTTCAGAGCGGCGTGAAAGGGTGCAGCTCCCTCCGGACCTGCACACTCGCTCGACAGCTTCCTCAGGCTGCAAACGTATTTATCTTTTTTAGAGATGCCCCCATCTCATCTTTACTCTTGCTCTCAGGTGCTGGACACATTTTTATTCGCCCCCCCCCCCCCCCCAAGCACTCAGGAAACATCTGCAGCAAGCTGGATGTTCCTTGACTCACCGGTGACTTCAGTTAAAAGCAAAACAAGAGCTGCCTCCGGTCACAAAGTCTAGTCGATCGTTCCTCTATGATCACTCATGTCAATCACAGCCCTGAGTCACAGTTTTCTGTGGGGAATTAGACGAGACAGCAGGAAAAAAAAAATGTAAATCCCTCGTGGGCATGTGTGAAAGCAACTATGAATGTTCTACTTGTTAAATGTCTGTCCACAGTGACATTAAATGCACATATTCAGAGGGATGAGTGACTCTGCCAACAACCAATTTAAAAAATATAGTGTGAACAAGCACAGGGAGTTCTTAGCCTTAGTCAGATTCTTCTGCTTATTTCAAAGATTTAACTCAAGGAGTAAATGTATGAATGTCATGTGTTAAGTTCAAATTTAATTAAATGTCACAAATGTTTTCCTGGCATTATATGGAGCCAGAACGGAGACTTTAAAATTTGGCATCCAAAAAATAAATTGGCATTGAAAACAAAACCAGTAATGAAAAAGGAAACATTGGCATTGAAACATTTGTATTGAAAACAGTTGTATTGGCATTGAAAAAAGAAACTAATTAAAATAATTAAAATCTGAAAGTCTTATTATTTTTTATTTTATTGGGATTTTTTTGTATTTTTCAATGACAATCAGATTTTTGCTTCATGTCACTTTTTTTTCTGTGACAGATTTTTTTACAATGTCAGTTTTTTTTCAGTGTCACTGATTTTCAGTTTCAACTTTTTGTCACTGTTTTGGCGTCGAGAGCTGGAGTACCCCAGGGAGGAAGAGATTTAGGATAAGAGCCATGCTTATCGAGCATAGCTTAAGACTGCTCCTGGCTAATGTTCAGCCACAGGAATAGGGAGGGGAAAAAATGGGATGGTCAACCAACGGGAAATCAGAATGTGCCCACAGTTTTGTCAGAGACCTGTCTCCACCACAACATCTTGGATCGATCTTTTGCACTCGAAAGTTGGACTGCGTTCCTGGCCGAAGCAGCGCCGGACTCCAGCGGGACGAGGAGAGGTGGACTCTTATGTTGATGCGTGGTGCTCACCAGGGGCGGCGCCAGGGCCCCTGGTCTCAAAGGGCCCCCTGTCAGTGCCGGGCCCTTGGAATCGTCCTAACCTTTCCCCCCCTGGCGGCGCCCCTGGTGCTCACACTCAAAGTGGATGGACAGTGTTTCCCAGATGTCGAACTTTTAATTTGAAGTTGCCGCATACCCCAATACAAATGTAAAAGGTGCTCTACCTGTTAATGTGTATTTGTATATAAATAATTGTAGGCCCATATATTTTCTGTAATTCTTGTAGCATGAAGGAGTTTGTGAACGTCCATTGTGTTATACAATCCTGCGTTTTATAATGAAGGATAAATGACCTTGTAAATTAAGCTACAGCAGTCCATATTGGCCAGAAATGTGTAATTATTTCAGATTGAATAGGTCTCTACAAGCTTACATTTCATTTAATCTAACATTTACAATAAACCAGACTGAACACCTTAATCTCTCTATTCAGGTATGAACTGAAAACCTCTTGTCAGAGGGACATATTGTCCTTTTTTTACACTACATTTATCTTAAGTTTGAAGATTCTTTTCTTCATTCCATCCATTCTTCAAGTGTATTGGGAATACCTAGGAAAATGTTTGAAATGTCAATAGTTTTCTGTCTTTATAGACAGCGATTTATCAACTAATGATTAAAAACAGATTCATTGAAAAGGAAAACGATCACTAGTTTCAGCCATTAGTAATTTACAGTCCATTTGTTTTGCAAAGATTTGAAAGGAGAAGGAGAAAGAGCAGAAGGATGGAACACAGGCGGACTGCTATCCTCAGACTGCCAGAGCAGAACTGAAAGATAACACCTCAGTGAGCAGATCATACATCACATCGTATCACAGCCCAAATTTCACAAGACTTCACGAGACTGAAAACATGGTTGAACAAAACATTTCACAATGGCTGACATCACCTCCTCCTGCTGTCAGCGCACACGCTCCGTACAGCCTGCTGCTCTCCGGTTGCTCTCGCACTGGTATCAAACTGTAGTCTGGTACAATCTGACATAAGAAAAAGTGCCCAGAAGGAGGGCATTGCGCCGCTCTGCGACACAGCCTGACAGACAGCTCGGCTGATGTTGACGGGTTCGGGTGAGAAACGACGGCTGGATTGACGTCGGTTGGAAAATCCAGCGCTGAAAAAAAATGACTCCGGCGGTGCTCAGAGATCTCTGAAGTTAATGACAGCGCTCTGCCATAAACGAGACTGTGCAACCTTTGAGGTGTCGCTCTGCAAAGAAATCCGATGTCAGTTCACAATTAACGAGATGAATAATTGATTTGTCTCTTGTTCTACATCAAATGAAGTCACGGAGTGCCCTTCACTGACTGACTTTCACATGAATAAAAATTATCTTTGCAGAATGTGCTAAAGCTGCACGTGGAACAGTTTTCCTCAGTGTTGCTCGCAGTTATAAAGATCGAAAAATACTGAAGAATGAAATATTTATAACACTGAACTGGAGGCTTTTGATTTTTTTTTTTCCCCAACAGAATTAAATCTTTCATCCAGTGTTATTGGGGCGACAGTAAGCACACAGATCAGAACAGGTGAGCTCTAAACGCTCAGACCGTTAAGGTCAAACGAAACGTCTCCAAGCTGTCACATATTGAAATATTCCCACTCTGAAGGCCGAGCTTGATCTTCAGCACACTGTGTGCTAAAATACCACTGAGAGTTCTGATTGAGAAGAGCCAATGAACAAGGTGCAAAGGAAAGAGACATGTGGGGAAAAACCCTGAGCTAGCTAAGGATCAATCAAGGCAGTACGATTGACGAGGACAGTGTGAGTCCACACCACCTCAGCTGCTGTGCTCGAGTGTGTTTCAATAGCTGGCATGTCCCAAGTGCTGAAACTCAAAGGGTGTGTTAAATTTGAGCCTATCTCAAATGATCTAAAGTCTAAGTGATCACTGAATAGCATAGAATATTCGTTGTATTTTATGTTTGCATTTGATTAAAGTTAGATTTTCACCCATAATTCTTATATCTTGAGTACCACAAGATATTCATTGGAAAATGATTGCATGGGATTTTATATGTTCAGCACACAAGCTTTGGCCGCAGCATCTCTGAACTCTGACAATATTTCAAATACAGATTTTTTTATTTCTTGATTCATTCATCTCAGAATAAAAGATTTCTGTGTCAATTTGCCTGCAAGCTAAAGTTTCTCATCACAGTTGTAGCTGTGCCCAATGAGATTTTCGCCCTGCAGGAGCCATCAGTGATTTTTGTGGAGCCTTGAGGTGCTCGTGTGTTGCTGTAACAGGGTGAATCCGGTGAAATGTGGTGCTTCACACCTGTGATTGAGAGAACACCAGGCCACATGCATCCCGTCTCCAACTGCCAACAGTTTGGAACTGGAGGAAGCGCTGATGTTCAACTGCCACCTGGTGGTTACAGTCATACTGTACAACAGATGTGGACAGTGGAACGCAGCAGCATGTTATCATTCCAGACACTGCAGATGCTCATTTCATTGTTTTGGGAGGCAGGAGTTCCTCCAGAATAACCACAGTGCTATGCCTCAAAAAAACAGCCTACTGCTTTCATTATTAGTCTGTTCCCTTTAGGAGCTGGTCTGCTGATTGTTCACGTCAACATTAGGTCCAAACTTGTTGGAACTGCTTTTAGCTTCTGTGCTGCAGAGCTCCGGAATAATCTAAATGAGGTTACTTCAACACTTACAAAGCTAAAACATGTTTGCCATTGCTCTTGAGTTTTGTACAGATCTTTAATTTGCCCAATAGTTTTGGTTTTGCCAATTTTCTCACCAATGTAAGCCTCTGATCCAAATCTTTTAATGCAAGTCACCGTGATTACAGATGAAAAGCCCCATCACAAACAGCTTATTATATAATCCCACAAAATCAAAATTTTAAGATACGCTTCTTTCATTGCAAAAAACTAAATTTAAAACAAATGGCTAGAGTCCTAACATGCATTCCAATTTTTTTTTTTTTTAAGATCATACCAATAGACAGTAAATAGTAAATCCCAAGTGTAGCTACATCAAGTTGCAGGCAACCAGCAGGACTACACTCAAGTATTGCATCATTCATAAGATTATATTCGAGAGGTGACCACATCAGTTGTTTCTGCCTGATGTAGCTACTACATGTAAGACATGGTTGGTTCAAGTATTCACTGTTGCTTGGTTTGGAGCATTGGTGGCCTGTAGAAGTGAGCTTGTGTTGCCAGTGTAGTTCCCTGAACCAGCAGGGCGAGAAAAACTCCAGACCGTCGAAAAGTCTTTAACTTTATTTAAAAAGAAAATGTAATCATTTTCAAAAATCTAATTTTTTTTGTTATATATTCTGCTTTAATCCATATTTAATCACTCGGTTTCAAAAAAGAAATTTTCAGTATGGTCTAAACATGAATATAATCACAGTAACCCAAAAATCTATCTTGGCTCCAACATTCGGCACAGCCTTAGCTTGTTCTAGCATTTCATTGCTTTCATTATTAATTGCGTATAACACTACCATACATATACATACATTTAATGTCACACTGCCCAGGCCAACACATTGACATCATCAAACCCATCGCTAGCTGGAAAGAAATAGTACAACACAGAGAACATGCAGATATTTAAGAAGCTGTGGCCTCTGATGATGCAAGGCAATCATAGAAACTGTAATCCCTGCAGAGAAATCCACACACAGTCAAGCCATTACTCAGTAAAAGCCGTTACTGTGATGTACATGATTGCTCTAACTCACAGGATTACTGAACAGTTAGATACCATGTGAATGTACATGATAGAGTTAGAGCATATTTAATACGATGCGCATGGACGTTTTTTGATGTAATGACAATGAATCTAACATTTGTTTGAGGATAAAATGCAGGAATTCTCCCTATATGCTGCCCACTAGCAATAAAACCACAACACAGCCTGGAGATCTCTTCCCAGTGTAGATGATGGTCTTGCTGATGGACATGAGTGATCCACAATCTGTATGGTAAAAACACAGAAAAAGAGATGTGTCTTTCTTCAGGTTAACATACAGACAAGATTGAGTGGAAATAGGGAAAAAATAAAATCTCACCATTGCACAGTTGAAACTTTTTCCCATCAACAATTACACCTCAATACCCGATTTGTATTTTCAGATGTGTTTTTCACCTGAAAAAAAACAAAAAAAAAAACACCACATTTAATTGATTCAAATAAAAATATGTCCTCAGCTGTTTAAGAAGCTGCACGCTGGTGTTGTAGTTTAACAGAGGAAGATTCGGGTCACAATGATGGGCAGATGGAAGCAGTCGGTCTACAGAGAACAAGTCACCACTGAGGCAGATGAAAGAAAGTGTCTCTCATGGCTATTTCGACATTACATGTAGTCTTTCCAGTGTCATTGCTTTTAAAAATCAGGAAAACTGCAGAACTCTAGGAACCTTCCAATTTGAACACTGGGACCACCTGTTCCAATTTTCTGTAATCGTGACTTTCAGCTGGACACGCCAATATAAATTCTCAGTCTGCATCTTTTCATCATGAGCAAATTCATCCTGTTCTGCAGATGCTTTCAAGAGATCAACGAGCCACTTTAGAGTCAGAACAGTTTCAATGGATAACAGAGAGGAGCACAAAATCATGTTTTATCTTACTCACCAATGACAAATTCTAAACCCAATAACGCAATGTTCAGTTCTGACTACAGCAAGTAGAGATAAAGACTATACTTACATAAAAAATGCCTATTTTCCCTATCATTGATCCATCCAGAGTGATCATCTTTTCTTTGTTGTATTGAGCACTACAAGCCAAATGCCATCTAGTTCCGTCCTCGTCAAGAAAAAAAGACTTCTCTAATTTGGGGTGAATTTTCTCTTTCAAGTGAAATTTTAAATCAGGTTTCAGGATGTTAAAAAATACTTTAGTACAAGCATGCATACCAAAACTGCCTTTTCCAGCACTGGGTAAGGTCAATTGAGGCTGTACTGCAGCAGCTTGTGGATCAAGGACAGGCAATGCATCCAGCAGGTGGAGGTCTGCTGCCACCGCTATAGTATTCTGGCCACGAGGCTGCCTGCAGGGACCGAGGAGAGAGAGAAGACAGAAAGGGGACAAGACACATTTAAAAGCAGAACCAATTATTTAGTTAAGGAAGTAATCAGGACAAACAGAAAACTGCCATCCTGGGCAGTTTGTTTTTGGAAAAGAAAAAAAAGCAAGAGTCCAGCTTTATAGTAGGCCACTGATCACAGCTGGCCTAAATTTTAACTGGGTCATTAGTGACCAACAAAACAACTGCCTGCTCATGGTAGCTGATGGATGAATAGAAATGAAACACGTTATTATTACTAAAGAGGAAACTAATGTGCTTGGCAGAGGTGATCAAGCATTTCTACCATCAAGCCCATGACACATGATTGTTCTGAATGAAAGCCATTTAGTGTAACACATAACAAAGCCAACAAATGCTACAATCTGTTGGCTCAAAGCTTTAGCATGTTCCAAACCACACTGTGCTGAGGGCACCAACTTTGACAAACTACTTTATAGCCATAAAGGGGCTAATAAATTACTACTTAATTCATAAGAAACAAAAATAGGTTCACAACTGTGAAATATTAGAGCTGCATAACTTAGAGCTTCCAGCTGTGACATTTTAATTAAGATAATCTGCTCAAGATGACACATTGGGAAGGGAAAAAGATCTCTCCATAAAAAAAAAAAAAAAAAAAACACAGGTTGACTGAATTGGGTTGTGTGTCCTCACCAGCTCTCAGCTTGGTTCTCTTCCACCCATTATGAAGGGGAAATGTTTGCGGGCAGGATACAGCTTGTTCATTGTATTCACAATAACGGGAACATTCTGCATAACCACATCCTTGAAGTCTCCCATCTTCAGACTGGGAAAGAAAGAGCAGCACAGAAAAGCAGAATTGCAAGTCAGGAAATGTTGGAAGAACATTTAGGCAACAAGCCACTGTTTCTCTGAGGCGTGGGGTAACTCAGATGGCCCCTGTGCACAATGGGTGTCACCACAGGCTGTCGGGACAGGTCCGCTGTGCAACTGCAATCAGCAGGCCGACTAATAGTGCAACTCATCACTGTCACACCTCGTGGCCCTCTAAAAATCGCTATAAAAAGGTTTACTTGGACTTTGTTTTGGATAATGAAGGCATTTAATTTGTGTATTCATGTCAGCAAATTGCAGATTACATCAGTGAACTAAAAAGCAACTGCTCCTTTGAGATGAAACAACAAACACCACAAAGTCATTATTGTTCTTTGCCACTGACGGTTGTATGTGTGGTGCTGGATGGATTTTAGACAGGATATGCAGGTGATGCTTAGTACATAAACAGTTAAATAAGGCCATAAACACACCCCATTGCAACTCCTCTAGAAATCATAGACGCCCAAAGCAAACAGCTGATTGTATGGCAGGTCTCTGAACTACACAAGTGAGTACAGCAGCTGATTTAACAGATCACAATTAAAATGATACAGGAGTCAGCTCAAACTGAATGCTTGCAAAGACTTCCACCAAGCACAAATCAACGAAGTGGAAATGGAAACTATAGAGTTGTTACATTAATAAAAATGTGAAAAGCAGGCAACAGTAATTGTTCACTGCGTGTGCTGCTGTGGTGTCATGTGGATTTATGACAGTGAAGTCAGGCAATGTGGATCTCTTTTACCCCTTTTCAGTCAACGCAAACCAGTCAGCCTTTCAATGTGCACGAGAGCCACCGAAGTCAGTGATGCTGTTTCGATAAGTGAACATTGTTAAAATCTTGTTTATTCTCTTATGGATATGACCGAACACGCTACACTACCTCTGGTTTTGAAAAATAGCAGTCAGTGTTTTTAGTTGTGGCTGTGTCACGACAACCTCACTCCAACCTAATGAACCAAGTCTTTTTTGTTCGAGAACAAAGTCTTTGTGCAGCTCTGTAACTAGTTTCCCTGGCCAGGAGCCAGTTCTTCACACTTCGACAGTCTAAGAACTGACTCTTGGCCAGGACAACTGGTCCAAGAGTTGGCGCTGGTTCTGAACCAGCCCCTCAACTGCTTTGAGAAAAACAAAGGGGGAAATTCCAACTTGGATGACTGTTTCATTGCTCGTTTCTGTCTTAGAGGTAACTTTTTTTCAGTATGGCGATACACGTGCGCTTTGGCAAATAAAATAGACTGAGGTAGACTGCGATTTTTTTAACTACTTGTTTGTGATGGATGTTACATGGAAAGCATAACTGATTAATGGAACGATTATCAAAAGCACTGTGGCTGACTAATATTAGTCATTACATTATAATGTACTAATATACTTAGTCATTACATTATATGACTAAGTATTAAATACATTTTGTAAAAAGGAGAGAAAAGAATTCCCTAATTGATTCTAAAAAGGCACATCTAGAAACAGACCTTGAACGATGCAGTTGACCTCCGATTCAGTTGGCCAATAGTATAAAGGAGGAGAGGAGCTTGAGAATCAACATCTCATCCAACTCACAGATGCCAGGGTCTATAGAGCGAAAAGACAAAGAAACAGATTATACAAAATTTGCCAATTTTTGAAAATTCTAAATTACTGGTTCCACTGGAATCATGTTGTGATATGATAGTTTCACATAGGTCTGTTTAACAAGTGAAACAAAGAAATATAGAAATTTACCACAAGATTAGTTTTCTGATCTGAAATGCTACGGTTGAAGACTTGTATTCTTATTAGGGGAGGGACAAAAATATTAATATAGCATTGTATGGTATAGTTATCTATACACTGGTGCCAAAATATAAAATATATATATTTTTATGAAAATATGCAGACTCCCCTTCCAATTTCCCCAGACTCACTACTCTAACTCTTTGTGATTCAAACTTGAACTTAATTTACACAGACTGAAAAGAATACAGTGAGCCATGTTTTGTTCTTTTCTGCTTCCAGGCAGTGAGGCTCTTTAGCAAGCTTGTGTGTGTACAAAAGAGGCGAGATGAGCGTTGAAAACTTAACATTGTCGGGAAACTAAGCACTTAAATCTCCCAATACTTGAAAGCATCTCATGCTATGGCCTGCACTTCCAGCCCATGCTGGTACAAAGGGTTGTGGGATGAGTCAGATGGCCCCTGTGCACACTGTGTGTCCTCAGGTTGGATCGGATTGGGGTGTCGATGCCACTGCAACAGACACCCCAACTGATTAGTGCAACTCATCACTCTCACACCCAACAACCCTATTTCATGGCTATACCAGCTGTTCGGATGAGTCGGAGATACTAACGTACCTATGGGGTGGGTTTACATGCCTCATCGTCGAGTAGCTTCATCCGGATTTATTGTCACGTACTGCAACGTGTGCAACAACGCCTGCGTACAACGATAAACCATACAGCAGGTTAGCCTTAGCTAGCAGCACACAACGTGGTCAGTCTAAGTGGCCCAACTCATCGTAAATACCTCAAACTTGATAAAAAGAAACTGACATGTGTGACATTCAAAAAAGCGGCATGGTTTTTTTTTTCTTGAACGTTTCAAATAAATGGTATAAAGCAAAATGCCAACATAAGTTAGCTAGCGTTAGTTAGTTAGCTAGCTCAGCTAACTGTTGGCTGCTAAGCTATGCTACTATCTACCGCTCGCTTCAGTTTCTCAGAAGTGTCACACTGTCGACTAAAAACAGCTTTCACAAACTTACCAGAAGCAGAGAGGCGTCCCCGGTAACATTTTACACATTTTACGACAACATTTAGTTGTGTTTCTTGTTCGTCGTAGCCACTGACTGTGACTGGCTCGTTAAGATGTCCTCTCATTTTAAACGAGTAAGTTCTGGAAGCCGAACGCTGATTGGCTCGGACGCCGGGACGATGGCTGAAGGTTATTGGACGCACGGAATTTTTTCCTGTTGAAAGAACCAATGACAAGTTGTATATCTTTCACATGCACGATCTCTGCATTGGATTATTATTTAGAACCTCCTTTTACATTATTTCACATAGTACATTTCAACTTGTATTTCAAACAGGTTCGTTTGAGGTTTCTTCACTCATGCCATTGGGTTTGTTGCTTTTGCACATTGTTATATTGACATTTCCCTCTCTCTCTCTCTCGGTGTGTGTGTGTGTGTGTGTGTGTGTGTGTGTGTGTGTGTGTGTGTGTGTGTGTAAAAGATGAACACAAACATCCAGTGGCTCACTCCAAGACTAAATCTTACACTTCTCGATGTATACACCTCTATGCTAGTCACAACTCACCAGATTGCACCACAGATGCCATCACACACACTGATACTGGTCTAAAATGATCCACAAACCAAATCCTGAATATGCAATAAAAGCTACCAACAGGTGCTTCTTGTTTATTGTGGTAGTCAAGGATTTATATCTACAAATATACTGTTACAGTGTTTGTTATCTATCTTTGCATTTTGTATCTTGTTTCAAGGTATGAACACAAGATACCAACTACACTGAACTAAAGATCCTGGTGTTCTTTGGTGCTGGCTGAAGCTTGGCGCATTTTTTCTGCAGTTAGCATAATTTCAGCTTTTAGCATCTTGTCTCTTCTCCCCTGACAGAGTGGCATCCCTGTTTTGCCTTTGTTTAGTCTGTCCTCTTTCCACATCTTTTGAGGGTAGAGGAATTTCATGACATCTCCTCTGATTTACATTATTCACCCCAGACATTGTAACACTCTGCCTGAAACTAAGTAGTGGGGAACTAAGTTTCCCATGTGCCAAATCAAGGGCGGGCATGTATATGTTGCGTATGTTGTAATGAAAGCCCTCTTTAGACCAATTTGTGATGTTGAGACTATACATACAAGTATTCCTCAACAAAAACAATAAATGTCAGATGAATTGGTTTCATGCCTCCAATGCCTTAATTCTCAGATGACATTTTTGCTCCCATTGTTATGTCTGTAATTATCTGCAGAGGCAGACATCTGAGTTCCCTTAACTGCTGTATGATCACCGTGTCTGGTGAGAAAACATTTCTCTAAGAGCAACAGATAAGCACAGATGAGTGAGACAAAGGTTTCATTGAAATGCAAATGCAATTTTATATTAAAAGATAGCAAAGGGATAATTCACTATATCACACAACACAGCTTGTTAGTACTGCCATGGAAATACATATACAGTCTTTTCATATTTACACATCAAGTGACAACCAAACAGAAATCATAAATACCTCTTTTTGTTAACTTTACAACAGCTATACGCGACCAGTATTTCATAAGATAAAAGAGCACTATTAAATAACTGGCATCTTCCCTATCATTTACAAGGCTTGGAAACACAGTGGTTAAAATAATCCAGCAAAAACAAAACAAACAAAAAAAAAGAAAAAAAAAAAGAAAAATGTTCTTCTCCAGTGAGTAAAATTAATACAAGTCTAAAAACGGTCATGAAATCCCTTTGTACAAAAGACTATACAACTTTATCAACGCAATATCTTCAACAGAAATGTTTGCTTATATCCTCATGATAAAATCTGTACAGTTTTAGCATTCCTGCAGCAGAGTTGGAGGGACTGTGAGCCAGGGTGATTGGTTACTGGGTCACTGTGATGCTCTGTAGGCCTACTGTCAACCAACCGTCAGAGACCGTAGTTATGTAGCTGCCAAGACCCTCTTTCATTGGCCTCAGTGCTTCGTCTAGCAGCAAATCAGCAAGTTGCTGAGCTTGTAGCAGATACTTCAAAATACATGGTTCTGTAAAGTCTAACCGATATATTTTTCAATATAGCAATATAGTATTTTCTCGTACCATATTTCAACGACAGACAGAATGGCACTCTAAAGTTAAAGCAATGCATAATATCTTTACTTGTATTAAACTCTTTTTTCAGTAAGTTGTCAGTGATATATTTCTAAACTATAACCCTCACAGTCTGATGGGGTCAGACATGCACAGTGTTCCTAAATTACCCATTTGTTATACTGTACTGTGGCACACACTGCCTGTACACATTTGCATTACAGATTTAGAGTTTAAACTCAGATTACATAGAGAACAAATGTTCTCATTTACCTCTACAAGTGTTTGGCCACGCAGATACTTCTGGTCGTTTGTGCCAAGTTTTTGATATATTTGACTCTGAAACTTGCCACTACCCCAAATACAGCCACAGTGAAACTTGAACTTCTGTGATTTTTTTTGTTTCAGAAGAAAGACAGTCTAATTAAAGGGGAATTCTATGTTCACATATTTTGTGTCTAAATGACTAATAGGTACAACAACTTCTGGAATTGGTTCAGTATATAGTTTTAGCTTGGCAATGGCTGTTACACAATTGTTTGGGGCAAATTTGACCATCAAAGTACATCCAGTAAAAATGTTTTTGTCACCAACAGGCTTAGACTGTTATTTCTAAGTGTCTGACAACCTTGTCAAAATGATCACTGCAGAGATGGACCTGTTGTTAAAGAGTAAAATCCTTTCTGATTAACCAGAAACAGCCACTGTGTCCCCCACTGCCAAATCCACCAGCCTCCATTTAAAGAAACCGCCATTTTGTCATCGTAAAAGAAAAACTCTCTTTATCCAAAAACTGTCTTGGTTTGTCTTTCCACTGTTCTAACAAACAACAATAACTCCAATAAACCCTAAACTGACCCAGGTAGATCTAAAAACGGCACGCAGAGCCAGAATATTTTAACATCTTATTATGTTCATAAAGGGTTTATGATGATAAATTGACTGTTTCTGTAAACAGAGTCTGGTGGATTTGTCCTGAGCAACATACCCGCTGCTTCTGGTTACAAGAGAAAGATTTTACTGTTAAACAAAAAGGCAACAAAAACTCTGTGGGGGTCCTTTTGTAATGTGGTCAGACACTCCAGAAGAAAAGTCTGAGTCTGTCACTGGCAAAGACAATAAATCTTACCTTGACGGACATAGTTGCCTTCAAGGTTTATGTTGCAGCCATTGCATCCCAAGTTTTTGTACCCGTAACGAGGCAGACATCTAAAAATCGAACCCTACAACATAGTTTACTTAATTTGATAAAACAGGGATTCATTTTTTTAACAATGAAAGACCATTGTGTATCTAATATTTTTGTTTCTAGCGGTGCTTCTATTTTAATTTCTAAAAAAAAATAATTTTCCCTCAAGCCATTGTGGGCAAAAGTGGCAAAGTATGAGAAAGGACAGATGGACAAAATGGCGTATCCATTTTTTAGACAGCTGAGATTACGGCTAACAATTTGGAACCATATGAGTAGAGAATGTGGGTGGATATCAATAAAAGGGGAACATTGGGGATGACACTGAATAATACACAAAATCCGACACTGAAGTAAATGCAAGAAAGCTGTTTGATTTTCACCAGTAAAATATGAATTGTTGTTGAAATCAAAGAGCTTCAAATTCGAAAAGTAAGTGCTGTTGTAGATAATCATTCCCCTGGATAGTAAAGCCCAGGAACAATGCAAGAGACACTCAACGACAGATCGGATTGAGGGAGCCGTTCCAAGGAAAAACCCCAGTATTTTGGGGCAGACGAAATCCCAGAGACATATATCCATACCCTGGGCAAATAAAACCACAACTATCTGCATGGCTGAATAGCCCTAGTGGTACAAGTCTGAGAAAATATGCTTTTCTGTGATTTGGGTGACCAAACCCAAGTAAAACGAATGTCATGAACATTTTTAAAACCTCTGAGAAAAATAAATATACAGCTGAAAGGAGCAAAAAGAACAACATGTTTGGCACTTAGGCTATATTACTTCATCGTGGCTTCCTCTGCTATGCCAGAGAATCAGCAATGGTTGACTTACAATAAAAAAAAAAAAAAAACGATGAATGGACTACAGTAAGTCCTGGCTTGACCTGTAGGAGGCTGTAAAGTAAGGAATCACAAGAAGGTGGTATCATCATTGAGGTCTTCCACCAGTGAGGGCAAGTCCGTAAAGTCGAAACAAACGTCCTGTAATTAAGATACAATTCTATTGAAGTGTAAATGCAGAAAGAAGCATGGAGACTCTGTGAAGCCCCACCCTTTGGCACTGTCATAAATACAACTCTTGAAAACCTGGGTCCTGCTGCGCAAAGTTCAAACACAACAATCTCACCATTCTCTGAAAGTCAGCAAGCCCACTCCACAAGTACAAAAACGTTCATAAATAGAGTTCATAAAGACATGAGTGGCATTAGAGAGAGTGCTGTGGTTACGTTGTCCAGGGAGTATGTCGTTTTAGCTTCGTCCAACACAAAAAAAAGTTCACAAAAAATAAAGTTGAAGTTGTACAGAGAAGCGTTTGTTGAATTTAGAGTCTGCATCCTTTAAAAAGGCTCCAGGTAACGCTTGTGTCTCTCTGTTCACTTCCTCCCCAGAGTCCTTTGCTTTTTTATTCCAGCATGCTCATTAGTTTATGATTTTGCCTAAAGGCAGTAGCACTGAGGGTACTGTTGAGAGGACTGTACTGCATGTGTGTGTGTCTGTGTGTGTACACAAGTAGGACGGAGCCCCAGTTGAGATATAGGAGTTGCGTTTATAGTAGCTTTGTTGCGTCTAACCAGGTTCATATGTACCGTTAATCTATGAATGCAACTGTTACTGTGTTTGTACCTATTTCTCTTTGTGTGTTTGTACCGGTGATAAATACAGATGTGTATCAGGTAATGGAGGTTGAGATAAAGCAAGGAGGGCAGGGGGCCTCCCTCACACTTCGCTCTCGGTGGAGGGCTTGCGCGTGGAGGCCCAGCCGGTGTCGGGCAGGCTGTGCTGGGCGTGACGCTGCGGGGTGATGGCTGAAGGGGTCAGGGTGGTTATAGAGGAGCATTCGGACGCCTCCTCCTGGAGGAGCTGCTCCGTTTCACCGTCATCTAGTGAAGCACTGCTGGCCTGCAGGGACACGGTGTCTGTACGCATGCAGGTGTGCAGTCCGCCTCGAGACGGCTTGATCTGTTTTAGGTCATCCCAGTAAAGCTCCTCATTGGACAGAAGACACACACCCTCCACAATGCGGATCTTCTCCTTGGTGTAGCCTCCGTCCACTCCACCCTGGAGAATAAGACAGGATTAGTTAGTGTGAGCGATGGCCTCTACTGTATATCGGCAGTTTTATGGGAAAATCCACCCTCAGGTACCTTCAATCTGTTAAACTTAACACTTTCAAGGAGTCAGTTTGTGCTGAAATGCATTTTACTTTCAGCATCCTCGCTTGCAATGAGCCACCAAGGTGTGACAGATGGCCTGCCTCTCCTTTATTTCTCTTTCATTTATTGATGTTAAACGCTGCTACACAAAAAGCAAGTTCAAGCTGTTAAAGGTGGATTTCCCTTTACGGATTAATCAGAGAGCAAATGCACAACACTCCAAAACAAGATGTCACCTTCAAACACAACCCATGCACAGCAAGTTGGCTCCTTTCAGTAACACTGTGCTTCACTTAGTTTTTCATTTTCGGATTTGGGGCTGCAGGTACAGAGTTATTGACCTCAAATAAAAACACCAGGCCAGGGTTCCCACATCGTCTTTAACATCAAATTCAATGGCTTTTTGTGCTGTGTTAAATTACTGGCAGAAAACGCACACACACGTGTGCCAGAGACACATGCAAACAGCAAAGTGTAACCTAGTTACTAACTAAAAGTTTTAAAAGTTTCTCACAGAAGCCCAGAGGGGCAAGTGGATATGATAATCTTCCTACGTTCCTTATTTTTTGTTTTCATCTATTAAAACATGTGGAAAAGAATTCCTGTAAAATTACTATTTTTTTGTCTTTCAGGAGACAATGAAAAGTTATTATACTTTTTTTTTTCCCCAGGATTTTTTATTTTTTTTGCTGGCCTACCAGAAACAGGCCATTGACTGTTACAGCTTGATCTGACTTGCTGTTAATACGCGACTTTCAACCCGTGACCCAAGTGATTTTTTTCCTGAAATTCACCAACTTAAAGGGATTTAAAAGACCCGTGGGAAACCCTGCCAGTCTGTCAGCTTGTGTACTCTGGAGTAAAATAGATTGCTTTATGGCACAAAAACAGGGAGATGGTGTTATTTTTCCACAGCTACAGTGCTCTAAACAAATTATTCCGTCTGTTGTAGAAGGAATATTTTGGACAGCGTTTCTTCATCTCCACAACTGTTGAAACAGCAAAATGACCCAAAGCAGTTTTGCTGGCATCACCAGTCAGTCAGTGTGCTTACCTGAAACTGTTTTTTTTTTTTCTACAAGCAGCCCACAAGCAGTCCGGCCATAAAGTTTCCAGTATTTTAGTAAACTCAAAGCTGCTGCAATGGGTTGCAATAAACACAGAACTGGAAATGGGCTTAGCATTATAAACGGTACATAGCTCTTAATGATGAATAAAACAAACATCAGACATCCTTAACTTCTATAACTGTTTTCTTTCTTTTGACAAATAGCAACATCTTACTTGCAGTAGGGACAGGAATGGTTTATGGGAAATGCAGTCCTGCACTGGGCTGTAATATGCTTATAGTTATTTCAAGGCTTCACTATAAATTTGAAAATAATATAATGATGTTTAATGACAATAGTTGTTGCACCTTCAGCAAAAACCTATCAGTACATTTAGATTCTTGGCCTGTTGAAATGTCAGTTTCACATTAGTGTAAACACTGACATGCTACTGATCACAGAGCTCTGAAACTCCACCAAAGAGAGAAATGATTAATTTTGGAAAGCGTGTTTCATGCAGTGAAAGACTGAAGGACAAAGAAACAGCAGAGAAAACAGAAGTGGAAAAAACTCCTTCATGCTGTGTAACTACCTCTCCACAGGACAAGTGGGTCAAAAGATAAAGGGAGAGAGGGAGTTGTAGGGATGAGAGAGCTGCAGTGAGGAGAGAGAGGGGGGAGAAAAGATGAGTGCTGATGTCTGTTACCTGCTCACATGTTAAAATATTCCAACACAATCAATCTGACCATAGACAAACAGTAAGGTCATTTGTCTCAGTGGTTACCCACTATACACCTACTGGTCGGTGACCATTCTATGAAAGTGTCATGGATTCACCTTTAATCCATTCATCTGTTAAACCAAAAAAAACAGTTTTCACTTCAGCATCCAGACCGTCTGTTACCTCTTTCTTATATCGGAGTTGGTTGTATATTGGAGGCTTCTGCGACGCCTCGATCTTGACCTCTTGTGTGGACGTCCGATACGAGGGGTTACTGTAGGTCAGGTTGCTCACTCCTGGGTCGGCAAACTTTGACTTTTTATGTCTGTAGTCAAAAACAGGATGAAAACGCTTCATTACTTAAAATGTAAACTATGTACTGCGTATAAAATTGAATAAATCATACACTCCGTTTCAGGGAAGGCGAAACAGGGGACTGACCTGTAAATAATCAATGCAGCGATGAGGATCAGAATTGCCAGGATGGTCAGGACTCCACCAATCACGTAGCTGATATGGAGTCCTTCTCCTTCAACACAATGGCACAGACAATAATGACTCATATGTCTGTGGGAACATACAGCTGTTTTATCTTACCAAATTTCTGTCTCAAGTTCAGAGATGTTCTGAAAGCATTTAGTCTAGCTTATAACCCAGGGATGCAATGTACTTTTGGGTAAGGTTACTGTATTTACAAAGTGTCAGTGTTCACGTCATCAGAAACTCAAGATGATGGCTGCTGTTCTTATGATGCTTCTTTTACCTCAATACTGAATGACCATCGTCCTCAAACTTTGAGTGACAGTTATTAGATTGTAAAGTCGATCCTGCGAGTGCTTAAACTACTGCACTTTGTACATACAGTATATCACTTTAAACTCGCCATTTCAAAATAGCTTTGAATTGATTGATTTATTTTTTTTCTGAGTTGTATCTGTTGAGTTTTTATGTTGTACTATATGCAGAATGTTTTTATCACTGTCATTTTACATGGCTTAATTTGCATTTAGTTACTTTGATGGTGGACTTTGGCTGATTTAATAAGTGACAAATATTGAATTCACTGTTTATAATTGTTTGGCTGTTGATGTGAATGATTTTCAAAATTTCGAAACTGGTGATTACTGTCAAAGCAACAGGGGTGAATTTGGAAAATACACATTCTTACAACTGCAAAGCTGTTATCATGTTAGCTAGCAAACTAATAACAAACATTCATAACAAATGTTACCAAGTTGTTACATAAACAAGATACGAGGTGTAAAAAGAAAGTTGTTTCAAGGTGTACTTTTACATTTTTCATACAGCTGGGCTAGCAGTTTCCCACTTCCAGCGCTAAGCTAGGATGGACACATCCTGGACCCATCTTTTAGCTTGACAAATACATTGTTTTTCTTCTTTTTACTGTGGATAAGTTGGTAAATGACCATTTCCCAAATGTCAGACTATTTGTTAAAACTACATGCAGTGTACACACTAATGAGGTGAGAACTTCACTTCACTATAACACTCACCATGAGGAGCCGTCACCACGTTGCTCAAGCAGCCTTGTTCGTTTAGGTTCTTGTCAGTGCAGCTGTGAAAATAAGACAGAAACGCAGAGATGGGCACTTTACCTTATGTAAACATCATGTTGCTTCTTGTTGTAGATGAACAATTACATAATACTTCTCGAATGAGAAAATCCTCCGACCTATCAGGTTTATCAAAGCTTAAAAGCATTTAGCAAGGACGAGCATGTTCACATTTCCAATTATAGGCACCAAAAAAAATGTGCCAGCATCTTGTGCCAACAACATGCTGCTTTTGAATGCTTGGTATTTTAAAACAATGATGCTACTAACCTGTTTCTCATTGAAACAATGTGAAAGTACTCTAGTAAGATTAGTCAAACAGAGTTAAGTCATTGATTAAATTTTCTAAATTCATTTTGGAGCAAGGAAAGTAACCCATTCAGACGTACTTCACCAGTGAGGGTCCTCTGTGTGGGGTGTCTGTTGGAGCTTTAGGGATCTTGTTGGGGACTGGAGTGCTGCTGGTTCCTCTTGTAGGAGCAGTGGGGATGTAACCTGAAACTGATAAACATACAAGTGGACTGTTCATTTTTGCTAGTTTTTGGTTATTAGATATGCTCTCATGTCATGTATAGATTATTTCGGAATCAGTATTTTCTTTAACCTTGGACAACTGTGGCTAGGATAACACTACTAGGAAAATTAGTAAAATTAGCGAAAACATGCAAACACATTGGCAAGGTTCTCCTGAGTCAAACATCAAAATGTCAGTGCGTAAAAAAGTCAGGTATGACAGTGGTCACTCACTGGTAGAGCAGGGTCGCCTGTCTGGTTCATCAGGGCAGGCGCACACAAAACTGTTGGTCTTGGCGAAGCAGAGGTGAGTGCAGCCACCATTATTTACCCCACAGAGGTTGGTACCTAAATGAGAGAAGAAGGAACATTCACACCTGCCACCAACCAGTCTTTAAAAGTGTTTCTTCCTCTCGTTTGTCTCATTTGGTCAGGTGATGATGAGGAGATTTGCTTCTGCAGAACTTCCTTCAATTTGAAATGTAACTCAGACTAATTACTAGAGGTTAAATACTCTTTCTACTTATATTCATTTAGAAAAGACGCTCAAACAAATCCATCGTGCTTACATCATGTTTAGCTAGTTAACATCAGAGCAAATGGAATCTGAATTCTTTTGACCGCCCCTGCAGCAAAAAGCTTAACTGTGCCAGAGGAAAGGTTACTGAACAAGCCTCCATCAAATTAACCAGCTCCTTGTAAATCCATGTGGCTCCTAATTAAAAGTGTTGGATCACTTTCACAGGGTGCCGAGGGAGACACAGAAACAGCAACAAATTTGATTAGGGTAATCTTTGTTTTGATTTCCTTTCTGATTAAAATAATGATCTGACTTGATGCTTATCATTATGGCTGTAGTCACTGGTGCCGTTATGAAAATACCCTGTAAAGATTTAATCATGTAAAGCAGAACATCAGATAACAACAAAGCAGCAAGTGACAAATATTGAATTCTTTATATCAAATAAGAATCACTTTAGTGCAAATTCTTGTGTTAAAAGATGATTACAATACATTTTGAACTTGATTATGTGTTGTTTTTAAGCTTAAGCTTAAAACAAGGTATCAGAGGAAAAGCCTCCTTACCTGTCTGTCTGTGAGGGGATACCACAATAATGTCCATGAGGCCCTCCACGTTGGCCAGCACAGTTTCCTTGTTACGGCCGGTGTGTTTGTCCACCCGCTGAATGGACTTAGTCTGCCAGTCCGTCCAGTAGATCCAGCGGTCTTGCTGCGAGAGTCGGGAGAAAGGGGTTAGAGGGGAGGACACCGGCTTCAACTGGGGAAACGAGGGAGAAGAAGAGAGGAGAGGGGAAAACACAGACAAGGAGAAGGGGAATGGGAGGAAGAAAGGGAAGGGAGAGAGGAGGAAGAAAAATGAGGGTCAGAGTGGAAGGGAAGTAGAAGAAATGGATAAGTCGAATGAGTCAGCATGAGTTGGAGGACGGAGAGACGACCAGTGAGAGCCACACAGTGAACTGATGAGTGAAAGAGCAGGTGAGCGGTGGAGGCAGCCAGGAGGAAGGGTCAGCCCAGTAACTGAAAGCTGAGGGTGAGGAGGGGCAGGGGGTACCTGTGTGAGGGCGAACGGGTGGGACACGGGGCTGACGAGGATCTGACGCAGTTTCCCGTTCAGATCTGAACTCTCAATTCTGTCCAAGTGGGCGTCCACCCAGAAGATCCTGCAGGAAACATCACAGAGTCGTAAACAGAACTTGAGCTGTAAATACACTGTATACACTTTCTTTCAAAACATCCTGTGAGGTTGGAATGCTAAATATACACAGGAAAACAAAAACAAACTAAATGGAAAGTTAGAAGGGTAAGGTCACATTGTTACCTAAGTCTTAAATTCTGTCCTTAAGCTCTCCCTGATCAGACCCACTCACTCTTGAAGATATACTTTGTGATACTTTGACAATTTGAGTTAGATCATGAAACATTTACAAGGCTCCTGTGTAAAAAAAAAAAAGGCCCACAGGTAGCTTTTGTCAAAGACATGCTTTTCTCTCTGACCTTCGTGTATCGTAGTCTAAGGTGAGGCCGTTGGGCCAGCCCAGGTCGGTGTTGATCAGAACCTTTCGGTCCGAGCCGTCCAGGTGAGATCGCTCAATCTTCGCAATGTGACCCCAGTCGGTCCAGAACAGGAACCTGCAGAGACGAGGCTAAACTGGTGAGGAAACTTGGTATTGTTCAAACAAAACTGAAATAATATCCTCAATAATGTGACAACTTAGATTAAAATCAAAGTACACTTTTTCTTCTTTCTTTTTTTAACAGCTTGTGAGTCACACCAACATTTTAATTTAAACATGTGGCCCTGATCACTCTCCTCTCTCACCCTTTGCTCGGGAACACTGCAATGGCTCGTGGTTCATCCAAACTGTTATTGACAAGGACTTTGCGACTCGTTCCATCCAGGCGGGCCACCTCAATGGTGTTGCGCCCAGTGTCCGTCCAGTACATGTTCCTGGCCACCCAGTCGACAGCCAGCCCATCTGTGGTCTTCAGGCCCTGGCTGATCACCGTCTCCATGCCACTGCCGTCCAGGTTGGCACGCCTAAAGGACGAAGTTAAGGGTGTGAATGGTATTAATCTTATAATCTGCACTTTTGTCCATTATCTACTTTTTATTATAGATAATTGGTTAATGCAGATTACCCATAGTTGTAAGAATGTAATGAAAGCTTTATATGTTTGTTTGCAGACATTTTTTGCATCTGCACCTTATGACATCCAGGGTGACATCAGTGTAGTAAAGTTTTCCGTCCACGCTGTCATAGTCCAGTGAGATGACATTATGCAGCTCGGGCACAGCCACATGCACGTCGGTGTGGTCGTTGGTGTCCAGGGAGATTCTGCGAACACTGACACGGTTGGAGAAGAGCAGGTACGACTCTGGGGAGTCGTCACATGACCTGCCATCTCCCTTGAGCAGGATGCCAGTGGGACAGGCGCAGGATGTACCATTGGGACGAGGCAGGCACAGGTGAGTGCAGCCTCCATTCCTCCTGCCACACTTATTAAAACCTGAAGAGGCCAGAGACAGAAGGTTTGATGCAAAGAGACAGAGGTGCCCTTTAAATAAAAAGGGAAAGCAGACACTTTGCCACATAGAAATCTCTGTGTACTCTTTTGATTTTTGTTGACACAGAGGTAGTCTGATGTTTCTTAGAAACATATAATGATCTAACTTTGTAGTGTGGATTTTGCATAATATAAATCTGTTGATTTTTCTGAAGAATTTTGAAAGCTGTTTGATCAGCTGTGAAGCTGCAAAGGTCTACAAACTACAACTACAGAAAATGAGCAGTATAAATCAATAGAAAACATTTCACAAGGCAGCAGTGTTATTAAATTATACTGTAGCAGTCAAACATCAGACAGTGATGTGTGAACAAATTGAGTTCAACAGCAAAATGTGTTTCATTCATGCAGCAACTATATTGTGGTATTTATGAATTGGAGAAATAGATGAAAAATACTGTCACATGGGGCTAAAAGACAGTGAGGGCTGAAATAGCTTGACTTTAAGTTCCCCATGGGGACAAAAAAAACAGCAGATCCCACACTTCCCATGATGCAACTCAATAAACATGCAGGTTTTCTATTAAAAGTAGGGGGTCTTACAGCAGAAGCTTAGTGACACAAAAAATATTATGTAACTGTTTTAACAGGCTACTAACCATGAGAAGTAAACTGATTTAAACAAGTACAATTAGTGGAGGTCTCATTTAGTTACACTTCAACTAACCATAAAATCTACTTCCTGTATTCAGACTCACCCAGTGGCCTCTCCCTGTCAACAGCTTGGATGTCCATTAGGCCTGGCAGGTTGGCTCGTACCGTGATGGTGTTGGTCCCAGTGTTCTTGTCAGCTCGCTGGATGCTGCGGCTCTGCCAGTCGGTCCAGTAGATGTGGGACCCCAGCAGGGTTAAACCATACGGGTGCTGGACCGGGGTCACAAGGGTACGACGATTCTGGCCGTTTAGATCGGCACACTCGATACGCTGATGAGAGAGAACCAGGACGAGGCATAGATTATTCTTATAACTGTGTTGAACAGTTCTTCTGAAAAGAGGGAGTAACAGCAGAAAAATCTCAAATCCCTGTTGATCAGCATTACAAGTCCTCAAAAACACAAAGACTTGGGCTTGTCCTCTAACAGTTCATGATTTGTGATATATTGTATGTGGGCGTCATGAGTCATCACTACTGACCTCAGTATGAGCATCGGCCCACAGTAACTGTGAGCCGGCCATGTCTATGGCCAGGCCGTTGGGCCATCCCAGGTTGTTGCTGATGAGGACCACACGATCTGATCCATCCATCGATGAGCGCTCCAGCTTAGCATGCTCTCCCCAGTCCGTCCAGTATAAATAACTGGAGAGATACAGAGAGAAACAGAAGGTTGACGGTCATGAGATCAGCAAATATTAAGACATGTAATTTGGTAAACAATCAGAAATCTGGATTTTACAATTATTAGCAGTGAGGACAACAATATATGTTCCACTATGTTGAACTACAGCTAGCACAGAGGATGAAAACACTCTCTGATGACAATAAAAATAGTTTTGAATGCTCGAAAAAGCGATCATGCCCCAGCAGCCTCACCCCATCTCGTGGTAGAGGGCGATGGCTCGAGGGCTGTCCAGGTTTTGCCAGACTAGGACTTTCCTCATGGAGCCGTCCAGGTTGGCCACCTCAATGCGGTTGGTTCCAGTGTCTGTCCAGTAGATCTTCCTGCCAACGGCATCCACCGCCAAGCCATCAGTTGTCATCAAGCCTTCGGATAGACAGAGACCAAGTTGCAGTCATGACACTGTGAACGAGTGGAGTTAATAAGCATCGTACATGTAAGAGATCCTCCTCACCTGTAGATATGATGTCTTCATGTGCTTTTCCATCAATGTTGGCTCTGCTGATTTTCTTCAGCGTGCTGTCAGACCAATAGACTTTTCCTGCAGGAGGCGCCACATACACGAATAAGGACTTCTACATCTCAGACATAAAAAAAACAAAGACATTTTGAGCAGACATACCTTCTTTGGGGTCGACCCCAATGGCAATGGTGTTTTTCATTGAGCTATTTACGGCCAGAACCACGTCAGCAAAATAGGGGATATCCAAAGAAACCATCCTGATGTCTGTCCTCCGTGCAAAGACCAGGAAGCTGCTCATCCCTGCACACACACATCAGAGCAACATCCAGTCAGAGAACAGAGGGAGCCGACATGCTTGTTTGTCTCTTTGAACTCTGTGCTGTCCAGTTTTAAAGGTTTAGAAAAGACACTTTTCAAAGAATTTGTCACTACTTTTGTTTTATTTGTTACCGTTAAAAGTAGGAGTTAAAGTAGATTTGGGATCAAAGCTCCTGTGTTTTTAGTCTATGACTGTGAATTTTGGTTAATCAGTTCCAATTCTAAATTTCATTATGCATCAAGATCTACTCTTAATAAGATTTCTGAACACATTTATGGGCGTTTATCTATATATCTATATAATTTTTTGGGTCAAATTTTTCTGAAATGTAAATAGAGGTTGTTGTTTACCAGGCGTGCAGGTCTTTCCATCAGTCTGCAGGTTGATCCCGGTGGGACAGGCACAGCTGGAGGCTTTGGGAGCAGGAGCCAGGAGACACAGGTGGCTGCAGCCTCCATTATTCATCAAACACGGGTTATGCACTGCAGACGGAAACACACAAACAGACTCAACTCACACACCCTCCTGACTTTCTAGGTCAGCTCAGAGGCAGGGAGAGAATAAAAGAAATTGGGGCGAACAAAACAGACACACAACTTGCAGATACAGACAGTAAAACCCTTCAGGGAGCACTGGAGAGCCCCACATAACAGTGAGATCAGTGAGGTTTCAGTTTGGTATGAGCCCCTGAGGCTCTCTGTCCCCTCAGCCAGTGGTCTGGGTTCAGTTTACCTGTAATCCTTACACTGTCAGCAGAGACACGGGATCCGATCTCTGATAGAAGCAGTGACAGGAGGAGATTTTTTTCCTCAGTCACAAGAGACTACACAAGTCCAACAGGACAAGTTCTAAGTGTAGCTCATAAGTATAACAACAGTGGCATATATTTTCTTCCTAAAATGCTTCATATCTTTGTATTGCAGCACATTGGATTTGAATAGAAGCTTTCAGTGAGTGAAGTGAACTATGTTTTAGAAGATGTTTCCATCCATTCTTGTCTGGTATCCCTGTATTCTGCAATGGTGAAAATTCGACAGTTGAGTTTGTTTCTTGTTTATACTGTTCTACTATATTTTCCTCTTGTTCACATCGTTCTCTTTTACATATTTATTATTTACAGTTCTTTTAATTGTTGCTCATCTCTATTTTGCCATTCCCTGTAACAGTGACAATTACCCTGTTGGGGGACTAATAAAGGATTATTTTATTTTCATTTTGTCTTCACAAAGTCCTGCAATGCTTTTCTTTAAGCTTAACTCCAGGCCTATACTGGTAATTTATACATGATATGTTTTTTATATCCATGATCACATACTTATTTCCACATGGGAAAAAAAAAACTTAGGAGGTTTTGATGTCTGACCCCTGCAATGCACTGCTTTAGCTTGTGCTAACAGGACAGGCTGTTCTGTAGCAAATTACAGTGATTATCTACTAAAAAGGGCTGGAGTTCCTACAATGTTCTGATGCATGTAGACATTTGAAAATTGCAGCTGAACGTCTGAACTCAAGCTTCGTAGTCATATATTCATTCATTTCAGATCCAATATGTTGCAGCACGGAGACAAAACAATAAAAAATGACTTGCTGTCCTACTACTTGTTTACTGCAACCTGTATGTAAGTTCCAGATGTGATCTAGCAGGTGGATGCACACTGACCTGTCTCACGTTGTCGGTGGAACATGTGAATGTCCATGAGATTCTCCAGGTTTTCAGCCAGTGTGTGTCGGCCCAGGCCGGTGAGCTTGTCAGCACTCTGGATGCTCTTTGACTGCCAGTCTGTCCAGTACAGCTTGTCCTCGTGTACAGTCAGGCCAAAGGGGTGTGGTAGCTGGCTGCCAATTAAAACCTGTTTGCAAAAACAGTAGAGGTCAGGTGAGATCTGCACACATTCCTAAACATCTGTTTATACTGTTGATTCCAAATTAAGTTTAAATCTAGAAAAACTAAGAATCTCGACCAACTGATGCTAACAAACTACAATGTTTCTGATGTTTAAGTGTAAAGAAATCAGCATTAAAACTGTATGGGGGATTCAAGTGCAGGTACATCATGAAAACAGCTATTAGAGTACCTGTCGGTCAGAACCATCAAAGTTGCCAAATTCAATGGTCTTCATGCCAGCATCGGCCCAGTAAAGGCGTTTGGTCTCGTAGTCAATGGCGAGCCCATTTGGCCACGTCAGATTGGATGAGATGATGACAATACGACTGGAGGCGTCCATTCCTGCTCGCTCAATCTTTGGGTTGGCACCCCAGTCGGTCCAGTACATGAAACTACAGTCAAGAATATAAGATGAATGAGAAAAAATGAGTGCGATGTGAAGACGATGGTTCATAAGTTACATCTTAAACATTCTCAATTATCTCACCCTCCGATCGGGTCAACAACAATGTCCCTGGGTCGGTCCAGGTTCTCCCATATCAGGACAGTCCTCATGCTGCCATCGGCATTAGAAACTTCGATACGATCCGTACCTAGAAAACCCAAGACACAAAATGAGTTCAAAGTACACACACTGCCATGCAGGAGATTGTAGATACGATATCAGAAATATGATTTTATATGGCAATATGTGAAATGAAATTATCTACCAGCATCGGTCCAGTAAAGCTTGCTGGTCACCCAGTCAATCGCCAAACCTGCTGGGCTTTCCAAACTGGTGTCCACCACCACCTAGAAAAAACAGCGATAACAAAGATCTGAATTCTCTCATTATGATTTCAATGCAGCCTCAAGTTACATATGGAAACTTTTAGCTCTTAGAAAGGCTTAGATCCACACTTACAAATACAGATAGACAGATAATATTTGGTGTTATTCATAAAGCAGAGACAGACAAAGACAACAACATCTGCCGGATTGTGTGTTTTTTTCTGTGCGCACTGTGGAAAACAAAGTGAACTGAATTGTACACAGATCAACTAAACTCTACATTTAAACCAACTTCCACAGAGAATTAGTGACTGTTGCACTTTCACATCAACCCCACTAGGTGGCAGTATTGCACAAATCCTGCTGTCATCTGCTGCTGCTCCTCTCCCTTCAGGTTAAGACAGATGAGAAAAGATGGGCTTTAAGTGTTGATTTCAGTCATATTGAAGGTGTCACTGACCTCTTGCTTGGCGCCGCTCCACAGTGCTCTGTTGATGGAGTCGGTGGTGACATCTGTCCAGTAGATGTAGCCGTCTTTGGCATCCCAGTCCAGCGCCACAGCATTGCGCACGTCAGCCAGAGGGATGACATCATCGGACATGTCCTCTGTGTCGAAGCTGACTCGTCGGATGTCCGTCCTTCGGGCAAAAAGCAGGAACTTGTCAAGACCTGATTAAAGACCAAAGGTCTTCTGTCAGTCTTCTAGGTTTAACAGTGGGTCAACAGTGAACACAACAAAACAGCACTAACACACAGACAACTAGCAGACCGTAACGGAAAAAACTGATTAATGTCATAAATCATAACCCTTCATCTAGCATAATTATCTAGAATGACAGTAATACAATGTAGATGCTTTTATAATTGCAGAGTGTGCAAGGGTTGTATCATTTCAAGTGGTGTCGACTTAAGTGAGGGATTCATTAAAAACAACTAATCCACTTTAGTTCAGTACTTCTTTAGCTGTACTGAACTGCAACATGCAATTTAACTGGTTTCAAGTTTCCTTTGGATGAAATCTCACTTGAGTGGGCGTCTTGTAATCCTGTGCATGCACATTTTTACTCTAAAATTATGTTTCCTCTGACAACAATGTGTGGGCTGCATTTGGTTTCTAAACACTGACTGTTAAATCAGTTAAATCTGGCAAATTAAACTACTGCTGAGCATTTTCTTTTTAACTCTCAGGCTTTATGAGACACAGTAAAGAACTATGATTCAGAAGTTTAAAAAAAATGTTTTGTTGATAATTTATTTCAGGTTATTAAAAAAAGAATACATTCACCTGACAACACACCAACAGGTATGCGTGTGTCTGTTGTAAACCCTTAAACTTGTTGCATCTTAATGCCTTCAACAACTGTCAGGCGGTAACTGGCCAAAATTTCTGTTTTCAGATCAATAAATATGTAATATCCACTCATGTATGACATATATCAAAGGTGCAAGTTTTGAGAGACTCACCGTCAGCACAGTTGAAGTGGTCCACCTTCTTGAAGCCGGTGGGACAGGCACAGGTGAACGTCTTGTTGCTGGGAAGACACAGGTGGCTGCAGCCTCCGTTATTGGTGCCACAGCGGTTCCTGCCACCTACAGGAGACACAGAGAATCACAGCTCAGTATGTGATGATTTATGTTTTTTTTATTATTATTATTATTATTTGTTTTTAATCAACTAGAGACATGGTTGATCTCCATGTTTCAATCTGCCTCTCTACTTTGCAATTAAAACAAAAACGCTGAATGCCCATCCCTACTTTCTATTATGACATTTTGCACATTGATTCCATTGCTGAAATTTAAGGATGTCAAGTAAGCTTCAGAGATGGACCAGCTAGCCATTTTCCTCTGCTTCTAGCATTTTTTTTAGAAAAAGGAGACCCCATATAGGAAGTATGTTACAATGTTGGTAGCTTTTAGGTTTAATATCCAGGACCTACAGAGCTCATTATACACAGATTGTAAAGGCTTTATTATTGCATCAGTGGTAAGAGATCAAGTGGGCATACGGCATGTTATATGTGAGAAAATCCCAACATAGAAATACATCTGAGCAGCTTCAGGTGATTCTTCAGGTATTTCCAAATAGATTTTAAAATGTTTATGTATAATGTAGTTTTAAATGGCTTAACTTGCTTTTTGAAGCATCTAACTTGCGTATTTCCAAAAACGTTGAACAGTCCCTTTAACTATGAAGCAGGAGATTTTATATTGGAAATAAGATTTTCTATGAACTACACATGGACCGCAGAGCTGTACTCATCTGTTCTTCTAAATGTCACAGTGTGAGTTTAAATCTGTTCCACTCAGACATGAACTCACGTCTCAATAAATCTCAATCAAAACAAAAAGGAGCAACGCCTGACCTCCATCTGCCGACACAGAGGCAGCTCAGAGTTTGTATTAGTACTGGAGTGTTACAATCTTTATCAGCACGATAACCAAAGCTTTCGCCTGGCCAGAAGTCAAGTTCAACAACGTTTGTTAGCAAAGAACACAATTCTTCGCCGTCATGCTGATAAAACACCTCAGCTGGTCAGTTCACAACGGGGTCTAACACTAGAGCAACAAATCATTCTATCATCTCTGGGTTTGCCACCGTGTGGAAAAAGTCTTCACTTCTGTGTGCACTGGGGGTTCCTGGTTTTCATGTCTGTCCTTGACTCATCTTTCACCCGCAACCCAATTTGAGTGTGTTTGATGTTTTGTTGTTATACTGCAGGCAGGAAAGGAAAATGCTGAGCAAAGTCTTCTGCAGCTCCAGGCTACAAATTTAGATGTTTTCGAAAATGGGTCCATTGTTCTCACCCAGAATTGACTTTTAATGAAATCACCCAATCACAGACAGATTTGACGGGATGTGGGCTTAACAAATGACCATATAAGCCTCATGGATGACAAGCACCAGTTGTCCTCTTTTCTTATGTACAACAAAATATCTCTTCCCTGCCCTGTCCATTTACTGCACAGTTGGACTTTCTTCCTGCTGTTTGTCACAAAATTTATGGAATTCTTTCATTGTGATCTTTCTGTTTGTCCTGATTCAACTCCCTGTTTTTGACTTTTTTGTCTTTTGACAACAATGACCAAAACAAATATGTTCAAAACAACACAGCCTTTGATAAAAACTTATTAAAAGAAGAAAAAAAAATGTTCTGTGGTGAAACAGCCTTCAAAAACCTTACAATCCCAACTTCAGTTAGCTCCCATCTGTCTCTCCATTCTCCCACAGGGGGTACTGACTGCTCACACTCAACATATGTACTACTAATTAACTTTAAACGTAAAATTTAGCACATCTGTGTACCGACCTGCAGGCTGCCTCTGGGGGTGCAGGGTGTGGATGTCCATGGGGAAGTGCAGCTTGTTGCGGATAATCTCTTGGTTCTTGCCGGTGAATTTATTAGCACTGTTGATGCTCTTGGTGTGCCAGTCGGTCCAGTAGAGGCTGTCTTCAAACACTGTGATGGCAAACGGGTGTGGCAGGCCTACAGGAAGAGAGAGACAGAGATTTCAGAGGAAATGCTTAATGAAGTGTCTAATAAAAGCAGCAATGAGAAGTTTTCAAGAGAGAATGAGCTGTTTTCTTAAAGGGAGTAATCTTCAAAGTAAACAAACACAGGCGTTAAGTTTGGCACCTTTATAATGAGCAAATAATGATGATTCTGTGGAGTTCGTGTGGACATTTAAATCCAAGATGGAAAGATCCAAAGCTACATTTGGCTTGTTCGTTCCACCAGAGCTCTCTAAACATCCTCCAATTCAGCGCTGTGGGCTTGGCTGATGTCATATCGTCCACATTTAGAGCTGCTTTCAATTACTCCGCCTCTCTATGGCCTGTAGCTGGTTAAGTTGAGGCTGGAGCAGCCAAAAGCAGAGACTGTTCCTTAAGTAACGTTACTTTTTTTTCGTCCAGTATCTGAAAGCAAGATCAAGAACAGACCTCAAAGCGGTCAGACTGATAATGGACAGGTTTTGGTCAGTTCTTATCCTGGTCAACTAAACATTTTGTAGATTTTAATAAATTGGTGGGAGTTTTTAAAGTGAAGAACAGCAACATTTCTAGAATTGTCCTACCACTTGTAATGTGTGTTGACAGTTTGTGTTCTCCAATCCAACAACAATCTCAGAAGTTTAGTTTTAATTAGAGAGATATAGAGTCTGTTGATTTTTCTTTGCCTAACTAGTAAATTACTTTGGTAATTTAGTGGCCCTGTTGTCTTAAAGCATTTCTTTAAACATCCTAAGTACAGAATGTCTCTCAAATATTTGAGACTAAATGAGTAATAATTTGAAAAGCTAGAAAAGTATACCTTGATATATCATTACCTATAAAACTTCAAACCAGTGAGAAGACACACAAAGGAAACACAAACGCATCAATCTTTAATTTGTTGTTCTGTCTGGCAGGTAATAATGTGCTGATGTAAAAGCCTGTCTATTACAGTAAGAAGCAAGATTGCAGAAATAAGTGTAATTGCCTTTAAAATGTAGGACACATTAGAAATTTGCATCAAGGCTTTGAGTCAATGAATGCTTTTGTCTTTGTTCCTTGTCAGTTTCAGTGTTCACGGCCCATTATCAGTGGAACCTGGCCTCAGTAATAACATGTCCAACAGGGAACTCCTCACAGTTTTGTCTCCATTGGTAACATCTGTTCAGGGTGACTCCTCCACACTCGGCCAAATTAACGTTCCCTTTCTCTCTCCAGCTTAATCCTCCTTTGCTGAAGGAGCTGCACAACCAGCGAGATGAGAGGGCCAAATGGATGGAAAAAGTGATTCCTGCTGCTCCACAGAGCCGTGGCGGTGGTGATGCGGCGAGCCTGCTGGTGCAGGGCTTTTAAAAAAAAAGCGCTTCTCGTTTAATGACAGTGTTTTACAGCACAGCATAAATGTCAAGTGGTAAATGGCTAAAAGTAGAGAGAGACCAGAATGATAATGAGCCATGAGCATCAGAGTAAGCTTTAGTGTAAGCTCAATGAGACAACATTTTGAGCATTTTTATCTATTTCTATGTTTTATGAGCAACAAACTACTTAATTAATGCCCATGTGGTCCGGCAGAACGTAAGGTCAGATGAAACAAAGGCTGTGTGTTTCCTAAAACCCCATGTTTTCGTTAAATTAGAAGCGGTTTATTTCTTATTGGACTTATATCAGTACCAGCACATGTTGGTTGGTAGGTAATAAGAAACTGCAGTACAGAAATACCACAAACATGTAGACAGTTTGACCACTAGAGAGCACTGACAAGCACTGTTTGCAATATCTTAATCTGTAATAGCTCTGATCCCATCTCTTGAACGTGGACATCATCGACTTTTCCCCCGAAATGTTTAAAGATGTGGACGTCTGATTTGACTTTAAAATCTGACAAGTTTTGGAAGAGATGGGAAACACTATGCAAGCTGGCTGATGGTTTTGTTTTGCTTGTATTTTCATTACAAGTTATCTCTGCTTTCAGAGCACAGAGCATGCATGACAGATGAGAGTTGGGGACACAGAACAATGACCTGCACCTACACTGACAACCTACAAGTTTAAAGGATAATTTCAATATAAGCATCAAGCCATAGACCTGATATTGTGAGAGTTTTAGGTATATGAGATTAACTTTCATTACTTCGAATGTGTGACCAGATCACTAACATTTCCCTCCTCCTCAGACAAGATCCAGGTGTGTGTGAGGTGATACTGGCTGCATATGTGTGTTTTCTGATCTTATCCTAACATGAGGGAGACAACAGTGCACCCTCTTCCTTCCTCTGAGTCATCGCCAGCTACGAGGCGCCTGGTTTTGATACGGTCACCTTCTCCCCTGTCGTCTGTGCACCCACAGCCCACCCCTCCTGCTCACTTTTTTTCCGGGACAGCTGGAGGAGCAGCTGCAGGCAGACAGGGCATCAAACGTCCCACCCCAGCCTTCTCAGTAATGTCCCCTTTAATCTACATGTGGCACCTCCCGGTCCTTTCACGCCTCGTCTGAATCTGTCACACTTTCTATCGACGGTCATCGGCAACACAACACATAGCAGCATCTCAAAGATGAGAAACATCTAAAATCTTTGGGTGGGGATGGCATTTTAAATTTGTAACAAAAAAGTATAAATGGTTAAGCATTTGAGGAAGTACCAAGAAATTATTAATATTAAAAAACACAAAATGTGCACTCACAGTTGATATAAAACTTATATCAATAAACCATTCAATAAATAATTAACAAACCACCAGTTTCTTAAGTGGGTACCTTTTGGAAAGGCCAGGCACACTGCAAGATTTATAATGTCAATCTTAGAATTATAGTGCATTTTAAAATAATGTTTCATCACGTTAAAAATAAAAATCTGCACAATTTTGTTTGTTGTTGCTTTTGTAATATAGATACTCATCATTTTCTGGTGGTCTGTTTATTATGGTATTGCCTGTTCCAAAAATCAGAGCACCTGTTGGTGATTGAGTTCAGAACTTGTGGATAAATCTTAACTTAAAGCATCTGTACATACTGTAAATGCATGGCATTTTGGGGGTTGGGTGGTCAGGGATGCCATGACCAAACATTTCCTTTGAAAGAATTTTGGAGTCCATTTTCAAGCCACGGTAAGTAGAATTTTAAAACAGTTTTGACTTGGTGAATCCTAGTGGTAGTAGAGGAATGTGTCAGACAATCCACATGTTGTGGAAATCCAAGATGGATGAATCCTAGTGACTGTGGTGGTTTCCTTCTTCACCGTCATTAGTCGGAATGAATTGCTGTAATACAAGAAATACCAAAACATGTGGGTGTTTAAATGATATTTAGTGCATTCATGCTCTCCAGAGGAAGAACCTGTTTCACTGTTGCCATTAGTTTTCCTCTAGCATCACCCTCTTTGCATCATAGTGAAACTTAAGCCATTATGTCATGACCATCGTCATTGATTCCCATAGGACTGATTGTCCAATGCATCATCATGCAGCAGAAAGATTACTGCAGCACACAACTTTTGTCCTCTGGCAGATGCAATCTATGATCATATCCATGCACACAAAGAGAAACACACTAATGCATTCAGTGGAACACACACAGCCCCTTCTCTTCCTGTCCCCCACCTCAAGCTGCACAGGTGTGCAGACTGGATACTGGTGTTATCCGTAACACCTGTCTGCTGTCCGGCTCCAGTGACAGAGGAGCTGGCACACATCCAGCTAGTTCACACACACGCGCACAAAGGAAACTATAGGTGTACGGAGATAGACACTCGTTAACATTCCTGGTCACAGCAGCTCAGAATGTAACTATGCACACACTCACACAGACACACAGACACACGTCCCATTTGTCCTGTGTGTTGTCTGAGCAAACAGAGGCTGTGGAGGAAGGACAGGGCCAATTACAGCCTTTTATCCTGAGAGCACACATCATTAAGGAGAGCTCACAGGGCTGATGGCACACGCACAGACACGCACACACCCTCATCAAACATTTCCCTTGTCCCTCTCCCTTTTCACACTCTTAAACACTCTTCTTGGCCACCGATGTGCTTCTATACTCTTTTTTTCACTTCATCAGAAAATGGAAGCTAGACAGCTGAAACTTGCGCTCACAATGAAAAATAGTATTACTCCAAAATTCATGATTCACATGCCCTTTTGTGGCCACCGCAAACTGATTTGTTCACCTTGAAAACACCCGTTTAACTTAAAGAATCTGTGGCTGTTAGTTGTTTCAACTTTAGAAAATTAATGCAAAACTGTGAAACTGACTGCTGCCAACCTGCCTTGACAAAGTGTTTTCATCGGGGTTTAGCCTCTGATCCTCGCAAGCCAGAATGTCAGTATGCCAGTATGATTGCTGAACTAAATCGTCACACCACCAACCTACAGTAACCAGTGCGTCCTGTTTGCTGCTGGTTTGCTGACTGAGAAACATGAAGAGGAAAAATGCAGCAGGAAACAACAAAAACTACCAGACAAAAACTGAGAAACAGATCTTGAGGTCTCAAAAGCAGCCAAGAGTGTGCGTTTGTGAGTGATCAGTACCCTGCCTGCTAACATCTGTAACTGCCGGATCCCCACTTTTAGTGAACACACACAATCTCAGGCATCTGTGTAGGAACAAACAGCTTTATGTTGTCATTTATGGCCTGCTGTCTGTGTGTGTGTGTGTGTGTATTTCACTGGGAGGCACATGTGTATGCTCTTTCATGGAAATATGGCATTGATTAACTCCACATGGTAAAATGAAGCATTGTCAGTGTGCTACATCTTATATCAATCCCCTTGTGTGTGTGGGGGGGGTAATTAACGAGAATCTGAACTCCGTCCAGACCTCTGTGCACCACATCTCTCCTGCTCACTCAGGCCTTTCGATGAAAAAATGTCAGCTACGCAAAAGCTTCATGTTTCAGGTTCACAAGGTCATCCTACTTATTGATAATGTCATGTCTGAAAATCCTTTTAAGATAAAAGTACGATGACCTTGTGAAATCACCTGCTCTGCAAAATAATTCAGTCGGTTGTTGGTCAAAGGCAGGCAAAGAAAGAAGAATCAAAACTGAAGACAGTGCCAAAATCTCATCTTTTTCTCAACATACCAGAAATGATCGTTGCTTATGTTGGCATTTATATCAATTACAAATCCTCTTATTGATTGTTGGTTCCAATAACTCAAAAATATATATACCACCTTCTTTCTTTTTAGATTTTGGTCACAATTAATGTTAAAAGAATGTCAATATATCTTGTCGTGTTTCCTCTTAAATCTTTCAACCATGTGTAGAATAATCTCCATTAGGCATTAAAAGTAGTTGCAGCCTTCTCGAACCTTTATTGGTAAAATAGGTAACTGCAAAGTCCTGATGTGAAAAACTATGTCTTCATTAGAGATGGGGTCATTGTTGGACTGATCCATCTTACCCACCCCTAGCCAGAGTAAACAGATAACACCTTGGAGTTTACCGTGGCTGATGACGGCCTTGCGGTTGCGCCCATCCAGGTCGGCCCTTTCGATGACATGGTGCTTGGCATCCACCCAGTACATTCTGCGACCGGCGTAATCGATGGTGAGGCCGTTGGGCCAGAAGAGGTGTGTGTCCGCGATGACCCGCCTGTTGGAGCCGTCCATGTTGGCATACTCGATGCGAGGTGTATTGCCCCAGTCTGTCCAGTAGATCTTACTGAGGGGGAAAGTGGGACATTCATCGTTAGTTCACTCTCTTACACATGCTGGAGTGAACCAGTTTGAGTAGAATGAGCTGAACCTTATGGCGTCCACTAATGTCTAGAGGTAGACAGATTGTTGTTAGGATTCAAGTCACACCAGATGTCTGATATAACAAAATGCCTCCTCTGTCCTCGACATTCATGTCCTCTATCATCACTCATCTGTTGTGACCGGCCTCAGAGGAAAGAGCTTCTTTTTTTAAAAATATTTTTTAATTATCCCATGCAAATGAGCTACCTAATAAGCTGAATGAGTTTTCAAGCTTAAAATTTCTCTGGGGCATCATCTGAAACTCTCTTCTGCCACTGCGACATATGAAACCGGGGATGAAAACACACTTAGCTACTGCCCCTTTCATGGAATACTGGTTCCACACAGATGCTCGCCCGTGGGCACTGCTGTGCTGCCAAACTTTAATCCCTGCTCTTCTGCTACACTACAACTGGGACACATCCAGAGGGGATATGTATATACGAGAGTGTGTACATTTGAAACCATCTGTAGTGCATTATACAGTTTGTGTGCGCGCATGTGTGTATGCATTTGGACTCGTACCCCTCTATGGGGTGCAGTGCAATGGCTCGGGGCTTCTCCATGTTCTGCCACAGCAGCACCTTGCGATGCGTCCCGTCCAGATTCGCCACCTCGATGCGAGATGTCCCTGAGTCCGTCCAGTACAATTTGTCATGGATCCAGTCTATGGCCAGTCCACCTAAAGAAGATGAAAATCAGTTTAAATTTGTCTGAGGAGAAACCCCTTATGTTTCTGTTTCATGTTTTTCTGCATAGGTTTGTTATTTTCTTACTGCTCTTATTTTTTTTAAATGTTCACTTATCCCACCGATAAAGCACTGCTGAGAGTGAGAAAAGAAGACAGAGAGACTTTTTGTCTTTATCTAGTCCTCGGTTTATATGCATTGCAAACATGACGAGAGCTAGATGTGAACATTGGTACCAATCTACCACGATGACTACAGAACACTGGGAGGCCTGTGCACAGAGGTCTGTCAACCCGTCCTGAATGTAGATCTGCTGAACTGAAATATTTTGAGAATCTGTTTGAGTTTCTTTTTCATTTCTCTTCCTTTACACTCAACAAATAGCGCACATTAGCTGCTTGGCTTTAGGGGGGATGGCTAGAGACAACTTCAGAGATACATGAGATTTATATCGATTCACTTGTTACTTTCAGAAGGTGAGAAGCTAAATGTATTTCCCACAATGAACTTTTTACGTATTCATTGAATTGAATTGATAGAAAAATGAAAGGTACAGAAAAACTAAGCAGCAGTGACTCAGCAGGAAAAAAAAACTAAGAAAGAGGGTGAAACAAAACAAATTAGTTCCGAAGAGCAGGAAACTATTAGGCTGAGAAACAGAAGGAAAAAATTAAATAACAATAAAGACTACTACAGTATTGATGTCATACTGCTGAACTCAAATTAACAAAGTGATGGATGAAGTGGGTGACAGCAGAGTATAGTTGAACAGAAAGCAGCTGAGTTGAATAAATTGGATAAAAGATAAATGAGCCTGATGCCCTGCATTTGAACCGACATCCTATTGGCTGCTGCTGCACCCACCTGGGCTCTCCAGACCGGTGGACACAACCTCCTCCACATTGGAGCCGTTGAGGTTGGCCTTCATGATGCGGTCCAGCGTCACATCTGACCAGAAGACTAACTCGAGGCTGTGGTGGAAGTCCAGGGCGATGGCATTTTCCAGGTTGTTGAGCAGCAGGGTGTATTCAGAGCGATGCGGTAAAACCTGACGGATGTCTATACGGTTGGCAAACAGCAGCACCGGCTCTGGACCTGAAGGAGGATTAAAGATGGACACAGGAAGGAGATGATTTTAATTTAAGAGGAAAGGAAAACAATGACAGGACAAATGAAATGAGTTGAAAGTTGGAAAGTAACAAAAGCGGTAAGAGACAAAAAAGTTTAAGTTCGGACCGACGGTCACTTTTAATAACAGGGAGCATTAATCTCCCTGGAGGTGAAGGCCTGGTTCCTGGCAGCTGCCTGACAGACAGTCCTGACCTGAGTTTAACTCTGGTCTGCAGCAGATTGATGGGCTGCTTTACCAGGCCTGCAGTCTACCTTCGCTGTGTATCTAAATCTGGTCCAGACCCTCCCAATGAGCCAACCTCATTCCGAGTCCAAGTCGACCCCGGGGCAGAGGAACGGATACAGTTACTGCTGAAGCAAATATAAACACTAGGCAACCGTGTTTTTATTGGAGGTCAAACCTCGGCAACTCTCTGCGGTCACGAGTCAAGGTTGAAATACAGTACAGTGGTTTTTACCAAGAGCTTTGCAGCTGCGCTTGTCAGGTCGGAGCTCGTAGCCCTGAACGCACCAGCACTGGAACCCCCCCTCCGTGTTGGTACAGCCCTGGCTGCAGTAGCCTTCTTCAGCACACTCGTCCACATCTGGAACGGACCACAAAGACAGCGGACAAGAGGGGAGGGACAGAGAGAAGTTCGCGTCAAACTCCTGCAGGGTTAACAATAAATTCAAGATGTGCACAGAGGTGGCTGGAAGATAAAAAAAAAACATCCATGTTCAACTTCTTGATACATCCCTTAAACGTTAAATGCATTTCTTGACCTTGCAAATACATCCTTAGAATCTGAAAACAAGTATCGATTAGATTGGATTGTCTGTGACACATGGCAGAAATCCTAGATTCCGGTGCAACCAAACCCCAATCAATAATTTCTCAGCCCAACGCTAAACTTTCAATGAAGTTTCATGGAAATGTGTTCAAACTTTTGGGAAATATCCTGCTGAAAAAGAAGACAAACAGGTGTGAAGACATAAACTCTGTGAGGAGCAGCATTGAAAATCAATGCCCGGCCATATTTAGGATTGTAAAGATAGGGTCTAAGATAAGGGTTATATTTTTAATATTTTATTATTTTAACTTGTTTTAGCAATATTTTGCTAACAAAACTGTTCAGTAGAGTAAATTGCTTAGTTTTGACTTAATTTTCTTCATCAGTTATGATTCCTTTGTTATCTTGGCCTGCTTAATTTTGGCAACAAAAGGTTCAGCAACTTAATAATACAACTCCTTATCTTCACACGTTACTAATGTTACTCATCTCCCCAAGACCCACTCATCAAAGTCTTGACCACTTAATTTCCCAAGTGGCAGGAATGAGTAGCATAGCAACAGATGGAGAATCACTTCATAGTAATCTCATATTTAAGAAGTCAGTGAAGCTATCACATGTTTAACGCAAGTAAGCAGCTGAACAATCGTCAAACTTTATAGAGGTCATGAATATCAACACCCTCAGCCTGCTCACTCATTTTTAATGCAGACACTGATGCCAGGAAGTGATTTGTACAGACTCACGCACACAGACATGCATACACGCAGACGCACACACACACACACACACACACACACACACACACACACACACACACACACACACACACACACACACACACACACACACACACACACACACACACACACACAGACAGACAGACAGACAGACAGACAGACAGACAGACAGACAGACAGTAGTACCCTGGCAGGCTTTGCCGTCGTCCATCAGTCTGTATCCAGTGTGACAGGTGCACTGGACCAGTCCTCTGACCATCTGACACTTCTGGGAGCAGCCTCCGTTATTCTGGTTACAGTTGCCCTCGCTAGAGCGCGGACCTGCACACCACACACAGAAACATTACAGGAACACAAACACAGCATGCTGATTCAGTATAAATACAGCCACACACTGTAAAAAAGTGTCTGACTCATCTGGTGTTGAGCCCTGAAATATTTTAGCAGGGAGGCCAGTCCGGTCCAGGCAGAGGAGAAACCTCAACAAACACATTCCAGACTGTTATCAAAATTAGTTTGAATGTTCACGATCCACACTGGGTGGTTCTAAATGATCGCGGTGACAGCCTGAACTTTCATCTAGTGCCACCATTAGGCCAAAATCTCCCCATGACAAACTTTTATATGCCTACCAACAGACGAATTGTGATGTGTTTTTTTCCCATCTGAACCAAAAATTCTACTTTTACACAAAAATATTCAAATCTAAAGGCAAAAGTATATGAAATTTATAGCACAAAGTTATGAGTCCCTTCTATTTTGGACAGCATGAGCTTTCCTATTTAATGCACAGAATTATTACTATTGTTCTAAACCCCTGAGAGATTGTATTAAAGTTTTGCTGAGAAAATTAATGGGGCCCAGTTGAAAAAAAAACTTTTTACATTGTAATAAATCCGTCAAACATACAAAAACTACAAAAAAATATTTTTGTAACAATGCAGTAATAACACTCATTACATTTGACAGTGTACAAAGATAATTATACACTAAAGCTTCCTTCAGATCCTTTGTTCCATCTACTATTGTCAAGTTGTCAAGCTTGAGATTAAACTAAAATGGAATGCTCAAATGATGCTCTTATGTTTAATTTTCAGGTCGGTCATCGTGACATTGTTATGGCAGTCTGTCCCTTTAGAGTAAGTGCTACTTCAGATTCTGAGCATGTTTCGAGAAAAGAATAGGTTCTACTTTTCAGCCCTCACACTACAGTACAGGCACTGATGTATTATCAACTCACGGCAGTCATGGTGTGGGTGTTCGTCAGTCCCATCTCCGCAGTCATTGACCTCGTTACACACCTTCCTCTGACCGATACAGCGTCCATTCCCACATTGGAACTGATCAGGAGCACATGGAGGACTCTCTGTGGGACAACATGGTGATAAATCTCATGAGACAATAAGCTCTGTCAACTTAAATATCTCCGGTTGTACTAGTCTTTTTTAGACAGTTAAAGTACGCAGCACTTCTTTGACATGTTCTGCATTTAATTCACTGGATTAGCTAAAAACATTCTTCTCTGGTTACCGAAAAAAATGTTTTCATTATGTTACATGGTAATATAATGCAATATTGATTATGTGTAGTACTGTATGTATAGTCAGAGATTTATTCATATCAAAGCCCCTGACTTTACCCCTTAGAGGACCATTCAGACAACAGTTGGAACTGGTCCAACATAGAGTCTGAATCGACTGTCTCCACACTCTCCCCCTCTTACCTCAGGTCCACACACACAGAGTATGAACAGCTCTTTGTTTGCCACTCTGCACTTCACTTTCAAACTGTTGTTACTCATACATGACACACCGATGTTAATGAAAGCGGTTGGATTTTTAATTTTCTATTAACTCTCTTCTACCACTCTCTTCTCCCACCTGGGTCCATCATTACGTGTAACTCCTGACGAACAGCTTATTTTAAAGTCTCATGGAGACTCTTCTTGACTAAAATGTCAAGGTTGAACTAGACTGAAATGGTCAAATGATGCAAAAGACATTCTGATTTGATGCGAATGTGCAGCCATAAAAACGACGCCATGAATTTAAATATTTCATTAGCAATGATTGAAGTGCTGTAACAAGTCAGTAGAGAATGAAATCTCAGAAATAAATAGTTAAGATTGTTGTATAGAATGAATACAAATGCATTAACTTTTGAGCTGGAAGGTTAAGGGAAAAGAGGTTTTTGGAAAGTGAGCTGGAACTCCTTTACAATATGGCGCGGGGTATAGGTGGATTGTGTACAAAAATAAAGTTATAACTTTCCATATTCCACTTTTCTCTGTTGCCTGCACTGCTCCATCTATCTCAATATAGAAGCCAGTTTCAGTGCTTTGTCCAGAGGTTACTTTTCCCACCAGCGAAGGAACTGCCTAACAGATCAGTCTATTGTTTGAAAGCAACTGTGTATCTCAGCAGAAAAAAAGTGAGTTTGTCAGTAGAGGAGGGCTGTTCTGTTCTGTTTCTGTTGTCATGACTACAATTGGAGCGCGTGTTATATTTAGCCTCCGAAAACAAGACAACAAACCACGGTCTTACCAGTTTTCTCACAGCCCTCTTCATCGCTGTGGTCGGAGCAGTCGTCCTCACCATCACATCTCCATGACAACCGGACGCAGCGTCCGGTTCCACAGCGGAACTGTTCGGCCGTGCACATGGACGTGGCTGCAGGACACACACATGTAGATTAGCTGATTTTATATTATTCTGAGTTTTGTTTTTCCATCACTAGAAAAAATTCAGAAAAAACATGAACAACTGCATAAATAAAGATAAAATTAACATATGTTGAGATACATAACCCCATACAGGGAACTATAACAAGGTCTGTTTGGTAATTTTGATGAAAGCAGCTACTCACTGCAGTTCTTCTCGTCTGATTGGTCGTCACAGTCGTATTCGCCGTCACACCTCCAGCCGGCGTTGATGCACATCCCGCTGCTGCACATGAATTCAACTGATCTGCACGGCTGGTGGGAAGCTGCACACACACACACAAACGAAACATGTCAACCACAGCAGTCTTCTCTGTTTTTCTGTAGGTCCAACAAGTTGTGATGGGTATTTATCACTATTCCGTAACTTTTGTAGAAATAAATAATAAATAACTAATTAGTCGGACAAATAGTAGAGAGAAGTAAAATTGTGACGAATAGTTATTAGTTGCGGGCCTGCTGATAGTTAACTGCATTCTTACAAACTGTAATAGGTAATATACGGCAGTGGAAGTGGGTTAGGAGTGGGCATTGCATTCATCATTTTAGGAGATGGGAAGCAAAACAGTTCACAAAATTAAGAGTTTCTGGTTTAAATCTGAATAAGGATTGGGACAGTAGTCTTCATGGGCCCTCTCAGTTCCTGATGAAAGAGACCTCAGTCCTGTGCTGTGCCCAAATTAAATCCAGTCCAATAGGGTCAGGTAGTGTTCCGCTGCATCAGTTAGTTCTGGTGGAGCATTGAGCGGCTGTGGTTGTTAGTCTTCTGTCTGTGTTTCGGCATGTTTGGGTTGACCATTTTGAATAATGTCTGAGATTTATACAGTTTATTCAGATCAAGTCTCTATCTGTCTTTGTTTGGTAAATAATTAATCGTAATAGGATTAAGGCTGGATATCTCCGAGACTATATGGAGTAATAATAAGTTCAAATCAGCGAATAATCAGTGAAATTCTTGTTTCCTTCCTGAATGCTGTCCATGAGAGTTCCTAAAGTTAAAAAGAAAGGAGCAAAAAGGCAGACATTCAGCATTTCATACCAGTCATATTCTCTTTCCCTATAAACATGAATTGCTTCTGTTTAGTTTGGCTGCCTTATGATCCTCTCTAACCACAGATCATAGCTGTCTCACCTTTAATTCTCCCACCACATCTCTACATGTGATCAGATCAAAGCGAAGCTCAAACTGGCAGCAGATGAGGATGGAGGTGGACGAGAAGATTAAAGCTGAATCAAACATAAGCATCTTAAATCCTGAGTGTGCGTGTGTGTGTGTATGTGTGTGTGAGTGTGTATTTCTCTGACATGTTCCCTCCTGACAGCACTAGTCAGTTACCATCAAAGCGACAGTGGGCGTGAGATAAGGCAGGGACAAAATGACAAGCAAGGGAATGCAGGGGAAGAAAGGCAAAAAAGAGGAGATGTTGTGGAGCTTCAAGCATCCCCATGCAGGCTTATCAGCTGGGCGAGGGATGAGAGAGATGATCAAAACAGCAGGTGGCTCTCCCACAGAGAGGGAGAGAGAAAGAGAGAGAGAGAGACGAACACACTGACGCCCACACACATTCAAATGAGTCATCCACCCTTTATCTCTCTCCTTGTCTCTCTCTCTCTCTCTCTCTCTCTCTCCCAACCTCACGCACACACACACACACACACACTGACTATACTCTTTCATCTGCTCAGCTATGCAGCCAAAAGCAGTATCAGTGTTCGCAAGTGGTAACAAGGCATGGAAGTGTGAGTGTTATATTTGTGTGTGTGTATGCGTGCACTCACATTAGGCAGTGACAAAGACAGACAGAACGAAGTGTGTGTGTTTGCGCGTGTGTGTGTGTGTGTGTTTGAGAGAGAGAGAGAGAGAGAGAGAGAGAGAGAGAGAGAGAGAGAGAGAGAGAGAGAGAGAGAGAGAGAGAAAGAAAGAGAGAGAGAGAGAGAGAGAGAGAGAGAGAGAGAGAGAGAGAGAGAGATACTTCTTCTCTAACAAAGCGCCCTTCATGCGTCTGGGGAGTCGATGCCAAGGAATGCCGTCTGAGGATGGGCTGTCTTGTGCCTCTGAGGAATGCCTCCTCTGTGTGTGTGTGTGTTTGTGTGTGTGTGTGTGTGTGTGTGTGTGTGTGTGTGTGTGTGTGTGTGTGTGTGTGTATATACACGTGTGTGTCCAAACTATCTGTGTGTTTCAGAAGGGACTATTTCAAACACTTCATGAAAAGGCATTCATTACAATTTTGAACACTTGTAAAACTGGACCTCCTCGTGCTGGTCAAAAACAACGTGGAACAGAAATAGATCTGCGGTTTAAAAGTAGAGGACAGCAGGAAATGAATAGTGAGGGGACATTAGGCCCAGCTGGTTTCAGTACATCAGACAGGATGTAGATTGATCTTTTAACCTTGTTGGTTTGTGATCCAAAAGTGAAACATGTAGAGCAAACACTTTGGATCTGATATGCGCTGCAATGTCTCCACTGTAGTTATTTTCAGTATTTTTAAGATGTACGGTATCTGCTGTCTCTTTTTCTACTTTTTTCTTTTTTTAAAAAGCTTTGATGCCAGCTCAACTTTCCTCCCGAAAAAATGTTTAACACCTCTGAAGCGAGGCAGCAATTAAAAAACCTAGAAGTGGGAGGAGAAGAAAGAGAAAGAGAGCAGATCAGTCGACTAACATGACCAAACGATGTTAGAAAACCTTGAAGCTGTGCCTATGCCACTGCAGATAAACACATCAAAGGAGAAAACCACTGTGCATGAGAGAGAGAGAGAGAGAAAGAGAGAGAGAGAGAGAGAGAGAGAGAGAGAGAGAGAGAGAGAGAGAGAGAGAGAGAAAGAGAGATGTGGTGGGCGCTTATAGACAATGAGTGAATGAAACAAAAACGTGAGAAATCAGAGATGGGAGAATGAGGAGGGAGATGCTGAGAGATTTGTCAGCAGCAGGCAGCGTCTCTGGAGTGAGGAGCGCGGAACATGATAGTCTGTGTTAATCAGGACCATGGATTCACTGTATGTGTGTGTGCACGTCAAAGTGTGTGTATGTGAATTACAGTGACAGAAAAGATCTAACAGAGAGAGTGCTTTCCAGTTCTGACAGATGCTTCGGAGCGGCAGCCTGCACTACAGCAGCTGTTCCTGAGCTCAACCTGACATCAGCTGACAGTTAAAACATGAAATGTTATGATGAAACAAACGGTCATTTAATACCACAGTTGTTTGTGAGCTTTTCTTGCAGACTTATCCATTAATGACTTTACATGCTTTTTGTTTTTTTTAAATAGGATTTTAATATGCAAGCTTGTCTTGCCTCAATAATTAATCGGGCTGAAAAATGATTAGGCCAATATATGGGGACATTTATAATTTATATTATCTGCAATTGAGGAAGAAGAAGAAGAAGAAGAAGAAGAAGAAGAAGAAGAAGAAGAAGAAGAAGGAGAAGGAGAAGGAGAAGAAGAAGAAGAAGAAGAAGAAGAAGAAGAAGAAGAAGAAGAAGAAGAAGAAGAAGAAGAAGAAGAAGAAGATTGACATTGATACAGATGCACAATATAGACAATATGTAGAATATATGTATTCATTCAGTGTGCCAGTTGGTGCAACCACTGAAAAACACTAATGCCAAACCTTCCTGTTCAGATGAGCCTGTGCTGACCCTTTTAACTCCAGCTGAACTTGTGCAGGTAGCTGTAGGCATGACATGTGCAGCAGTGCCACTGGGGTTATACAGACAGAGGGAGAGCTGAATGAGAGAGAAGAAGAAAGGATGGAGAGAGGAAAGATATCTGCCAGAGGGAGAAAATCTAACAGCATAACAGAGGACTGATCTCCCGGGGGAGCTTCATCTTGTGTATTTATCTGTGAATGTGTGTGTAAACAGATAACAGCAGCTCACTGTGAGCGCTAAAGCAGCAGGGCAGGCTGGATCAGTCACACCACTGTAACAATGTGCTTTATTTATGTTATTTGATTTTTACAAAGTTTTTGTTTTTGCTCTTCTTTTTTGTGAAGCGATTTTTTTATTAAGATGGAGCTTGCATTAAAGAGTTTAAGGTATTTGCCAAGTAAAAGTGAAAGTAGAAACTAGAGTGGGAAGATAACAGTAGATTAATGACAAGGGGGGAAGAGTTTTCCTTTGAGGTTCAGGGTTAACAACACCCGGAGTCAACGGTGAGTTGCTGTAATGGTAAAAGTGTGCTCGTGTGTGATTGATGGGGTTAGCTTACAGCAGTCCGACTCGTCTGACCAGTCCCCGCAGTCGTCGTCTCCGTCACAGTGGTAGATGTCCAGGATACAGCGGCCGTATGCACACTGGAACTCCTCCACGCTGCAGGTGGCTGCCATCACATCTGAGGCTGCACAGACACACACAGAGACACAGACGTGTTAAACAGATGCTGATGCTGAAAAAAAAAAAAGGTGCAGCAGTTAGCTGTCTGAGGCTCTTTGAAGTTTCGGCTCTTCTATGCCGAGCCTGTCAGAAACTATGCATGAAATGAAGATGAAGCTCAGCTCAGTGAATGTGTTTACATGCTCTACAGTAACCTGTAAGACCTTAGCAATGAGATATCTCCCATTCTTGTGGGTATAGTTCTAATCATAATGCTGCAGCCTGAAGAGTTTTTTGATCTGACTGATGTCAGCAGAATGAGAGAAGAGACTCTTTTCTGATGGAGCATGAAAATGAATTAATTTTACATACTAACACACTGTTCATAAGTGGAAACTCATTTATTTAAAATCGTGTAACATTTACTTGAGAAACCTAATGATACCCAAAGCAGTGCTACTACCCTGGGTACAAGCTGGTGCAGGGTAAACCAGAGTTGGCCTAAACAATCTTATTCCAGTGCAGACCAGCATAATTTTGATACTAGATACTAACAACTCAGATTAGAGACAAAAGGACCAAACAAAGTGTTTTGCATGTTGCTTCATCAGATGTGCTTTTTTTGCTTAATCAGGTGTTTCTTTAAATAATCAGGTGCTGATTAGCAGAAAACCCAGCTTCACATTCCCCAGTACACTTCAAAAAGTCAACAGCAATAGGCAATAGCAACCACAACTCCAATGTACATTCCCATTACCATAAGATAACAAAATGCCAAGCAAACATGAAGTTTGCTTTTTGTTCATCTCATTTGGTTGCACTGGAAATTGTTTATCTTTTTAGTCGGCTGTTATTTATTTAGCCTGTTAAAACCCTGGTGGGAATACCCAGTTTAAAAAAAATAAAAAGTCGGCAATGTTGCCCAGGATTCTCTTACCTATTACGATGGGTCTCTCGTTTACATGACACTTATTCGCCATCAATAACCATTTAAACACACTGATTTATGAGGCTGGCAGGCTTCTCATCATTAACGGCTTTTGCTGGAATTATTTTAGCTTCCCAATTATGAAATTACATTTTTATGTCGACACTCTGCAGAAAACGTCTCCCTAGAGAGAGACACACCATTCCAAAAGTGCTTTTTCTTCCTTTCCAAAAGGAAGTGTGGTGATGTCTCATTGTGTTGTGAGAAAACTAGATTGAGGGTAAAGTCCCAAAACAGAGGGAAAAAAAATGCACAACACAAACTACCGTGTGTAGTTGCTTAACTTGAGAAGCATGTTTCTTATTGTCTTTCTTTAGCACACACACTCTCTCAGGGTTAACTTACGACAGTTTTCCTCATCTGATCCGTCCTTGCAGTCCGTGTCTCCGTCACAGTACCAATGCTCAGCAATGCAACTGCCATCAGTGCAGCGGAACTCCTTGTCCGAACATTTGCGCATGTCTGATATGGAAACATTTTTAAACAAATTCACAACTAATTTTTATGAGACAGTGTGATTGAGTATGTGTCTGCATTTTGGTGATTATGTGTATGTACCCACCACACTGTTCATCACTGTTGTCACCACAATCGTTGTCTCCATCACAGTGCCAGAGGCTGCGAATACAGTAGCCATTTTGGCAGTGAAACTCATCCTCCTCGCACTCCCTGGGAGCTGCAGAGAGAAAGAAGGAGAACAAAGGTTTCAGAGACAAATAATGAGCATACAACAAACGCAAAGAGCAGTTACTGTACAAGAATTAGATAAGAAGCAGCTATCCCTGAGCTCTGCTGACATATTAACAGCTGCACTGACACCAGGGAAACCGTGACCTTTTATGTCAGGCTCAGAGCAAAGAGCTGAGGAGAACAAACACAGATTTTTCTCTCCGTAAACAAGCTGAACTCTCCTGAGGCTGCAGGTCTGGAGCTCAAATACTCACAGACTGAATATCCTGTGGTTCGATCTCAACACAAAAGACATCTGATCGACAGCTACTGAAACACAGTTAGGAAGAAGGCTGAATAAAGTCAAACTGAGTGTGTGTGTGGCTTCCTTCAAGGTCACTGATCATAGGGAAAACATTTGCTGTAATAATACCTTTATTTTCACAGCACTTTTCCAAGACGTGTAACAAATGCTTCACAAAAACATATGCAACCAAACCACTGTAACGGGTGGCTATAAAAACTTGGTGATTCACTCCTCAGGTTGTACAGCTTCAATATATGTGGGTTACAATTGATGGGGACAAGCTTTCAAATTATGAAAAACATCCATAGAAATGTCTCAGACTTCAACTTAAGCACAATTCCTCCTCTCATTCATCATCAGAATATTCCACCAAGTAAAACATAGTTTTTACCAAAATAGGGCTGAATACACTCAGTCTGATTCAATCCTCAACCCTCACAGGAAGGCTGGTTTCCCATTGTTCAGAAATAATCTATAGTTTAAAGTGAAACTCTCACCAAAAAGCAACCTGGGCTTTATTTGTCAATGCTTATGAGTCAAACCTTCATGTAAAAGCATAATTATGACGAAAGAGGCACTTTAAGATTCACCGTAGTTTCGTTCTCGGGCAAGCTAATTTTCAATGGAGTGCTGGGGCACTCGTATGCTAGCTTCAAAATCGCTATTTTTAAAACACTAAGAAGGCTCGACACAACATGAAACTTTGCTTGTAGTATCACCAGGGTCTCTACACATGAACACGAGCATTGAGAACATTGTTTGTGTACACAGAGTTTACTAAAAAGAAGGTTTTTGAACAACTCAAGTTAGCAGCCGTATCTTCGGCGCGCCGCCGCCATGGCAGACAAAAAGTGTCGATCCCAGAGTGCGACCTAACAGGAAGGCTTGAGGAGCGGTCCACCATTACTCTCCTTCCTATAAGGTTGCACTCAGGGATCGACACTTTGTCTGCCATGACGGCGGCACGCCGAAGATACAGCTGCTAACATGACTTTACTTCTTGAGGAGGTTGAGGTCATTCAACATCTGTCAACCCCTATTGCACACTGTCTACCACTCTGTAGTGGCCAGTGCTCTGTTCTTTACTGTGGCGTGTTGGGGAGAGGGGTCATGCACAGCAGACAGGAACAGAGTGAATAAAATCATTAAAAAGGCTAGCTCTGTGGTGAATTCCAAACTGGACACTGTCCAGCAGGAGGCAGAAGACAGGATGCTGTCTAAGATGAGAACAATCTGATTATTGCTTTTACACAAAGGTTTGACTCATATACATTCACAAATAAAGCCTAGGTTGCTTTTCAGCGAGAGTTTCACTTTAACTGTATAGGTGTCAGGGAGGCTTCAACCAAAGTGCTTGTTGGATGGTCAAACACCGTCTGAAACCCCATCCACCCACACCTTTTTGATATGGGAATTTAGGGAGTTGCATCTGACAGTTCTGTAACTTCCAGAAGTTCACACCCACTTCATGCACTTAGTCGAGTGTGCTGAAATGATACATTAGTCAGCGTATAAACTCATCTCTAGAGCTCTCTCTTTCGTTTTCACACAATTACTTCCATCTCTTTTTGTGGGAAAAGAACAGAACACCCTGTCTTTGACTCTAAATACTTGGAATACATTTGAGTGCTTTTGCCTTCAGATGTGATCCGATGACATTTTGTACAAACTACTTCAGTTCTAGCATAGTGGCACCTTAAAAACATTAAAACACAGTAAAGGAAGCTATCAGTAATCTATCAGAAAAATGTCTGAGGGATCTTGACTGGAAAAATCTACATGTCGGTGTAGTATTAGCATATTGATCCATAAAAGATTTCATTTACTTTCAATTGTCAACCCTGGTATTGATCTCAAACTCCAGGATTAAATGGGCTACACAAAATATCAGACTCAAGACAGATAGTCCTCCTGACTTATGCAGAAACAGTAGGCTTAATATAAATGTGGATGAGGATCGAAATGTAAGTGTTTTAATTTGTCAACAATATGACCATGGAGAACATTTCAGAGTTATAATATTTTCTATCTTGCCATGCTGATTCAGAGGCATTATGATTACATCAATTACTGTGGGCATTAGAGGAGACATACTATGCTAATTTTAACTTTAAAGACCTTTTACATGCACAAAATAATATATAAACAAGTAAAGGGAAAGGAAACAAACTGAAAAAGCATGATAGACCTGCTTTAAAACCTGCTGCACGGAAAATGCAAAAGGTGTTTCACCTTTCTTTACATGGCTTGGTCCAACATTTTTTAAATACTATACAGTAAATGGGCATTTTTCGTGGATGACTAGGTCCAAATTGTGCTATACAAATGTCATTTTCAGCAATACATAATTAAAAAAGGAGATTTCAAATCTGCAGTGCCTTTAAATTCTTAACCAGTCTGAATTCAGAGGGGTTTAACTAAAGTCAGTTTGAGCTCCAGCAGCTTGTGTGATGTCTTAATTAAATGTATTGGCTGCTGTACATTAGGAACTGTTGTTTCACTAGACAGTTAACCTTGAGTCTGGAGATAAAAGACGCATTTGTCATTCATCCCAACAGCCCTGACGACGCAGTTAGCCAGAAGTCCCTCCCCTGCTGTGAACTTTCAGCATTGTGACATTGACAGTGTTTTACTTTCAAACCCTTTCATTTATCCAAACAACTCCTCCACCTTGCCTCTTTAATCACACCTCCATTGATAGAAAACTGAATGGATTTTCAAAACACTGCCTTCTACTGTTACCACCGCAATCGATGGCAGAGCCGAGGCAAGCTCGCCTGGGGCCCGAGTACGCAGGTTCGTCAAGGAGAACCAGTGATGGATGGCCGCTGGCAGGAGGTAATCTATAATTTATCACTGCTGTGTGTAAGTGTTAGACAGCTGAGACAAACAGAGAGAGATAAGGAGAGACAGAAACAGAAGGATGCCCAAAGAAGAGAGAGACAGACGAAGACATAGCTGAAACTTAATTTCATTTTTCACTGTTTTCATCGTTTCTCAGGTGTGCTGCAGCATCACAGCACAAGTCAAAGCTGCTGTTTCTGAGATGACATTAGGCCACAGAGTCTTTGAATGTGTGTGTGTGTGTGTGTGTGTATGTGTGTGTGTGTGTGTGTGTGTGTGTGTGTTATACACCTCTGAATAGTGGATATTTCTACATGCCCATGTTGCATTAATGATTTAGATGGTTTGGCTACATCACATCTGATTGAATGACCTACTTAAAAAAAATGAAGGTTTCTTTACAAACAGTAGTAACTAGAGCTTAACCGATATAATGCTCAGCTGATATTATCAGACAATATTGGCCTATCACAGATATGTCTTCTCTGCATATCTGTTGGTCGATACGCGAGGATTTTATGTTTTATTTAAGAACATAATGCAGAAGAAGATGCTTGGGGTCATTCAAAATGATTAAATTCCTGGTGACGTTGACTATTTCGGACTATAAGGTTTATTGTTCACATGTTAAACATCCTGCCTTCATGACATATCTTTGTCACTACTGTTTGACATTTTAGGGACAACTGCACTCCCTAATATCAGTATCTGTCGGGCTCTACTAGTATCCAGTATATCTATAGCAATATATGCTATATGCTGAGCACAACAGGTGATCTCTGCTGTTTGACGGAGTAAGTTATAGTAATGAAATTCATACTCAAAATAAATAGGGGGCAGCAAATAGGAGTCACATAACTGCTGCTGTAGCTGCCCTCAGCTAGTCAACTAGCAGTTCGGACTAGGAGCTTGCAAGTGTTAGTGTTTACACCGCTAGCACAAGACCTTTGGGCAGAGACAGGGCAAGGTCGCTTGTTACCGTGCCAAGTATATGCAGTATATAACTGCAACATGATACATAGACTTCGATATGTCAAAACTGCTATAGTCACAATCTGATCTTACATATTGCCCCTTAGAGTTAAGACAGCTGGCATAACATTTTATAAACTACCCCACACATATTTTCAGCATTTCTTTTTTTTCTTTTAATGACTAACTGGCCAACATGTTGTTTATTCCCATACAAAGTGTCTGTGTTAAGCTAATATATACCAAAACATCAGCTCAGTCAATTCATCACCTGCACCAACTTCCAACAAGCCAGAACACCCTCCCCTCCCCCCTAGAGGAAAATAATTTAAACCACACAAACCCAACAGTAGATCCAAATGAAATTTTTATTGAACTATTGACAAATACACTCAAGTAATCAATTATTCAACTTAAAGTTATTGATTTTCTCCCTCTCGGTCTCTCCCATGCTCCCACTCCCCTCCCATCAGTGAGGTAAACAGAAGGAGGTCGGAGGTCAACAAGCCCTCAAGATGCTCATCATTCACACAGCAGCCAAACGTCAAAGGGCAAAGGGTGCTCGGAGTCATTACCAGCCTCCCTGCATATATGCGTGTGTGTGTGGTGAAATGGTGTCATGTTTTTCCGAGGGGTGAAATTTCTTTTAAACTTCAAAATTCAGAATTTATCATGTTCAAACACACATCCACACAGAGACACAGCTAAGTCTGTGTGTTTGTCTGCAGTCTTGACAAGTGCTTCAGTTCCAGCCAAGCGTGGAGGATTGTCTCCCGTCTCTAAATAATGAAATAAAACCCGTGCATCACAGGGAGAAATAAAATTTATTGGGAGGTGTAAGACAGACCAGGGTGAAAGAATGAAAAGAAAGCAAGAAGCATGAAATAATAAGTAGTTTGGGGAGGCAGGGAAATTTACTGGGCATGGAGATGAAAAATTCATAGCTGGCTCGCAGCAGACAGACCCCCCATCAGGAAGTGATTCAATGTCTGGCTGCCGATACAGTATGTGGGTCAAGAGATGAGGAGGAGAAATTGCTGGATGACGGACTGATAAGAAAAATCACTCTGAGGAGAAAGAACCAACCTATACCTGCTGTACATACATCCATCGGTGACTAATCCATCCCATCATCATCCTTTGTTCTTTGCTTACCGATACTTACATACTTTTGGACACAAATCTACTTTTTCGAAAGGTATTTAATGTACTTATCTTAACCAAAGCCATGATCTTAAACCTTACCAAGTAGTTTTGGAGCCGAAACTTAACCAAAACATAAGCAAACTGTGACCATTTCACAACATCCATCATCACAGCATAACAAACAAGATGCACAGTTAGGAATGGGGATCTGTGTTGTTGGCAATAGACAAACCTCTAATCATGCTATCACCAACTTTCTGATGTAAGGACTTTTCCTCCTCTCCGCTTAAACAGCTGTACTATTTCAGGGCTCCAGACTAACTTTTTGCATTGGTTGCACTGGTGCGCCTAACCTTTTTTTTTTAGGTGCACTGGCACAAAATTTAGGTGCACTCGAATTTTAACGCCATAAGGAGACCTTTCTGGCTCCACAACTTTAATATAACGTGAATGACTTCCAAACAAGACTAAGATATTGAGAAATCCTTGTCTTTATTTCAAGGACATTGACATAAGAAAAATAAGGTGTTTCACTATTAGGCAGCTCCTCTTCAGCAATGTTGTATGCAACATTGCATTTTATAATAATTTCTGATTCCTCAGAGGACCTGATTGCTGCTGCCTGCCGCTGAAATGCAGCTGGGAGAGGGGCCACTTTCTCCACACACCGGTCCCGGCATGTAGTGTGTTTTTTTGACATGCTGTGTTTTTTTTTAAGTTTCGACACGAAACGTTGTTGACCCGCTTACAAATGCACTATTACCGGCCATACTCTGACCGCACTCATGACAGTATACACAGTGCATTATATTACGTCCTTTATCGTACCGTAACCAGGGAAACTGTTTCAACCAGTCCTGCCTGAAAGAATACGTTTTCAGCTTTTTACTTTGAGTCTCGGGGCCAGGCTCTTTCTCTAGCCGTTTTTAGACAGAGCACCAAGCCGCGGTTTTAGACAGAGGCCGGCAAATTGGGGGTCTGTTGTGGTCGCCGATTTTCCGCCTCGGAGGGTACACTTATTTCCGCCTCGACTGCTATCTAAAACCGAGGCGGAAATGTGCCGGCCCGTGGGTGAGCTGGGCAGAGATGTCAATGACCTGTACTGTTGTGCGACCCACAACCGAGGAGTTTTAAAACCAGGAAACAGCTGCTCACAGCAGTCAGTCCATTACTTCATCCACAGACATTAAGATGAACAACTGAGCAGTCGCTGAGATCCGGGAGCCTCGGTCTTTGTTTTGTTGTGTTAGCTTGATGTTATGTCGGAAAGCTAAGGATGGTCGCTACTTTCAAATTAAAAGCCCCCCGCTAAGAACCCAGTTCTAAACTCCAGTGGGGTGCAATGTAAAGCTCTTATTTTGAAGACAAATTCTATGTCACCGTTCACAGCCCAACTTCCAGCTTCACTCACGTCACATGTTAACGCCTACCTCAGAGGCGGCTTTCGGAAAAGGAGGAATATTACGCCTTGGTTTTAGAAAGACAGGCAGGCAAATTGCCGCCCTTGAGTTTGAGCAAATGTGCCGCCTTTTCTATCTAAAAAGGGCTTCTGACTCGGTTGTCTCCTCTGGTTCCGAGTCTGATGCCGCCGAAGGACCGGGGCTTGGCATGCAGCAGGAACCGAGGGAACGGCAGCAGGGGTGGTTGTCGGCTTAGATTGTTTAGTGAAAAAACTTTCAATACTTTTGCCCCTCTTCATTTTGCCTCGTTTTGTTTCTTTTCTTTTCCCCTTCCGCTGCTGTGGCGCTCAGGTCACTAGCGCCGCTCGCATTTTTTTTTTTGTTTTGCCGCTCGCAAATTTTAAATACACACAACGGAGAGCAGTGACCACAGCCAATCAGAGGCAAAGTTCCGCCCAAACTCTGTCTCTTATCGGTTTAGACCAAGATAATGCTCTACCATGACTGTCAGTTCAGTCACAGGAGAACACAGAGAGACGATGTGCTTGCAAAGGACATTTATATTTTTTAGATGCACCGGTGCGACCTAGAAAAATCCTTAGGTGCACTCTTAAAATTTTTGGTCGCATATGCGACCAAAATGGTCGCACTCTGGAGCCCTGTATTTATACAAAAGAATTAGATAGTTTGAATAGGCCATCTTCTAATTGTCAGGCCAACTAGCACTGTGGCTTGATGGATGGAAAAATCATTCAGTCCGTCAGAGCAACACTTTGCCCCAGAGTGAAATATCTTTTTGACACCACAGGATTAATCGGAAGGATCCCTTGAATCTCCAGCAAGTCAAAATGCTCAATGACTTGCAAAATGAATGGCCAATCTCCTCTCAGCATGCCAATTGCTTGATGCACTAAACATGCTAACTCTTGCATTTTCAAGTGTTTAGACAATATATGCAAGGCAAATTATAAACAAAGGGGAGTTGCATACATAGTAAAAGAAGCAAGGAAGCACACTTCCCAAATAGCCAAACTATTCCGTTCACGGTGTATGACCGAAATCTGCTGTATTGATCAGCTTCCTGCACTAACTTTCTCTTCTGACACTTGTGAGGAGCCTATCAAAGCTCTAGTTCAAAAATAGCTTTAAACAAATGGTCCAAGCTTTCATTAGCTAGATAAAGGGCAAACTGCTATCACATCAACAATTCTAAACAACAAAACAGACAATTATAACTCCGAGGGAAAAAAAAAAGACCCTGTATTGATCTTTAGATGAAAGCAAGTCACTAAAATGACACTGCCATGTGTTGTCTCATCAGGAACACGTCACCCTCAGTACTATTCCTGTCCCGGGCACAGAGTGCTAAGTGTGATTAAACTGAATCACCAAACCGACACCGACAGAGTGATGGAACGACTGGCATGCAGCATACATCCAACACAGATCAGTCTGCGCATGCGGAGCCTTCTGAGTCATTATGGGTAAGCATAGAGACTAAAAGTGGACTTTCAGAGAATCTCACCATTAACTTCGCCTTGACTAATGGAACCGCGCGCACAAGCACACACACATTGTTTCAGATTGGCTTTAACTATACAACAAACTTTTCTCCAAATGTCTAACACTGTGCAAAAGTAGCTAATTTAGTTTGCTGTTTAAGTATAAGCTGGGAACATCAACATATCAATGCTTTTAAATGCTTTTCAGACACCAAAACACTCAAAATGTTTTTTTTCTTTTTAGAATTCTAGAAAATCATTGTATCTTTCCTCACAACAATGGCTGTAAACTGTAGAAAAAACTGCTTTCAAATGACATGGTAATCTAACAGAAAGCTGGTCAACACATTGCAGAAAAAAATAAGCCAGGTTCAGCTTGCACAAGCTCCATTCAAATGAATGAGAGGGCTGTGTTTTTTCTTGCAGGGTTCATGTCCATCTGAAAGCATCTCAGGAACACTGCACAAACACGCACAGGTCAGCATATCAGGAGGTTTTTCTGTGCTTACCATTCTGCCAACATCATGTGAATGCAGCATTGACTCCTTAAACAGCCATTTGAAGAAGTGATGTACCAACAAAATGCTCTGCCTTTCCAGAAAAGTCCTCACTGACAAACATTAAATGGTCCTCACATAGATTGAGATAGAAATACAGACGCACACACCAGCACACAAATACCCACCAGGCAGCAATGCACAGATACATAAATACGCCTGCTGAAATAGAAACTACGTACTACACCCCACATTCTACCTGGCAAGCAGCTGTGGGGTATTTTGGGTTTACACACACACACACACACACGTCCACAAATCAAAGAAAGAAGCAGACTAAACTAAGGGCAAAGGTCAGAGAGTGTTGATCATGGGAGTGCTGACCTCTCCACAGTGTGTGTGTTTGTGTGTGAGTGCAACCGCCAAGCAACTCCTTCAGACTCAAAACAAACATCTCATTGCACTTGGCTGCCTCAAACATCTGTCTGCTTTAATAACTTGTCTCCCCCTGAGCCTGACATAGCGGGTCAGGAGTGTGTTTGTGTGACGGTGCATATCAACTTGACCACCACCATTTGTTTGTTTGTTTGTTTGTTTGCGCCTGCGAGAGAGATCGAGTGTACTTACGGCAGTCCTGCTCGTCTGAGTCGTCCTCGCAGTCGTTGTCTCCATCACACACCCAGGAGCGACGGATACATTTGCCGTTGTCGCAGTGGAAGTCTAGCGGCGAGCAGGTGGGAAGCACTGTAAACAAACAAGGCCAGAGAACAAGTCTGTCAAACAAACTGAGAGGAGAGGAGAGGAGAGGAGAGGAGAGGAGAGGAGAGGAGAGGAGAGGAGAGGAGAGGAGAGATTTATTACTATTCATTACTGTTCCTATAATGTTTAACACCATGAGTGATGTTTAATTGCAGTGCAGATGTTGGAGAACATTTTCTGAGACATGGCTGGTTTTATCAGTTTCAGAAGTTCGAATCTCTCCATACATCAGATCAATAGAAGTTATTCTCTATATATGCTTGGTATAAGAGAGTTTATAGAGTGAGAAGAACATGTTTTGCATCTATCCAGGATTGTATTGGTGTCTGCTCAACTTGAGGCTCTGTTACATAATCAGTAAAATGCTGTCCTTGGTTGTTTAAAGTCTGTTAAAAGGAGCAATACATCGAAAAAGCCACAAAAACACACAGCATGTATATAATCATATCAATTTGATTGATAGCCAACTACTTTACTTAAAATTACTTTAAAATAAATATGCCAAAAATAAAAAAAATGCTTCAGATTCTGAAATGGGGATATTTCATCAACATCTATGATATTACTCTAAGCATCTTTTTTGAATTTATTATGGATAAAACGTGACATGACAACTTGGAGTCTGGGAAGTTGTGATTGGCATTTTTCACTACTTACAAAACATTCACCACAAATGGATTTACAGAAAAAATAATCAGCAAGACCTGAATCTGTGTGTACTAAAGAAAGCAAACGCAAACAAATTTGATGTCAATCCAATGCAGAGATGCAGCTGCATCGCTGCTGGCGTCAGTAAAGGTCACAGTTTGACAGACAGTTTTATATTCTCAGTCTGTTCTCTGGTCATCCAGAGTCCTCCTCTCTGCCACCTTCGTACCCTGAGACCCAGAGAGCAGCACTGAGCTCAGCTCAGCGCATTCCTCCTTAACTTCATATCCGCTCTAAGTGCAGCTACTTGCTATCTAAGCAGAGCCCGAATGACTGGCCCTTTGTCATCCGCAGACAGAGCTAATTTAATTACAGGCCAGAGAGGGAGGGGAGGGGAGGAGAAGGGAGGAGAGGAGAGGGAGCAGCAACTCCTTACTGTGGACTCTCACTCGTCTGTCAATACCAGATATGAAGTATTGACGGACCAACACAGACTTTATGAAAAATGTATGACGTCACGCCCAGAGTTAACCAGTGAGGCAGACAGGCGGAGGAGTTGGGGATCAGTGAGTGAATTAAGTAAGTGTATGTAAGTGTGTGTGTGTCTGGGTGTGGCTCTGGTCTCCAGGGGAAGTAAAGCCCCACTGACCCACATACCCCTGCATGATATTACATTATTCAGAGAGCAACACAAAGAAAGAGGCAGAGACATGAGCAGCCATAACTCTGTCACTTACCCAGTTGCTCTCCCCTCCAATCCCCAATTCTCTTCACGTTCTGATGAACTCTGCCTAAATGGCAAAATCATACCGGTGGTTTGGCTCAAACGTCATACAATGCATCTCTGCAAACAACTGATAAGATTACCTCATTTTCTTTCTTTATTTGCTTCCAGGCAGCCAATGGCTTTAATTCATTTCAAAGTGGTGTGAAAACGTATCGAGACATGAGAGATGCTTGAGAGTCATTCTCCAACACAGAAAGAAATTAACCACTTTTGTATTTTTGTTCAAGATTAGTCAAACATCCGGAGAAAATCAGTCAACATCTGACTAAAACACTGACATAGAAAGCAGAGAAAAGTGTTTGAGAGGGTGAAATCAACAAAAAGTTTGCTAACAGACATCTAGAATTCAAAATCCGTTAAGAGTAAACGGTCAACAGAAAAATCTGAAATATTTTTGATAGTCAGTGAAAAAAAATTAAAATAAATAAGTGGTTTTATTTGCCAGAAGCTTCAACTGAAAAGGAAGTTAGGGTCACAGAGATCCACTAGTGAAAACCTCCAGTGAGTCCTGACACCTGCACACTGTCCAGAGCCTTCTCTATATCAAACTGAAGCAGTTTGCTGCCTTCAGGATGCATCTCTGCTCGGGTGTCAGCAGATTTATGGCCTCAATTGCAGAGAGGAGAAAAAATTTGCTTTTCAACATTTCAATAAATAATGTCAGCTTATCTGAAGAGAAAGAGAGCGTGGCGTTAACACGCACATGGGAGCGTGCAGACACACACACGAGCAAGTCGTCGCTGCAGAGGTTATATAAACACACACTCGTCCGCAGAGCAGAATTGTTTGGGTGCACAAATAGCTAGCGATGCCAAATGTATGCAAATAAATACTCTCTCTCCTACTCACACACAGACACACACGGACATGCTGTGGGTGGGTCCTGTATACTGGTATCAGGTGGATCAGCAAGGAGCATGCTGGGAAGGTTGATGAGGTCTCCAGGCCCTTTGATCTCTCTTATCACACAGATTCTGCTCAGCTCAGCGCTGCTCTCCTCGCTAGCACTGCATTCCTCTGAGGTTGACTCACAAACACATGCACACACACATTAATTAACACACTCACAACGAGCCTCCTAACCTTAACTTTAACTTTGTCCACCACATGCTGTTTGTTGCATTCAACCTTAAAAAAAAGGGCTGAGTCTGTGTTCGTAATTTGACAACACATTGATGATGTAGATATTTTAACGAAGAGTGCAGACAGGACTATGACAAAGTAAAACCGCATCAAAGCTGTCGTTATATCACACAACCTACTGACAACAGACGCACAACACATGACATTCTATTCTATTTCCTACTTTGGTGATGCTTCATTAACCATGCAATGTTCTCACATCCTCCTGAGCATATTCACATAACAGTCGCGGTTGATACACATGCATCTCATTTTCAAAACTTTTAAGAAGTAGTTTAAAACACGCTCAAGCGTAACAACACATTCGATTTGTTCATTCACAGCCCAGAATTATCCATCCAGGTGGTACAATAACTCACACACAGACACACACACTCTGACCTTCACCAATGAGCTTTTCTCATCCTAGCCACAAAATTCCCACCTGCATTCCACAGGTCATTCCCCCCCACACACACACACGCACACACACTGAGGAAACCAGACAGTGACTGTAGAGGCTAAAGTTTACCTCTTTAACCCACTTTTTATAGTAAAAATACAAAACAACACTGCAAATGCAGCAACTAAAAGACATAGCTCAATAATTTGTGATGTTTAACTAGCTACATTTTTTTCATTAAAACCAGAGAACAAAGAGCCATCTCCGAATATCAAACGTTGAGCCAAGAATGAAAAAAGGACAGACAAAAGTTTTCAGTCGAGGTGAAGGTAATCTGAAGGTGAACAGACTAGTTTTGGACTGAAAGGGAAAACCTTTATTTAAGCCTTGGAGAGAAAAATTCTTGTCAGACATGCAGACTCCTCTGTCCTGTGGTGAAATTTCCCAATATAACAGTTTGAAGTATAATCTGTAGTGAGTCTGGAGTTGCTTCCAGAAAGATATGTTGTAGTGCTGTTATTACCTCTAGAGATAAGTGGGAAAATATGTGTTCTGTTATGTGACTGTTCAAGGCCTTTAAAGGCTCATAATATTTGGACTTTATTGAAAAACATTCAGCAGTGCTTTAAAAGGATTCCCACACAAGTATGTTATCCCCACCTACTCAAAAGTTGATGATGTTTCCTGCTGCAACAAGCTGCAGATCAAATAGTCCGCAGTAGGTAAGGTCTTGATGAATCAAGACAAGAAAACAAAATGAGCTGTTTATTAGGCACTAGAATCCCATCAATCCCGTATTAATTTTTCATTCAACAACGGAAAATAACGACTCCCATCAATTTTGTATGCGGACTGACTGTAGTTGAAAGTAACAATGTGTGTGTGCCTGGCTTTCATTCACGGGTGTGTGTTTCATGTCTTTAGGAAGATGTATGTGTGCGTCTTTAAGTGGCCTTGAGCAGCAGAGTTAATGGCCTCCCCTTTACTATAGAGCAGCTGAATCAAGTGGCTCTAATGGGACCAATATATCTGCCTAAACAGCGCTTATCACACCGGCTCAACAGATGGGAGGATGGACAGACCAAAGACAAAGAGGATGAGAATGAGGGAAAGAGAGAGGACACCCTGAGTGAAAAGCAGATGTGGACTCCAGAGAGCAGTAGAGGAGTCTGCAAGTCTAACGAGAATATTTCATCCGAGGAGCTTTAATAAAGGTTTTCTCTTTCAGTCCAAAACAGGTCGGTTCACCTCCAGATTGCTGTCGTCTCCACTGGAAACATTAATTTGCAGGGGAGATCTGTGTCTAGGTTTATTATATTTAACTCCATGTTTGACAGCAAGTACCTATTGCACACAGACAAAAACACACTGGAGGCTGATATTTTTTCGAGAAACCTGAGGGTCACAGGATTCCTGTCAGATTCTCATGAGATTGGAGTCAAGTTCACTATTCATCACTTGACAGGAACAGAGCAGGAGAAGAGGTCAAAAGAAGCATCATTAGGTCAGGTTTTACATATACAAATGCAGTTAATTTCTGATAAACACTTATTTGGTTATTCAAAAAAATAATGGTAGTCATTATATCTTCTTACATTACTCTTTTTTTTATTCACCCTGTCGGCTATGGTGGCTGGTTTGATGAGACCACCTGACTGGTGTTTGACGTGTACACTGCTGTACAGCTGTGGATTGACGACTCATGGTGCACATGCAAGATGTGAGAGGATGGTGAGAGCATCACATCAAAATGATTGCAGTGAACATTAGTGACAATCCACTCATGGGTCATCTAACACACACCTGTCTTCTTGTAGTTTTAAGCAGGAGGAAAAAACAATGCATTTCTGGTAGAAGATCTTGATAAAATGGGTAACGTTAGAGTGGACGATTAACTGTTAAGGGCATGAAATCCAATTTGGTTTAGGAAATTACTAGATCCTCATCATTGCATGGTAAAATGATTCTAAAATGGTCTGTACGGTATTGGATAACGTATTATTTTTCAGAATGTAGAACTATCCAACTCAAATCATTCGTCTCTGTCCCTCTCATCCGTGTGAGTCTCTCCTCTTTATTTTCCTCTCTTAGCCGGTCCCGACACAGGCGGCTTATCTGATTCTAGGCAGCTCTGGTCGGTAGCCAGCGCATATTTCAGTTCGTCAGAGCAGAGTGGCGCTGCCAGCAGAGTTTTTCTTGGCAATGTGTACGGCAGCGGCCTGTATGGTGGGCTCCCCACGTCCTCCACCACCTCTTCAGTAAACAGACCTCCTGCCTCGCCTCAGCTACAACGCCATTCTGCATTCACAGACTTGTCAAAAAACTCTCTGCAGAGTTATGTTAACTAGCTGGCGGAGGCTAACATTAATCGCTATCACCTCATTACAAAGTGTTTTAATAGTTCATCCAGCTTTATATTTACTTCTTTATCACTGTCTGTTTTGTAGAAACCAAAGAGCACAAAGACTGAAAAAAAATGTATGAAAGAATGTTATTTCTCTAGTAGAAAGGTTTAAGGAAAAAGTGATATAAAAAAAACTAATTCTCCACTAACACGTCAAAACCCCCCAATAATAAAATATAAAAGCAAAAAAATGTACTTGTACCGAATGAACTCCAGTCATGCATCAGTATGTACTGTTTGCCATGACCCCATCATCACATGATATTTTATTATCCATCAAGGCAGATTAATGTAGAAACATTTGCTTGTTGCTATGACAAATCTCTGCTGAGTCCTCGACACCAGTGAGAAACACTCGAGTGCTGTCATTCAGACAACCCACATATTTTCTTCGTAAGAGGCTCAATGACAGGAAATACTTTAATACAGTCTTATGATGACATTATAAGACTATTATGATCATCTGTCACTAGCTGAATGAAGTAATAATTTCTCTAATTTTATCGTGCCAGTTCTTTGAACACCCACTTGAAGCAGGTAATTCATCTCTTTAGATAGATTATACTTGAGCTACTTGACAGTTTACTGGACAAGGATTATTAGTTCAGCAGGTATAAAACAGGATAAGAGCATAGCAGTCAACAAGAGGGCTTAAAAGGCAAAGTTTATGACTTTTACAAACAAATTATTGTCCATTTCGTTTAAGACCTTACCAAACGAGTTCACACAATGATGATTAAAACTATCATGGTGCAATCTTCACTGGCATCACGATTGGATACGATTCAGCTGTCAATCATTCAAATGCAAAACAATTCTGGATGCATCGCACTGCACCTCAGTGTATGGAATCTACTTTTTCATCATTTAAATTCTCCTTTTATCCATAAAGTCCTTACAATAATCAGTCTAAAGCAGTCTACAAAATAAAAGCTGCATCTTTTCAATACATAAACATTACGAAAAGAAAACATTTATCCATCTGCAGTGCCTTTCACGTTCGTAATACAATAATATCGTTTTCACATATTAATTCATGTGAGGCAGAAGTCACGCTCAGCGTGGTTCTCGTCCAGTCAGTGCTTCCCAGCAAGTTCATAGAATCTGACATGTGCCCTGAGATGTCTGTTTATATAAATTCTCACCAGATGATCTCTGCCTCCCTCCTACATGCCTCCTACGTAAGCAATGTTAGCCTAATGTCCACAATTCAAAGCATGGGAGCAATTTCGCGATGGAACTTTATTGTCCAGCAGATGTCGGACAGTCAGCAATCAGCATAAGCGACAGACTCTGGATTATGTTCCATCTCTGAATCGATGCAAAATCTTCCATGTCCACATCGCGATGCATCTTATAATTGAGAAATGTCCACACCTTTAATCATGACCATGTGAATATCTCTGTGTTTTGCAGTATACCAGAGTTTTTAACTCTGGTATCTGTTGCACCATAGTGATACTTTTCAAGGCAGCCAGCAAATGTTGGTTTGCCACAAAGTATGGCTCAACCTTTGGCGGCATAAACACATCTGACATTGTAGTCTAATTATGCTGACAAAAAAGTTCCACAATGCGGTTTATACAAAAACAAAAGGAAGATGTTTCATAAGAGACAGTCATGAGTCAGAATTTGAAAACACTGAAGACTGAAGAAAACGCATATCCTGTAAGAAAACTCTCAAAACTGCAATGAACTCAGACAATAGTGGACATCTAAAGTCAACTTAGAATCATCTATTGGCTGCAATGTCTTTCCAATAAGAGAGGCTATCAATAAAACGTTTGGTCCCATGGTGGCACCATGGGAAAGTGCTGCTTTTGGATCATGAAGTTGGTCAGTAAATTCCACATTTGGGTATCCTTGAGATTTCTCTATATTTTGTGAACCAGTGTATGTACCCTGATTGGGTTTCTAGATCAAAGATCATTAAAGATTCACTACAATGAGCATTTTCAGTTGGTTTGGGTAATTCAGCCCAAATCATTCAATAATCTGCCTACAGGTTGTACAGATATCTCGATCTGGATTAAAGCAGCTATCCTTGATCCACCAGCTGGACAAAAATCTTGTCTCTGTGTGTCAGTGCTGCTTTGATTTCAGGTAATAGGACAGTGTGAGAGGAGTTCAGGCAGGTAAAAAAACATGCACACACAGGTGCAATCTGGCAGACAAAACTGATTCAAGCAAAGCAAACACAGCTGCGGTTGTCTGTCTGGTTATGTGACTTTGAGATGAATGCATTCGTCTACTTCAAAAATGTCAACATTTAACCTGCATTCTGCGATTGTGAATGATATGATCAACAAGTCACCAAACGTCTTGGAACTTCATTCATTTAATATCAGGCTGAGAGAGCAGATAAACTGTGTCAGCACTGAGCAAGCAGGCTGACTGAATTGCAAACAGAAAATCAACCCCAGGCCTTGTTGCCATGCCAATTTAATCTGTTATTCCAACAATGGCACCACCTGGCAAGAGGTGTTTCTAAAAAAGAAAAGGGAAATAAGTGCCGTCATGTCTAGAGCTGTAACAAAACAATCTATCAATCATTATTTTCAATTAGTTCATTAATTATTTAGTCTCCAAATATCATATGTAATGACAAATGAAAACCACAAGTTCTCAAAGCCTTAGGCGATGTCTACAGATTGTTTATTTTGTCTGGCTGTCAAAACATCTGAAATAGTGACAGTAGATAAATGACTATAAATTACGGTGATGAAGAAATGGAGGAAAGTAAAGCAAAAGTAAAAGTGCCTGACACACTCATACCCTAAGCAGTTAGCTAGTGATTGATTCTAAGAAGAATCAGGTCCGGCTGCCACGTTCTTCATCTTAATCACAGTTTTATCCAGGTTCTCCTTCGTCTCCCTTAGTGTTTGGCGCAAACCCAAATGTAGCCAAAAATGCAGCAGCAGTATTTTGCAATCCTTTTACGTCCCTGATTCACATATGCTGCTTAAACTCATTTCTGTTCAATGATAAACTTCATTATACACTTTTGAATTAACAACTGGAACTTGCCAGTGGGTCAGATTCGGACATAAAATAGATGGTTTAAGTTGCATTTACAAAAACAAACGATACCACTGCGTAGGTGAAATGGGGGTCGCAACATTTAGTCTTCAGAAACAACACAGGGTTGTCGTTTAGCAATACACTGTTTCGCCTGCAAATACCTACCTTGCAACTGTGACAACAGAGAACCAAATGACTGCTACCATAATAATCACAAATGAATGGCGTCTATTCTGGGCTGAGACCCATCCTCCAGTTAAGTTTTGTGGAAATCAGTTCAGTAGTTTTTTTTGTGTAATCCTGTGACAAACCAACCAACCAACCAACCAACACAGGACATAGGAAAATACATAACCTTCTTGGCGGAGGTAACAATAGATAAATCTGTTGAGTCTATTAAGTATCAAAATAATTCACTTGACAATTATTATGAAATATATTCAATACATAATGATACTACTACTACTACAAACAACAATGATGATAATAATAATAATAATAATAACAATAATAATAACAATAACAATAACAACAATAATAATAATAATAAAAATACAATCCACATAGCACTTTAAAATCTTGATCCATCACCTCTGTTGTGTCTGACTTGCACACAGAACGCATTTGAAAACCTACTCAAAATGAGCTTAAACACAGTTTACAAAGACAGTAAAGGCAGGCCCCGGACCCAACAAGCTCTTCGTCTCTCTTCTTATTTCTGTCTGTTTCTCTGCCCTCAATCGGCCTCTAATCATGTCTTCTTCTGTGTGAACAAGTGTGCTTGCCTCATTTACTAAGCAGGGAGTAAATATTTAGGAAGGAGGCTGAGGAGGGAACAGAGCAACCATTCGTGGTGGCAGTGGGGTTGAAGAAAGAGAGGAGGATTATGCTAATGTATCCAAACAACTAGGGTCATATCCTGAGACAGAAAGAGAGAAAGACCAACAAGGCAGGAAGAAAGAGACAGGAAGACAGAAAAACTAAGTAAAGGAACCAACTAAACCACATAGTGAGAAATAAATGAGAAAGTCCTGGGTAAAAAGAGAAGTGAGTTGAGTTCGCAGGTTTCCTGTGGTCAGGGGGCAGAAAGAAGAAGGATGCAAGGACAGAGGGAGGTATGGAGTGATGCAAAGATGAAGGGATGACAGAGAAACTGACACATAGAGAAGGAGGGAATGGGGTCCTAATCTTCTCTGCTTCTGCTTTCGGGTCGACCGAGCTCCCGCAGTCACAGCTGCTCTCTGATTGGCTAAAAGTAAGAGCTGTGGATTAAAGGACGGAGGGGGTATTTCTTATTTTTTGGTGGTTTGTGTGTGTGTGTGTCTGTGTGTGACACTTTGTATCAGCGTGCTTGTGGGAACCAGTTTGGATTTTAGACATTTGGAGCAAGGACACTGCAGTCACTCCTCAGTTGTTTTGTTCAGGGGACTACTTTCAAGTTTGACCTTGGGTTAGAGGCCAAAATTAGACTTAGTTCATTAAGCCAGATATATAAGCCTCACTTATCCTTAAAAGACTTTGCAATATACACAGACTCAAAGACTGACAGCTGAAGATTACAGTTGTCATCACTTAGAGCTACTTTGCAGTAAAGCTCAAATCAATCAGATCAGATCAGAGATTTGGCCAGATTCCTGTCAAAAAATTAAAAATCAATGTCCGATAATCATGAGAGCTGGGGTTTCAGAAAAGGTGAATGATTGAGTGTCTGTTACATTTCAACATTGTGTTACTTCCACAGGCTTAAAAAAACAAAAACAAATTAGCATAGATAACAATTAATGAGATAATTTATAATTACAAAATATAACTCAACCAGGAGGCCCTGTTATACCCAACAGACATCTTGAAATGCATCAAATGGAGGGTATGTATACTAGACCTATGAGGACTGTGTGTATTTGAGTTTATAGTAGACACCCATTCCCCAAACCTCGCAGACTTGTGTGAGCTGACAGTAGAGGAAGCCAGCACTCATGCAGCGCTTTCAATCACGCACAACAGAGATTTTCTTCCATTTCATCTCGCTGTAACCACACACACAGACACACAGACACACACACACACACACACACACACACACACACACACACACACACACACACACACACACACACACACACACACACACACACACACACACACACACACACACACACACACACACACACACACACACACTCCTCTGGAGCCCTGTCTCCTCACTCTGGCCCAAAGCATTTACTCTTTCACAACCTCAGCTGCTTTCAACTCAGCAGGACTCCGACAGTGTGCCCATGCATCTGTGTATGTGCTCATTTGTGTGTGTTTGTGTGTGAGTGTATCTGTGCTCACATCCTGCTTACTTCAATATAAGCGAAATGCAGCAAGAAAAAATAACTTGAAGGATTATCTAAAACAGTGAGGGAGGAAGAAAAGGTGGGAGACGACGAATGGTGGAACAACAGAAGATGCATACGTCTTCCAAGGTTATCGAGTTTTATCTGCTGTGGTTACTGTTGTTATGAACAATCTACATCAGTGTGTACTAATGCATTTTTACGGCCTTGAACTGGGAGGAAAGATCAAGAAAACTTTGAGCAAGATAAGATACGAGAAAAGACAAAAACACAAGTACAACTTCATTAGATGATTTTTGTGTTATTCAAAGTTATAATATGTAACATTTAAGCATTAAAATGTCTCAAATCAACTAGGCTTTCGTTATTTTTTGTGGAGTTCCAACCTTAAATTTGTTTCGTCACCTTTCCCTACAACTTCTGGGGTAATCATCAGACGAAATGTCGAAAAAGAAAGCCAAGTATAGGTGACTAAAAGTAACATGAATACAACTTTAAAGGAAGCCTATTGTTCTTTGTCGTTTTAACCCCTTCACGTCAGTATTTTATACAGGCTCTTGTGCATATAAAAGATCTTGAAAGTTTGCATCAACGGGAGCTCCTCTCTTCCACAGAAAACACAGCTCCTAAAGTTCCTGAAAGGGTGCATCTGTAGTCCCGCCTTCAATTTCATGACTTTGTGACATTAAGATGTCACACACGTGATGTGATTCAGCGCAAAGAACGTAAACTCGCCATGTGTCTTCCACTATTGTGCTGTAGTTACTGTCTCTGGCAACTCGTACTGAGAAAAATCATACTGACAGTTAGCCTTCCCAACCGAAACCCATCTTTCCCCCAGAAAACAGCATCCCTCCCCGCAAGTGAGTCAGACAGCATCCACTGTTTACTGATGACGATTATGTAATTATGTCATTTAGAGCAGAAAGTACAACTCTATCACTTTCCACACGTATGGTGGGTCAAGATCTCAATCACAACACATAACAGCATCCATTCCATTATAAACAGTCGGCCGATACATGTTTAGATTAACAGGTGGACACCGGGGGAACGCGTTGAAAAAAAAAAAAAAGCTTCATGTCAACTTCATGATGTGTTCGGCCACGCAGCTTTACGCAGGAGCTGCTTGCTTCAGTGAGAACAAACAAAGGCGGAGAAGTGGTGAGCCTTAGCTGCAGCAGTAATGCAGCGCCGCTGTGGGGCTATGGAGAGGGGGTGCTGACTTGGGCATGTGTGAGCTGACTAATCAGAGCAGACTGGGTCTTCGGTAGGAGGGCCTTAAAGAGATCAGAAAATGGATGCAGTGTTTGAGCATTAAAGCATGTGAGTCTTTTCTCGTGGTAACTCAAGCAATGAAGGCAACAAATGATCCCATGCAACTTCACAAAATCAAAATAGATCTTTTCTTTTCATTGTTTTGATTGAGAGACCCATAGTAGCATATTATGTGTTTAGCAACCTATAATAATAGGCATAATAAACCACACTACCAAATGCTAGTGAAGCTGTAGCAGGTCGAAAAATGTTAATATTTTACATTAGAGACCTCTCACGACCTTTCTAATGTACAAGGTTGGAGCTAAATTCAAAATAAATATCAAATCAAATCAAAGCGTAATAATCAAGTTACACCACTATAAATCAGTACAAGCCATCTGGAAGCACAATATGTACGGTTACTGGCAGATGTCTGTGTCTTTAAGAAAAAAAGCCTCTTTTCACAACACAACCGTTGTGAGAGGAGCTTCAGTGAGGTAGTGAGTGAATTATGAAGTGAGGTAGGCATCTACCTTTTCATCACAATCTCTGTCCTTCTCCCTTTTCAATCAGTCTCCACTTCAGTTTGCCTCCTCCGACATTGCATCCTTCCACACAATCAACACTCGCAGCCATTTCCATAGGAACCAGATTCACAAAGGCAGCATGTAACCTTCCTTCTCCTTATGAGGGTTTATGGATGTGGAGCACACTGCCAAGAACATAAACATGTATCCCTTTAATTGAGCAGTGCTTCATGTGAGAGTCTCTCACAGCTCATACATTTGGCCGACAGTCAAACAAAGTAAAATGTGATATTCCGACCGTGTGCCATCAGAAGCCGTACACGCCCCCGGAGCCCAGACGGCTAAATCAATGAAAAAGGGGGTGTTTTTAATTTCACAGAACGTCTGTGAGCTATGCCTTTATTTAATTTCATCAAGGCTAATTAATGTCCTGTCCTTGAGGTGTGTGACCCTGTAATGTGCTCCTCCTGCTCTTAAGCTAGTGAGGCACGGAAACAGAAATGCTTCCTGTGTTCGTGATCATCATGGAAACCTGCATCAACTGCAGTCATAAAATGTAAAGATGTAGTCCAAGAAGTACATTTTTACCTCTTTTCTACATCCTTCTTGCTTTTGTCTGCAATGTGGCTCATGAAAGATGATCTACTTTCTTAGATGTATTATAATCTCCAGCTGAGGCCATGCTGCATGGCTGACAATGCTCAGATTGCCAACTACACTGCTTAACAAATGGAAATAAAATTAAGTGGGAGATTGACAGACAAATTTAAGTATCTGCAGGGATGTGGGTGTTGCACCAGACTGTCATAGCAAAGAGGAAGTGAGCCTGAGGGCAAACTCTTAATTTACAAGTTGATCTTCCACTCTGGATAGTGGAACAAAATGAGATTATTTACCTTCAGCCAAAATGAGTTTCATAATCACTGAATCAAATACATGCAAGCACATGCGCGCTATGTTGACAAAAGACTGAAAGCTTTTCAGATGCCAAAACACTGCAAACACATGATTGTAAAAGCCAAATTGAACTTCCTGGATCATATTTCATGTTACAATAAACAAAGCCACTCGTTTTTTAGTGTTATAACAATGCAACCGGGCTGCCCAAACACCCGCTTACAAATAAGGCAACGGGCCTCAATTGTCCTCCTGTGGACGTATTCTGGACACATCCGACTCGGAGGGGGCCCCAGTGTATGCCCAGAATACTCTGGATGGACTACATATCCCTGTCAGGCCTGGGAATGCTTTGGAAGAGGAGGCAGACATGGTTGGGGTGAAGGAACATCTGCTCTACTTTGATTAGTTTGAATCACCAAGGCCAACATCCGAATAAACAGAAGGAAAATAGGTTGAAAAAAGGAGATGGGTTTACTTGGAGCTCTTTTCTTTGCCCAGTCAGACGTGTTTGTTCTGCCTCATTTATTCCAAACCATCCAAAAACAATGAACTTTTCAAATCAATCTGCTCTGAGACAGAATTACCATCACTGGCAATATTGCAGACATGATGTTCGACGTGAGGGATTAGTTAGGGGTATAAAACTTATAAACACACCAGCACGGTCCTTTAACTTCGAATGTTTGTTTTTAAACGGGTAGATTTATGACCACTCCAACTCCTCCCTCCTCCTCACCTCTTCCTCCCAGTGTGGTCCACTATAAACAGACAGATGTTAAATGTGGGGTGAAGAGTAGAGCAGGGCCGGCTGTAAAGACCATTTCCTGCTCACCGTCACCCAGCAGCAACTCCTTTCGAGTAAGATAGAGTTCCTACAGTCATGACATTCACAACACCACATACTTCATCCTTTACTCAGAAAACACACACACAAACACACACACACACACGGCTGTGCAAAGAGAATTCATGCGTGATCCTCTCTACTCCCTTTTTAGTCTCTGTGCAGCAGTGAAACTTTATATAGGGGAACGCAAGCACAAGGCACAAGCACACACACTTAGTCACAGTCACATCTGCACTACATAATTTCCACGTGATTCCAGCATTGTAATTAGATCAGAAATTTACAAGGATAGCACCATAGGCACAATCGGCCACTTGGCCTCTGCTGCTGCTCTCCTGAGACTCACACACACATGCAGAGAGAGACACAGACACACACACACAAACATTCCTCCAGGACAACTGTGATATCTTGCAAAATTGTTAAATTGATGTAGAGGATAAATACGTTAAAGATAAAACAGAGTCTGGATACCACAAACTACACTGCTTCAATTCTGCTGAAAAGAAGTATTCTTCTGTGTTTATCTGTGTGTATGTGTGTGTTCATTGTGATTCTGCATTCTCATGGTCACACACGTTTGCCGATCCTGCTGAATTGTGGACACTGCTCTCTCTTTTTCTCTCTTTGCCGTGCATTTAAACTTTGCCTCTGTGAAATTCAATTCTGGCCTGAGTTGTTAAAAACCATAAAATTTTACTTTGAATTAAAAACATAAAAACCAAGGTAAACCAATCAGTGTTATGATAGCATAAGCTCCCCTCAATGACACACAAACACACAAATGCAAACACACAGCTCTCACTATGTGATCTGTATACCTCGGTCTTTGTGCCCTTCATCTACCCCGTGACCCCATTGTTTTTTTGTATTTTTGCTGATTTGAAAATGTAAAAACCCTATTTTTCACTCTTGGTTTTTGGTAGAGTTTTTGTGTTCAACCTTGCTGTAATATTATTTCGACCCTTGTTAGCGGAATTCAACAATCCATGTTGTATATTCATTCCTTATCTTGTGTGTAAATACACCTTGGTTAAATAAAGAAAAAAATCACTTTAATCCGTATTGATCACACACATGATTTCAATTCAAAAAGCAAACACATGATACAAAGACAGCTCTTTTCCTGAGGGAATCCATCTTTGAGGTTAGTACCCGGCAACTATTGAATTTTGACAGCTGGGAGACGCTTGTAGACACTTTTCAATCAAACAATCTTTCAATTTTGAGAGGCGGCACCTTTCTCGACTGAATGTACTTTGACCAGATCGTTGGCGTTACATAGATGTTCATGCTGGTGTTCCCAACCATTTTGGTTTGTGGCCCCTTAAAAACAAATCGACTTCTATTTGCAACCCCTACATCACACTGTGAAAACAGTGTGTCATTTAGACAACAATTGGGTTACAGTTACACCACTGAATTGTTGGCCACTAAAACAACATGAATTTCTGTCATATGAGCTCTGAAATCGACTGGAGGGAGTCCAAGAGGCTGAGGATCCGACTCCAGAGTGCTGCGGCAGAGCATCGATCAAACAGTACTAATGGATTAGGAAGGTCCAGTTAGATGCTCTGATATCTGTCAGCTGCTTCCATGTGTCTCCTTAAATAAGAAACGTACCATCGATCGATATGTCGCGATCAGACTCACTGAACATTCAACCGGCCAGAGATCAATAACACTTAGCATCCCTTCTCCCAACCCTTAACTAGCTTAATGTGACAGAGGAAGACTGATGGGGAAAGAATATCACCACACACAAGCGGTCACACCACTAAAAGAGGCTTAGGAAGTGTCAAACAAAAGGGCAGCATCTGCTTCTCTGCTCTATACGCGAGCAGGAAAACGCAAAAAGAAGACCCTCACACTGACATTTTCACATCAATACACAGAATTGTAAAAGAGAAGTTGATCTAAAGTTTAACCCTCAAGTGTGTTCATTTGATTCCTCCCATCAGTTTTGTTCACTGTGGATCATCAGTTCCAGATGCATCTTACATCAATGTTTGTTCGGGTTTCAAAGAGGACCCGGTTGGAGTGAATAAATCCTACAGAGGGGAGTGAGATGGAAAGAAAGAGAAAAGGAAAGGCACAATCTATACGCGAGCAGGAAAACGCAAAAAGAAGACCCTCGCACTGACATTTTCACATCAATACACAGAATTGTAAAAGAGCAGCGGTGAAGATCTTCCCCACTTGACAAACTGACATGCACTGCAGGAAAATACTCCTGTCTGGCTCTGCTGCCAAGACTTCCCTCTAGCCAAACGCCGCCTGGTGCCAAAAGTCACTCAAGCATTTTTCTGCACGGGGCATACACCACGCAGAGCGCCTCATTCTGCTGCCTCTGCATCAGAAATACTACCCCGCCTGGACCAGTGACCCATACACTGTTTCACTGGGTGATGATGGGATCCATATGGGTCCAATTATATTTTTTCTTACTGTTGTAGACTATTTATGCAGGAAAACTCTGCCTTAGCACACATGTACCTTTCTAGGAAAAAAAAAAAAAAATCAGAAGTCATGCACTTAAACAAATTCGCACCAGGAAGCTGCCAAGCACAACCAGAGTCTTGGCTGAGCTGTGGGATTAAGGCCCTGCTCATGGGGACCATGATAATATTCAGTGGAGCATTGTTGATCTACAATTTACAAGCACACTTGTCAAGTGTCAACTGTGAGATTTTTAGAAATACAGAAACTCTTTAAAACCAAAATCACACGAATTAAATATGCATATCAAAATGTTTACAGCAACAAACATAATGGGATAGGTATGCTCAGTCATCAGAAAATAGTTAAAATCTTTTTTTTATTCTCACATGACTACGTCTGAACATGCTACACTAGCTCTGGTTTTTAAAGATGGCAGTCATAAGGTGTTTTAGTTAGTTACTTTAGATAACCCTGCCCCCAGCCCCTGACATAAGCTGTTCTTTGTTCTAGACCAGCAAAGTCTTAGTGCCAACCAGTTTTTCTGGCCGGTAGCCAGTTCTCTGGCAGTCAAAATGCAAAAAACTGGTTTCAGGTTAGGAGCTGGCTCCAAACTAGCACGTGAACGGCCTTGGTCGACAAGGGGTGCAAGTGCTAAACAAAGGCAATGGAACTTGTTTGAGGTTTCATCCAATAAGGCTTCTTCACTTCTACGTGCCTACCAGTCTGTCAGAACCGTAGAAGCCTTTCAGGTGAGGGGTGAAACATCTTCAAGAACCTCAAGCAAGTACAGCTGTAATACTCTTTTGGTATTGACCCAAATTTAACTGCAACAAATTGTCAAGTACTGAAAGTTAATCTAAAAAATGATGCTCACTGTTGATCTAAAGTTTAACCCTCAAGTGTGTTCATTTGATTCCTCCCATCAGTTTTGTTCACTGTGGATCATCAGTTCCAGATGCATCTTACATCAATGTTTGTTCAGGTTTCAAAGAGGACCCGGTCAGAGTCAATAAATCCTGCAGAGGGGAGTGAGATGGAAAGAAAGAGAAAAGGAAAGAGGGAGGAGGACGATATGAAAAGAAATACGACAAACTCACTGCATCCGTCCTCGTCGCTGTGGTCCCCACAGTCGTTATCTCCGTCACACTGCCACTGGGCCGGGATGCAGGTACACTCCCCAAACGCACTGACCGCACATGTGAAGTGGTTCCTCCCACACGAACACTCAGCACTGCCCTGAACTCCTGCACATACAGAGGAAGAGAGGGTTAGAGCTAATCAGATATGTTAACCGTAACCATTTTTTTGTTTACTGGCATTTGTGTTTCTGCCATTTACACATTACCGAGGTGAAAGCATGACATGTGCAGGTGGAGACATTTCAGCTGTAAAGTCACCAACCTGCCTCTGAATCCTGACTCAGCCAGCAACATTTAGCAGAGCAGTAAGAAAATCTGGCTGCAGAGAAGTTAAAGAACGACTGTACAAACATGAGAGATCTTTGAATTGTGTGTTCTCCGGCCAAACTCATGAATCCTGCTGAATACTACAACAATGACTTTTACCCATGTGATTTTTTGCATTGTTTGTTGTACCATGATAAAATCACCCTCCTTAACTACTCCCTACGTATGTGTCATTAAAAGTTTCAGGAAACTAGAGCCAAGGAATTAAAAGTCTGTTTGATTAATGCTGCAGCAGTAAATTTAAAATGCTGCCTGGGACTTAATGCAATGATCAAAACTAACTTTGATCCAGTTTTCTGAATACCTGCCCACCATGAAAAGTAAGTCATGGGATTCAGAGTTGGTGTTTTGCTAATGTGAATAGTTGTTCTGCGGCAAGAGAAACAACCGGAGACCATCAGCTCATCAGTGCATGGGGCTAAGGTTTGGGGAATTCAAACAAGCAACAGAATGTACGAAAGTTGCTGGTTCAATGTGATACAGTAAAATAAACTGCCAGACTTTATGTCTGTTGATGACTCAAGTCTAAAGACGAGAAAGCCAAAGTCAAGCCTCCATTCCTGTTACAGCAGGTCGCAAATGAGAGAAATTGCAAGTCCAATGCCAAGTATTTCAGGTCTCTCAGTGCTCAATATCAAAAACTTCAAAGCTTTAGAACATCAGACTTGCAACAATTAGTCAGTTAATCGACTAGCAAATCGTAAGAAAATTAATCGCTATTGTTCTGACAACGTTTCAGATATATTTTGAGAAAAAATGTCAAATATTTGCGGGTTTCAGTTGCTCATCTTCATCATATTGATAAACTGATGAACTTTTTAATTTCAAATGTGTGTAATAGTGTTTTCAAGCTGCTGAGACAAGGTCGTCTAGAACATTCAAGATACATGATTCTGCTTGTCTTTTTTTTTTAAATTCATTTTAAGACAGAGACTTTACTTGATTAAAGCCAGAAACTTTGCTTTTAAGTCGCTTTGAGTCTAAATCAAATCTCAAAAGTCTTCAGCTCAGTAGCAGATCAATGACAAAACAACCCCCTCTGTCACATGCATAACGCAATATTAAGAAGTTGCTTTGGTGAAAAGTGGTGAAAAGTTCAGTCCGAACATCAGGTTGCTTTACTCAGCTATGCTCTTGTGCTGCTGCTTCTTTTTTTTTTTGAGGATCAGGATATTAGCAACATTCCTCTAGGCTGCCTTCTGTCATGCAGCTCCTCTGACACTGCTCCAACAAGCTGTGTACTGTAAATTAAAGCTTAATAAACTCCATACAGCGACACTAACAGATTTCAGAAACCTTGTGGCACAGCTGATAAATATGGTTTCCACATTTCAATTTTTTTTTTCAATCAAAGAGAGCATTAAAACACTCTTGATCGTAAAGTGGGTGGCTTTCATACAATAAACTCTTCTGTCAGCACATAAACACGTGTTGTATAGGAAACAGGGAGATTTGATAATGCAATTTAGATTTCCCATTCACTGGACTCGAGCACTATGTCCAGTGCTAAGATTTATGATCTTTCATTAATGATTCAGAAGGCCAGTAGCCAAACACCAATTTTTAATTTTCTGTCCTTTGAGGAAAAATTAATTGAAATTAATTTTGCAGTAAATTGTGAGAAAAAGAGCAAAGATTAGAGCTCAGTCAAATAAAATTTGTGCTCTCTTGTCCTGTTACAGCCGTCTACAAAATGAAGTAGGGCTTTACTGCCCCGACCACAGACTACCAGGTAGCACAGGAGCTTCTGTAAACAGCAGACCTTACAAAAACATCATAAGTCTATGAGAGATGAGTCACTCTCTGCAGCAACTCCACCCTATTTTGATTATTAAGAAAAACAATGCATGACATTTACAAGAAATACATTTGCTGTTTTTTCTTTAGCCAAACAGTTACCCTTTGGTATGGCCCTATTTTCTTACCCTGTGAGCATATATGCACACAGACAAATATCGTATGCCAAAATACATCATCAAACGCACACAGACACACCATCTATACATTAACTCTGCCCTGATTTCCCACCACAGCAGAGAAAAACACAGAGTCACCACATTTTCAGATGCATCACAGCAAAACGCATCCAGGAGAGAAAGTAAATTAAGGTTTCCCATTTTGCTCTCACTTTGAAGTCCATTAATGACCATCTGTGTGTGTGTATGTGTGTCTATTTTGTTGAAGCTGGCCTGCCGCAACAAACCCAGAGTTTCTTGGAACGCACGTGTGTGTGTGTGTGTGTGTGTGTGTGTGTGTGTGTGTGTGTGTGTGTGTGTGTGTGTGTGTGTGTGTGTGTGTGTATGTGTGTGTGTGTGTGGTTCCTGGCCTCCTCACAAAGGCATCAGTCAACCCAGGAGGGCCTGGCAGAGAGAGCTCAGTAACCTTCAGATCCCTCCCACAGCACTAAATTAATGGCCTCTTTCTTTTCATTTCCCTCTCTTTCTCCTCATTCTTGTCTTTCCACCATCCCCTCTTCACACTGCCCCCTTCAACTGCCTCCCTTCTTTTCTCCTCTTCCCTGTTTTTTTCCTCCCCTCCACCCCCCTCCTCGTTTCCAGAACACTCCGCTAACCGGGGGGGGGGGGGGGGGGGGGGGGCAGGGGTGGTGGCATCCAAGTCTTCCTGTCATTAAAAGTCGCCTTTCCAATTTTCTTGCGTGGTCTATAGTACCCGTCGTCCTCGAACCCCGGGGGCATGCAGTTTCCCCTCAGACAGACAGGCAGAGCAATCACAGGCAGCCAGGTACCGACTAAGGCCTGAAAATCCCCAACTAAGGCTAAGTCCTGATACTTCATAGTACAACATAGACAGCTTATACTGCAGTTTTGTGAGCTGTACTGGATTTGTAACTTTAAGCATATGCTTTATTCCAGTGTGTGTGTGTGTGTGTGTGTGTGTGTGTGTGTGTGTGTGTGTGTGTGTGTGTGTGTGTGTGTGTGTGTGTGTGTGTGCGTGCGTGGGTGTGTGCGCATGTGGTTTGCACTGAGCTAAATTAGAGTCTTTGAGCTCAAGCAGAAGTTGTGTCAACATGAAGCCACATCACAGGCTGTGCATTTGTCAAACATGTTTTAAAAAGCAGAAGCCACTGGCTCCGACCAAATCCAAAGAGACTTACAGAGTTTAGTGGGAAACCATCACACACACTGTACTGCACCTGCATGTGTATGTACCAGGTCTGGAAAGGGGGTTAGGCGATATGACAAAATACAACACAAGATGTTGACCAGGGAAATGTCAGCGGATAGAAATGTAGTTTTACGCTTTATCCACCAATCCATAAATATTTCTAGTTGTATTACACCATCGTGGGTTTCGAAATGTGGGAATTCTTACTCAGATATGAGCATGTGAAATTACTACATAGAAAGTTCTCATTGCCGAGTTATCATGTGATATTCAATCTAATGCGTAATTGTGATTTTCACATGTGAATTTTTGAAAGGACAGTGCTGAAAAACAACAAACAGGACTGTTATCCGTCTTAATCAAACTATTTTGCAGTTATGTTCCTTTTCTACAACACAGGTCCAATTTGAAAATAAGCATAACAAGGTTGTACGCATATTGCTCAGCCAGGCTGGGAAACACAGAACAATTAAACTACACTGATAAGTCAGCCAAGCCAACATTTCTGCTGATATATAGCATCCATCTCTTTCTTGCTTGTTAAGGAATAAGAAATTGCAGTAAATAAATTGAATCAATTTTCAAACAGTGTCACCTTTTCATTATTGGTCCACCATAGAGCACTGTCCATTTTTCCACTCAAGACTGACCTGCTTAATATACAACTTGGTCACAATTCTGTTAAAAGAAAAAAAAAATCTAAAGTGATTGTTTATGCATAAAAGCTACTAGATTGTTTTGACAGTATGTTGAAAAGAAATCATCTTTAATACTTAAAGACATGAGTTATTGAAGATGGAAATATACATCAAACATGATCAAAGTGGGTCAAACTAGACAAAAAGCTGAGCTGCGAGAAAGCAAAACACTTGTCATATGTCTGCAAAAGCAAAGAGGACGACAAACCTATTCCTCAGGGATGCAACGCAAATTATAATCAATGGTGCCAATAACTGTGACACAAATATATTTTGTCCCTCAACTAATATGTAAATATAAACAGTCTCTCATGGTACCCTTTACACACACACAGAAAACTTTCAAAGCTTTCAGACTAGAAAAAATAACATTGTAAAATTTGCATTATTTGCAAATAATGTTAATGCCGTCACACATGGCAAACAACTCGCTTACTATCAGCATTTTCTGGGAGAGAAAACACAATGTTTTATGAGCCAATACTACGTGCCAATAAACTATGTAAACATTGGTTCATAGACTTGTAGTTGTGATTATTTTTTGGTGGAACGGTTACAACACTTGGATCAAAACACTGGTAACTGATGAGGCTGATAATGACGAGAGAACAATCACCACAGAGATTATTAGTTTCATTTATAAGAAAGTATGAATGTGTGTCAGAACCAACAGGCAGACTACGATATCCTTTACACTGAGAGCATGAAGCTACTTTAGAAATAAAGAGACAATCATCCCTACTCACTAGATTGTTATGTAAGGCTGCAGACAAGCGCACACACACACACACACACACACACACACACACACAATGCAGCAGCAGCCAGGCATGGAAGCCCAGTGCTTTCAAGAGCGCCTGCATAACAAGCCTCTGATGCATCAGCCAGATAACAGATCACATGCTGGGCTGTTTTGTAGAGACAGTGGATCACTTTGAACTGTAAGTGCAAGTTTAGCAACAATTCATCATTCAGTCTATTCAAGGATCTTTAAGTGGAGCACGTACAGTAGAAGCACCTGAGCTGTTAATTGCAGAATGTCTGTTAACTGCACAGAAAGCTGAGTGTGGAGGAAAGTAACAAACACGAATCAAAGAATCAGGGGAAAAGTGCCCCCTAGAACTTTTCTGGACTTCCCTGATGTTATCATGCTTCTTTGGAAATGTGTGTATGGTTTGTTTGTTAGTTAAAGTGCCACATGAACAGTCAGTGGTAGAAGCTTAGCACAGGTTGTTCAAGGATATATTGGTCTAAATCTAAGTACTCTAAGACTTTAACACAGGTAACTAATAAGATGCAAAAAATGCCATTCCTGACTGCGTCTGTGATGGATTGTAAGAGTAGAATGAGTCAGCGGCATTATCCAAACCTTTGAAAGATAGTAACATAGAACTAGCCTAACAGTCAGCTCCTTTTATCTTGGAAGTCAAACAGATGCATGAAAATAAAAGTGGGGAGGAAGAAAAATCATAGAAAATACTCAGGCATTCACTAGAGATTAGAGACAATGATAAAGTATATTTAGATTCAAATTGCATTTGCGTTTTATATTTCAACTGCATTTAGATCTTTACCTAATTCAGAAGGAAGTAGGTCATGAAAAAAGATGTGCAATCACCTTGTCAGTAGTTGGCACAACTCCAACTTGAGATAAAACATGTTGAGGAACAGCCAATCATCTCTCTTGAAACTACAGTGGAAATGTGTTTCCTGGTATGTTTATAGATTTGAAATGGTGAAACTTCTTTTCAGTGCACATAAATCAATAAAGTCGCCAAGTGATCTGAAGAGGTCAAAATTACTGAGAACAAGGGAAAGCTCCTGTTTCTTTTACGATCCCAGATGATGCAGGCTGACATGTGGAACCTGCTCTTCAGGCAGCAAGACAGACAGACAGACAGACATCTAAACTCTCACTTCACCTGCTGCTGCCAGAGGCTGCTGTATGAGCTGTGAGTCAGAAAGAACCTCCAGCAGAGAAAAAGAAAACAAAGACCACCAAAGATCCTCCACTGTTGGTTACTGCGGCCTGAAACTGTCCAAACAGACCTGGTGTGGAACAAGACAGGTGGTCCCCCTAAAGGCAAACAGAGATGATCCCGCAAACCCATCCTGACACCACGCCTAAACCTGACCCACCTACAGCGGCAGCAGGCCACCAGAAGCCTGTGTTCACCAACCAAACCGACCCGCAAGCTGCCATGTCGTGGAAGCCTCAGATCTAACCAGGTGGCATTTAACCACTATTTCACCATTTCACAATTTGCTGTTGTTAAATAGTTAAATGAGGAGTGTGAAGAGTTGAGGAGAGAGTAATGGGGCCAAAACACACAATGGTAACCCAGCCACGGTGAGCGGGTGGCCACACGCTTTGAACGATGTCAAAAGGGCTGCCAGTTAATTAGGCGTGGACCTCCCTGGAGACTACCTGGAGGGTCGGAGCAGCGTCTTTCTTTCAGTATGTGAGTGTACCGCTATAAAAAGTGATAAGCGGGAAATTGGGAGATAAAAATGAACCATATGACAATACGAAGGGTAAGACAGGAGCATGGAGAGAATGAGTCGAGCCTTTTGTCCGTCCACTGTCTTCCTGCTACCCTTCCGCTGCTGGTGTCGAGCTGTAAAAGCGTCGCTTCAGGGAGACAGCTGTGTCTCAGCGTGTCAGCAACTGTTCAGCCCAAACTGTCCCAAACCAGCTGCATTCAGCTGCGCCGCACGGCGCCGCACAGCTCTGCACAATAAGAATGGGCACAACTGGCGTCCCACCTCGCTGTCAGGCAACAATGTTCATCCTCCGTCACTTCTTGCCGTGCGAGACCGCTGACTGAACAGCATGCCTGACTGACCATGTATACAGGACGGCTGTTCACCTGCAATAACTGTCATTCACCATTCACACTGAACAGAGACAACTGCAACAATGATTTGGCTGTCTTAATATTGAACATAATGCTGAGTGGTGCAAATACTGTCCCGACCTAAGAGGCACACGACGATAAGAAGACAACACCTGTATATATTTATTTCCTTTGGTACAGAAAACACTTTTAGATGAGACTGGGTTTATTGGACACCTTAGGGCTGATTATGTGTAGCAGACAAGTACAATTAAAACTAATTAGCTCGCGAGCAACACAAAATGCAGCACTCTTTTAGAGGCCAATGCTTTAACATAGAATACTCAATCACGACATTTCATTTGACATCTATTTTTGTGCTTTAATGTCCTACATTTGCACCAAATTAAGACTTAGTGTTATATTGAGATGGACACTTCTCTCAAAGGCCTAAAAATCATTTTAACTGCTCTGCTTCCTGTGACACTTTTGAGAATTAAATAGATAAAGCGACTGAAGCATAAAAGTAATGTTGAAGTGTGATAGTGTTGAATTGAATGGACTCAATCGTGAGACGATATTTAAGATAATCTAGGTAAACAGGTATAGTAATAGACACAAACCACAAACTGGGGTGGGCAAGCAATCTTTGGCTTTTTAGTTTTATTTACAAGGAAAAACAAATCTAATTTTACTGTGAGCTCCACTGATAGAGCAGACTGTAACATCTTCCATCTTCTACCTAGTCTGTCAGATTGGGTTGACATTGTCATGTGGAACGCTTCAAAGAGAAAGTGACAAAGACACAGCGTGACCACACAGCTAACCAGCCTTAGCCTTTAATTCTTACATTTGACAAAGTTAAACTCAGTTCAAGTGATCCTGACAATATAGCGTGCTCACTGTCAAACAGACGTTTTATTCATTTGAAAATGTGAGACTGCATCAGATCAGAAATCAAAATCTGCAGCTTCAACTTCAGTGTAAGCAGCTGGTGGCGAGTTTCTTCCCAAACCTTTTCTCCAACAGACTTACTTTTATGAGAAAAACAAGTCTTGTGTGGGTTATGAGGTGTGGGAAGCTGTAATAAAGGGACAATTGAATTCTGTTTCTTCCTGCTCCAACCCAGCAGCAGTAAGTTGCTCTCTGAAAGCACCTTATTGTGTTAGCAAAGAATTCTATATTAACACATCAAGCAGACATGAAATAAAACCATCATTCATTTGGGGTTGTGTTTCTCCCCTCAAACAAAAGTCTAATATTCACTTGCTCTGAAAAAACAGCTTTGGTTTTTTGGCCGTCCTTTCAAAATGAATCCGCATGAACGGTTAGTATGTCATCGGGGGCGTTTCTTAAAACCGAACAGGTTTCTCTAATGCCCTCAGTGTTTACATGGTTTAACCAAATTCCCTGCATTTTATTCCCAAGTTGTCTGGCGCCAGCCTGGGAAACTGCTGACAATAATATCCTGAATAGATATAGAAAGATAGATACATGCTACTACTGTGCAGATTGATAACAAACATTACTGAAAGTACAAAAATAATTTAACATGAACATTTAAGACATTATAAACTTGAAATACTAAACCACTAACTTCCCTACAAACGAACTGGCCACATGTTCGCACATTGACCAGGCATGGTGCAGTCATACAATATTATGTATTAACCTAGTCTTCTTTGCTGAAAAGGACTGCGTGCTGCAACTGGGACCAGGTTGATGAAAGCAAGTCAATGGTCCATAAACCAAAATGATGGCCAAAAGTTACTTTCCTCAAATTTGCGGTCATAATTTACTTAAATACTTTGTTATTATCGTAAAAAATCAATACAATGAGAGAGAAGGACAATAGGGGAGAGACTAGCCACTGTCACCTCCAAAGTCTCAAAAGCAGAGCAGAAATGATCCCTCGTAGGGGGAGCTTTTCAACTTGTGGATGCTATTCTGTGTGCTTCCATCACATGCACTAACCTGTGCACCGATTATATGAAATTCCCTTTTATAATCAGTCTTTTTCAATGCAGCTGAAAATACATCTGAATCCACTAAAGAAATAGCAAACACAAAAAAACACAACAGCGAAGCGTTCAAATACTGATTTGGATGACGATTACCATCACCATGGCAACAGTGGACGCTTCAAAGCTTTGAAGCATTCAGGTCAGCGCTAATAAATAGGTGTGGATAAGTCTCAATGGGTTCATCACCCTACACGTCCATCGTTATAAAATATTGATTGGCGGAGCTTTAATGATAGCATGCATCATTTCCCAGCCTTCTGCTCCTTTTCATCTCCATATTTCTCTCCGTTACAACATATGGAAGCTCTTAAGCTACTCCAACACTCGAAGAACACATTCACTGAATTCCCTGTGGTTATGATGGCTTAGTGTTATGCCGACTCGGCTTGAAGATGCCAAACAGCTCATCGTCCCTGCCCGTTCCCTCTCTCCGTCGGCTCATCTGCACCTACTAATTTGCCCGCCGTAGGTTAGGCTGCCCTGATGCGGCAAGCTGGTAGCCACAGCAGCACATGTGGAGCCATGCTGGGAAAGAAAAAAACCCCAAAAAAACAAGTGCGGAGGAATAACATGCATGAGCTGATGCACATATGTACCACTTTACAGCCGGAAGGAAATTCTTAAATTGCTTAAAACATCCGGTTTGCGGCTCAAGTGTGTAAACAAAGCCCCAGACAAATAAGTTCAGAGCTGATGGCAAATCTCCAAGGCATTGGTAAAAAATCTTCCTGGACAGACCTGTCATCAAGAGTCTCTCTCTGTCTCTCTCTGTCTCTCTCTCTCTCTCTCTCTCTCTCTCAGGAGTGTTTGAAATGTACAGCAGTTGGTTGGCAGCAGGGTTCTTTTCACGCCTGCTCATCTCAGACTTTCATTAAAACTCCAGTCTTATCACACTGCTGCGCTCAATCACTTTCTTGTGACGTAACTAAGCAGTAGGGATGTGTGTCTGTGCATGTGTGCGTCGCTATCTTTGCTTTTGAGGCCAAACCATGTTAACACTCAGCTGATCTGACTGCAGTCTTCATTACAGACCCACATTTCAGCGTGTTCATCTTGTGCAGTATTTTGTTCTTGCAAATAATGCCAGGGCCTGTATACACACACACAAAACCAAACACACTCAAAGACACATTCAGCCAAGTCATTGCTTATTAACTAAGTGCAACCCAGAAGCATGTGGGAGGATACTGTCCTTTATTCCCTTGAAATGAGCAAAACAACATAATTACACGCTTAGTGATATATCATCGTCCTGCTGCTGAGGGTTAAAAATAAAGGCCTCTGAGATCAAACGAGGGGGGGGTGGAATGAAAGGATAGTGCCGCTACGGAGCTGTGTACAGTACAAGCACACGCACACAGTGCCATCATCCGTGGACGGCCAGCAGTGTTTCTGAAGTCAGTTCAAAGATAACACTGACTTGGCCAGGGATGAGTGGATGGCTGCTGGACAGGCATGTGGGCTGGCACTCGGTGGAGGGGGTGGGAGAGGGGGTGGGAGAGGGGGTGGCAGGGGGTACGTGAACATGTGTGTTTGAAAATAAAAACGGATAGAAGGGGGGCAGAAATATCTGTACAGAGAAAAAAAAATAACTAAGTGTTTATTTTTTCACTATTTTACTTCAAACAAGTGAAAATATCTGTCAGCATCTTGAGATAATCCAACATAATCCCCCAAATCTCATTTTCTCTGGGCAAAATGTCAAGATCTCAAAGTACAACATAACAAGGATGCACTCAGTTGAGTGAAAGAGTGAAAACCACCACCAATACTGAACAACCCTGGCAATTGCAAAGCTGCAGCCACCAGAAATGTTATATGTGTTGATTGTTTCGTGTAAATTTTAGATTAAATGAGTAACAGGCGGTAATGTGACACCATTCGAATCAATACACAAAATATATCATACAACCCATAATCAAAAAAGGTAGACCGCTGTTTAAAAGTGTGATCATTTGCAAATCCTTTTTTATGTATTCAATTGAGGATGTATTAAACGTTTCTACCTCATCAACTGGATTATCTTTTGTAAATATACGGTATGCTTATCTTGAATTTGATACCAGCAACACATTTCAAACATCAATCCACAGGTGAACAGGATGAGTGCAGACAGTGGATAGTGTCATGATTTGGTATAAAAGGGGGGCATCCTCGAACGGCTCAGCCCTCCGCAAGCAAGGGGCCAGGTTCACCACTTCGTGAAACACATGGTTGTATGAAGGATACTACTATAGGTGCTTGGGAACAGTTTACTCATAAAACGTGGTCTTTTTGGAATCAGGGTTGAACATGAATTTCAGGATTGATTCCATTTATATGGTGCACTTAATATCAAAACTATATAAAACTGGTATATCCTGGGAAAAGTAAAGATTTTTCTCCAGCTTGGCAGACAGATTTTGAACCTGTTGAAGATGAAGTCAGTGTTTGTGCGACTGTATCTTGCTGTTTGTGTTACACTGTCTGGTCACACAGGGCCATGAAAGGGTTAAAGAGGGAGAGGGGTGAGTGCGTCGTACTACGTTTCACTTTCCACTCCTGTCAGCCTTTTGTGATGACTGGCCTCCACACACTGTACTTATGTGGCTTTGGGACTCTGTGTGTGTGTGTGTGTGTGTGTGTGTGTGTGTGTGTGTGTGTGTGTGTGTGTGTGTGTGTGTGTGTGTGTGTGTGCGCGCGCACACACTGTATACAGTATGTGTATGAGGGAAGGGTTCTGTATAATGATCAAAGAGAAAACACATAAAAAATCCATCAAGACCACTTCCATTTACTCTGTTTTCTGTGTTAGACAGGGGTTTGAGGGATTTTATGACCTAATGGGAAACTGGACGTCGACTTTTCCACACAGATGACACACATGTTTGAAAAGGGACAAACTCAGATGCTGATGACGAAGCCGTTGTACAGGATGGAGGCTTCACATGGGGCGGATGGTGGAGCAAGTGCAAGGCAGATGACCAGCTGCAGGTCTGACTGTCATAAGGCTGTGTGGGAGGACTCGTGTGGTGTTTTTATGAAGCGTGGGTGAGAAAGCAAGCGTTCTGCATAGAGTCAGAAGCCCCATTCACACTGGCGTTTTGATGCGGGGATCCTGCGCCAATTCTCCGCCTCCACCTCTGTGTGAATCTCTCAGAGGCAGCGAGGGGTGAAATTTTGCTCCAGCGCTGATACGCCTCTAGTGGTAGTATCAGAGGCGCATTATTGGCGAACCGAACCAGCTTACTGCACGTATCGAGGGCGTGTCGGTCTGCACAGGTCCCTCACTCAACTTAATAAAGAGAAATGTCCCACAAAGCAGCGTTACAGAACCAAACTAAAGTAACGTAGTAACTGTAACTGTAGTAACAGTCTTTGGCAACTTATATGAGATAAAAAAAAATACCACAGATATACATGGAGAAGCGTCTTTCATCCCACCTGTTCTACTGACTCTTCCTAACATTTCCGCCCGAAAAACAGTGTCTGTCACCGGCAAAAAACTTTAAGTTTAAGAGTGTTTGTGATGAAAATAAATCTCTGCGTAGTCAGCCCTCCTGACCTAAACTTCAGTGAATTTTCCCCCGGAAAACAGCCTCCGTCCCCGCGAGTGACAGAGTCAGACAGTGTCTATTTTACTGATGCCGATTATGTTATAATGTAATTTAGCGCGAAAAACTTTGTCACTTTCCAGGATGTTTGGTGGGTCAGGATCTCAATCACAACACATTATAACAGCATCCATATGATTATAAACTGTCCATGGGTTTAGATTGACAGGAGGGACACTGGGGAAACACCTTGAAACGACACATACGTCATCATCATGACGTGTACCGTCACGCCTCTTTAAGAGCCTCAGCACCGGCTTTCTGTGTGAATTACACAGAGGTTCGTCTTTAAGGCGGAGATGCTTTGCTCTGTGTGAATGACTAACGGGTACGAATTGGCGAACCGCTGCTGCGGCGTTCATGCGGCTTCTCTGTGTGAATGGGGCTAGAGAGAAGGGGTGATAAGGGCAAAGAGAGAGGGAGACTGAAAGTTTGGTCTATTTGTCCAACAGCTGCTGAGGCAGCAGTGTGAACGTCACACCACTGAGATGAAAGGGATGCTGCTGGGAATCAAAGACAGTTTTGACCTCAATACTTTTTCAGGACTAAATAAAATGTTACTCTGCACAGATTATCGAAAAATGCCTGTCCAGACTCGTAGCCTTATCTTATCACTTTGTAGTTCCAAACTTAAATCAAGCTTTTGCGGATTTGAGGCTGCTTCTTGTGTTAGAACAACTTTTACAGTTCAAGAAGTTCTTATACGTCTACAGTTCAACGGACATCACAGCAGATTTACAGTAGAACGTGAGATTTTTCGGCATTTCAGTGCAAATACTTATTGGCTTTGGTATGAATAGGAGTGTGTGTGTGTGTGTGTGTGTGTGTGTGTGTGTGTGTGTGTGTGTGTGTGTGTGTGTGTGTGTGTGTGTGTGTGTGTGTGTGTGTGCCAGGCCTGGCAGTGTAAACACAGAGGAGCTCTGAGCTCTGCCCTATGGCTGTGAACACTAGACTTGCTGGGTAATGTGCTGAGTGAGCACTTAGTGTCCAAGCTTTCTCTAATCCACAGATTGTCTATTTGGCCAGCTGACCCCCCTCTCTCACACACAGACACACTCAAAACTCCCCACCATCACCACTTTAACCCCTAAAATCCCCCGACAGGGGCCTCCATCAGGGATACACAGGTCAGAGCTTCAGCTGAGCCCAGAGCTTAGTGCTCCTTTCAGGGAAAAGTTGGGTTTCCACTTCGGGTCTAACGCTCAGATGGATCATGAAGTATCAATTCTTAAAATCCATCTGTCAATCAGAACTTTTCTAGGTTCTCTACCTTGACCTAGTTACAGTTTAGCAGTTTAGCTTATTTTCCAACTGCCCTGCTCTGCCCAAACCTGACTGGATAAAGTAGACGCTCTCAGTCTGAAATTCTTTAGGTTTTAATCTGTCTGACAAAACAAGCAGTTTGAAGACAACACCTTGGACTGGGTATTTTTAACTCCATTCTGCCAATATGATTTGGAGATCAGCACCAACCTAAGAGCACAATGTTCATGTTTCATGCATTACTTTTCAACGCCAAACCTCAATTAGTGGAAAAATAAGAATCCTACATCTACGCAATGGGATGCAAACCTCAAAAATGTCCAATAAACCCAAACTAAATGACCCAATTCCACTGCAAACATCTATTGTTCTGTGGAGGCAAATCAAAACCATGTTTCTGGGTTGTAAAAGCAGCGGACCTCACTCAGCTCAAATTAAAGTAGCTGATCCAATGGGAATGTTAACAGTGCTGTGCTTGAACCACAGTCCAGGTAGAATAAAATAGAATAAGTAAAACAGAGAGAGGTGCACAGAGAGTGAATTGGCTGTCTACTGGAGTCTGAAATCGGTTTGTGTGTGGGGGACAGTTTTAGTATTACCAGCAGGATGTCTCTGCAGCACACGAGCACTTCTGGTGAAGTTTGAGATTTTTCTCTCTCTCTCTGTGTAACTGGTGTCTGGATCAAGTCCAGTCCAGTGGAGTCAGTCTGTAAGTGCTACACGAGCTGCATGTCTGGGCCAAAACTCCCAGCCTGGACATCTCTCTGCAACAGGATCCCCACCAGAGATCAGTACCCCTCCCTGTGAAGTATCGATCGTTTGCTCTGAGTCTGCACGCTGACAGACTGAAGTCCAAATCAAATCAAATCGTACAAATCAAACTAAGACCTCGGTGGTCAACAGGACAAAAACGCAGCTAACCAGGATTGAAAGCAGAATAACTTTTACGGACACAGGCATTAAACTTTCCTCTCTAACAGCCAGGATGTCGTTGGTTTTGGTTTTACAACAATTCCATTCAGTTTGGGCTGCATGATGCTGGTAAGAATGCTGATCGAACAAACTTGAATCATTAGTAATGAAGAGAGGTGTTCAGTGCAACTGAATAAACACACAACGACTTGTCAGTGTTAAAATATCAAGGTTTTGTACACTGAGGCTGAACAATTAATTGAATTATTATCGACACTGCATTATGTTCAAGTGCAACATCAACATTGCAGAAGCTGCAAAACAGTATTATGAAGAAGTAGTGTAGTGCTGCAGAGATGTCCTGGCCTACATATCTTACTTTCCAGATATAAAAAAACATGTATGTTTGGAATGGACCCCAACTAATGTCAGATCATCATTATTCATTATTTCATTATTATTACCTTTTTGGGGGGGAAATTGAAAATTGTGATGCAATAAAATGATCCTTCCCAGTAATTGTTAGATGCATTTGTAAAATCTGTCAAACTTAAAGGCAATATGACATTTTTTTTTACCATTTTGCTCAGCCCTCATTGGAGCTTTGTTAACTATTGAGAAACAAACCATTATTCAACTGTCTCGTCAGCTGTAATATGTGGTTAAAAGATTACAGAAAGACATCCACCTTGAATGAATTATTATATTAGTAACAATAAGGGATGAGTCGCAATTACAGAATATTCAAATAGCAGTTAAATTAGAAATATTTGAATGTACACAATGCATTGCGTCATTCTACACATATCAGAACACCTGAATGAATTAAGAAATGTAAATCTGTAGAAAAACTCATCTGAGATTTGTAAGACAGAAAAATTGAACAAGAGGACATACAGCATTCCAAGAGGCCTCATGGCAGCACTGGACGCCAGATCAGTATTAGCAGCTCCATTTGGTCCATGTCTGTGAATGTGAACTCACAGTGAAGGGATAAGTGTAATAAGAGGAGATTATTCCATGCAGGCGAGCTGTAACTCATTTTACGGGCTTTGACTGGATGAGGAGAGCAGGCACTGAGGTCCAGCTCTGTAATATCCAGTTATAAACTGACGCAGCATGAAGGGCTCCGCTCCACAGCTCTAACCTCCTCCATGTTGGCACCAGACGCTCTATGATGTTAACATTTGGGATCTGGGGCAAAAGCTGGGCTTGTAAATTTTGGATCTTGGAGTGAGAGTTTGCCAGTTTAAGTATATTGACCTCTCTGTTTTCTGCATCAGCCAGCCATTGAAATTAGCTGCTAAATATGAGGAGGGCTCAAACAAGCACTCACAAGCACGTGCAGACTCACATACACATAAAAACTTTCCATGCTTGTACAAATGATCGGACACTGTCTGCCAGTCAATGCTCTGAGTCATCCAATTTAACAGTCACACTGGTCAAGAAACATCAGAATAGATGTTGATATCGATAATTGACCAATAATGTGATCACAATATATTGGCCAATGAACTGCTTGCTCATGTTGAGATATTTCACAGTTATCAATAAACCTTTGTTCTCAAACATAGCAATAGTGTACATCTAGTACACTATATCTAGTGTGTTCTCTTAGACTGTTATGCTTATCTAAGATCATAATACACACTAATGTTTTTGTGGTAAATCAATATCAACCAGTAATATCATCAGAGATATATATTGTATATCAGTCAGGCTCCAAATGGAATGAGTCCATGCAAGTCCAAGTCTGTATTTTCATTCAGTTTTCTCACAAAACAGACTGCCTCAATTCTTGGTCAATTCTGTTCTAATCAACGTACATGCAGATTTCAAGCCCTCTTATTCTAAATGTCTGTTTTTGAACACTGTCAAAAAGCTCCAGTTTGTTTTCTATATCAGTGTTACATTCCTGTCACTCAAAGTCCCACAGAAAAAGTTACCCAACGTCACTGTCAATCTCCTTATCTGGGGCATCTTTATAAGCTAAAAAAGCAACTTCTCTTAAGCAGGGCATGACGCTGTCAAGTTGATCTTAGAAATTCCCATTTATATATGAAACAATTTGTGAAGTAAACACAGGAATGCAAACTAAACATGAGTTGTAAAGAAGGATAATTCAATTCTGCTTTTAACGGGTGCCACAGATCAAACATTTTTTGATATGTTACTCAAGAAGGTTCCAAATTAATTTCTCTACAACTAATAAAAAAATTGGAAATTTTTCATATCCCTTTCCTCAATAAGAATACATACACATCTTGAAGTTATAAAACTTCATAAGACAAACACACCCTGGTCCCTGTAGGACAACAAAACCCCGGAGCATTCCAGAGGAGGTGGGAGTTAAGAGTTTGGAGGGCGGTGGGAGTGGAGGGATGTTAAATTGGTGACTTGGAAGGCAGAGGCTTTCCAGAAGCGAAGCGGACAACCTGTGGTTGGGGTTGAATTCTTTCCCTCTCTGGCTCCTTTTAGAAAAAGAGGAGAAAACGGCAAACACAGACCCCTCCATTCAGAGTAATTTATCCCTATGGCCAGGCCTTCTTTACCGGCAGCAATAGCCCCCTTCCGGGGCTGCCCAGCAGGATGCCTGCGAGTGGCGTGTGAAACTCTCCTGTCTCCTTCAGCTCAAAAGGGAAGGATGAACAATGGCCCTCGCCAGGCGCTGGCTCTGAACAATTCCTCTCTCCGCTTCGCTCTCTGCCTTACTTTCCCTAGTCCCTAAAAGCAACCACAAGCTATTCCCGCAAAACCCACATTCTTTTATGCATCCAATATCGTCCATCAGCAGCCATTTCCTTCAAGATAAACTGTTTTCTCCCATGCCTTCCTCTTCCTTCTCCCTTCTCTCTTCCCTCAAAATATCTGCTTGGTTACCTATCCATTGCCCGTTGCCTCAAGTCTTTTCGTCTTCCTTTATGGTAACACTAAGAAAAACACTTAGAATCGAGGCAAAGGGGATCATGAAGCACCCCACAATTCTCGGGGTTCTCAGGACCCCGTTTGACCCTCCCCATTGCCCTACCCATCAAAACATTGGTGACTCATCCTCCATCACCATGCCTCACCAAAACCATCTTTCCATTTTTGAAAAAGCCCTGCCGGATCTTCACTGCCTGAAGGGACTTGGACCAAACGTGTAGAATGGGTGAACAAAGCAATTATTGGTCTGATTAATAGCATATTTGTTAGGGATAAAATCACAACAGTCTGTGGTTTCTATAACACATGGAACTCAACAGTGAAAACAATGAAAATGAGTGTGGACAGCAAGACAGCTTTGTGCCATTAGAATAAACGCCATAGCACGTCTTTTTCCCCAGGCAGAGGATGTTAGAGAGCAAGCTGTGCTCCAGCGGAATATGTGGCTCATCAGTTCACATGGCGACTCTCCATCTGGTTCAAGCTGACAAACAGGCAAAGAGTACATGTCAGCCTGATCAATCAATAACAAAAAACACTGTTTCTGCACTCCTCTGTGGGAGTCAGAGTTGGGGGGGAAAGAAATGTGGACAGTTTCCCCACAGAAGGAGCCTCAGCAACAATCTACACAGCTCTTGCAGGAAGCCATTTTCCCCCCGGCACTCAACCATTCACCAGTGGCTCCTACAGAGCTATTGAGCATTCACCAGGCACCTCAACATCCCCGACAAGCGCAACAAAAAGCATTTTAAAGCAACACTCCCCGCAGTTCCCACACTATTTCACCTGTCAAATGCTTACAAAACAGTCGAGGAAGGCCAAATGCTCCTCAGGGGCGCCACAGCACACCTCTTGCCAGCCTCGGCCCCACTAAAGACGTTGTTATTCCTCTTAAAGAAAGAATACACTATAAATCTTTCCCACCTACTATCATGAGCAACTATTCTGAGCCTCAAGGCCCAGACAGGACCTTCCACCTTGAAAAGCATCACCTAAAAGTAGAGTCAGGAAATGTGAAAAAAAGCGTTTCCTCGCAGAGGCAGACTCCCAAAGCGAGAGGATGAGTCATCTGGGAATGATGCTCAAGAAATCAATACAAGCCAATTGTCTGTTTGAGGAAGGAGACAACAGAAAAGGCAAAGAAAGGGCAGTGCCGGAGATCTGTTGTGCTGTAGGAAATTACAGGCTGCTGCAGAGTCAGAACCTTGTCCTGCTAATAACTCATTCGAGTAAACTGGAAAGATGCCGGGGTCTCGTATGGCTTCAATGGAGGTCTGAAGAAGAGTTTGAGCAACTCCCTGGGTCAATCATTTACTTATATTTTCATTTTGAACACAGCTCTGTACACTAGGGGCATGACGATACACTCAGCTCACAGCTTAACCTTACAGTTGGTATGAATATTAGCAGCAATGGTGCAAAAGTCTTTTTTTGAACTCAGGTTTAACTGTGATGCTGTCTTCCTTGTTCCGTATAGATTCGGTTGCAATTTACAGACGGCAGTTGTTTGCTTACCATTTAATCTAGCCATCTTTCTTACAATGTATAGAAAGAAAAAATACAACAGTTGGAGTCATGCCAAAACTGGCATTTATTGTAACATTTTTGGCAACTCAAAGTCTTAAGTCATGTACATGCACTATATCCCTAAGAAAAGAAGGAGCACATTTGTAACGTGTGATGTCTGGTGTTTGACAATAAGGTGACAATAGGTGCAGCCCTTTATCGTATTTAATGACGGGCTTTTATCTCCCTCCCCTTTGAATTAGAGACAAATTTGCAGCTCTCCAACTCATTTTAAGAGGCAAAGCAAAACTCCCACTGAACATACTTTTTTCAAATTTTCCGCTGCGTGTGTAGGATGGAGAGGTACAGCTTCACTTAGGCTAATTATAGGCCATCTCTAACTGGTTTTGTTGCTATGGTGCACATAATCCATTATCTGCGTACCAGGGATGTCAAAATCTAAAACTGTCTGTGAGTACACTTTCTGTATAAAGAGCAGCAATTCAGCATAAAAACAAATAAAAAACTAGACAGGTTTACACAGGTTTTGAGGTTTTAGTTAACGTGGCTCTAAAATAAGGCAGCTGCCGGTGAGTGCTACAGCAGCCTGGGTGTACTCCGGAGGAGGAGTAAAACATGACAGAAAGGTTTTTACGTGTCTGCAAGTAGAAATGACAGCAGCCCTCTCTGCTGCTCTAATAAACCTCCAGTTTAAATAGACAGCGCAAATATTTGCTCCGTCAGTCTGAGGTTCTTAATGCAACGCAGCCTTCAGATGACGTTGGAGTGAAGATGCAGTAATGTTCCCCCTCTGGCTGGAAAATAATCATGCTCCGGTGTTACGACAACTGTTAATGGCTCGTCAACAGCTATAAGGAGGTGACAGCACAACCACCCTCATCAAAATTTCATTTGTAGAAGCTGCTATCATCGAAATAACGACTTATTCTCTGAGTTGAGCTCCCTACCTTGATCAACAATAAAAGCTAAAACAATCAAAGCAGTGTGTGCTCATGTGTGTGTTTCAGTCCCAAGCCGCTGTCTATTGGTTAATATCTGCCTGGGATGATGCCACTGGTATCCCGTTTTAGACCCTCATAAAAGGAAAATCAGGATGTAACTCAATAAACGTTAATTTGGCCCGAGGCATTTCGGAATATGAAGACATCAATCTTAATGTGGGCCCCTCCCCGTCAGCTTGTGACAGCCGCTTCAGCTGATCAAGTCATCACCCACAACAGCACGAGTCTAATGAAGGAGAAGGAGGAGAGCGCCAAAAGAGAGAGAATGCTAGAACAGAAGACATTTCAAGGATAATTTCAGTTTATTACAACCTCTGTCTTGTTTTTATAGTTTTGGCCTTCATTTCTATCTGAAATAATAAAAGTTCACTGCGTTAATTGCTCAGATCTGGGAATATGGCAAAATGACTAGAAATAGGTCTAACAAGGCAAGGAAGACAAGCAAATGCAGTGAGCAAAAAGAGTTTAGACTGGTGTTTAGTGCTCGACTGCTGTGTTTCCCACACATTGACTAATCTGTGTAATAAACATCGGATGCCACATATTGCGTTTTTTTGTGTGTGTTTGTTTAACGCTACTTAAAAAACACAGCATATTTGCTCACTCATGCGTCTCACACACACAGCCTCCCCCCTGTGTGCACACGGCCTGTGTCTCCAAGAAAGATAGTTCATCTGTTGAAGTAATAGTGTGAAAGCTTGATATTTGGTGCACACGGTAGGCGAAAATCAGTGTGTGTGTGACCTGTAACAAATTGAATAGAGTTGTTGGCGGGACAATGGGATCCACTATGTGGGAACATTTACTGATGGCAAAAGACAGGGAAGGAATACTGCATCAGAGACAAAGTACTGCATTTTAAAATACATCCATTTTATGCAAAAAGCACAGATACTGGTCATCAGTAAAAAGCTGAATATCCGCCACGATTAGCCACCATGCAGATATTACAAACTGAAATTCTTTGTGGGGCTCTAATGATTTCACAGAACTAAAATCAAATGATAAGTAGCGCCATGTTCATTCAAAAACACAATATTTTTTTGTGTAAAATGAGTCTGACTTTCCTAATGAATTCTGGATCCAAAAACATGCTCTGTCCTGTTTTCATCCAGGAGAGAAGATGAAGGTCATTCTTCAGCATATTATTGTTGACTACACATCAACATTGTGAGCACGACGAGTCTGTCTTGCAGTCATCACATCTTTCATCCAGATAAATTTGTTTCAGTCCCAGCCATAAAAAACGGCGCCCGAGAGACCGTCTGCCTTCGGACAAATGGAGTGACAGTGTAATATTTTACTGTTAGGATGGACTAAATCGCTCTCCTGACACACACACGCCTCAATTATCTGTCCTGCTGTCCTCTCTGCACCTCCATCTTGCTGTCCTAAATCTCCAGCTTTCTTTCTGTATGCCTCAGATTCTTCCTTCCCTTCCTACCTCTTTTTTCTTAATTTCTAGCTCTGTTGGCTGTCCCCTCCTGAAGCTGACTGACAGCTCTTCCCCCAGTGAGTGTCATGTTAAGATCACCCCTGTCTGTTTTCAGCCAGCCCTGATTAAAAGAATGGACCTGTCTGGGCCACTGCAAAATACACAGACACACACACACACACTCCATACGGGCAGAGCGATATGACCCGGACGGAAAGAAGACAGAAGAGGTGCTGCCTCAGGTCTGATCTTAGCGCCGGGCCTGCTCGGGCCTGCCTGCCAGCTGAGGTGCCTGCAGGCTACCAGCCGACATCTGAGAACACACACACACTCATAGAGACTAACACACACTGCTTCCTTGTTGCCATCAGCAGAACCGACTGTAATGAATGTATGTTATTGTAGGATAAGATACGAAAATAAATAAATAAATACATAAATAAATATATACACATATATATACACACACATATATACATACATATATACATATACACACACACACATTATATGTGTAACAATCACCGAAGCCACAAATTATTGATGATGCAAACACAAGTTATCTATGATTAATCATGGAGCCGGGAGTTGTTAATAAAGAAAATCAAAACAGAGAAAAAGAATTTACAATTCTCAATTTTCTCTCCTTTAGACTTTGCTTTCCTTCAGTGCGCTCAACCTCCTTCTGACTGGCTGTCACAGATTGTTCTGTAAAGTTTCTCCCTCATTCTACAGCATCTGACAATCTTTACCTTCACACAGAGCAGATGCAACCCACTTTAGAGAAAGGAAAAAAAAGGATAAGTGCAGAAAGAGTAACAAACCACAGTGCTTTGGAAGAGCAGAGTGTGGAGGAGGAGCACTGGCAAAAACAGAAAAACAGACTTTGATTAAAGAAGGATCAGAAAACAACCAACGTCTTCCTTTTCTTACTCTTCCTCTATTCTCGCAGCCACCCGACCCACACATCCCAGAGGTACGTTTTTTTCTACTTTTATGTAGAAATGAATGAAGAGGATTTCAGAGGGGCAGGGGGAGCAGGCCTGTACTTATGCAAAAGGAGGTTTCATGACGATGAGCTTGGAGATCAGATGTGTGTGGTGTAAGCAGGCATTGTGCATTCACTGTATGAGCATCTGGAGGAGCTGAACAGAGGAGGAGGATGGTGGTGAAGAAGAGGAGAAGAGGAAGCAAACAAACTTGCTTTCTTTCATAGCCGATGCCGTTTCCTCTCTGATGAGGTTTTTCAGAGATATTTTAGTCAAGGCGGCTTTGAGGCAGAGAGGGACAGGCTTCAGCAGGATGCCAGCTTCAATGCTGTTTTTGTCACAGGGTTTTTCTTTTTGCATCTCATGCATTTCCTTTTTTTTTCCCCCCTTTCCTCAGCGACAGAATAACATCTGTGTCTCTACATTTTATAGGACAACAAAGCAGCTGAGACTTGGAGTGATGTTTAATGAACAACCTGCTGATCCTCATCAGACCTGCAGGACAAGCTGAAGCGACCCCAGTCTCCTCCTCCTCTCTCTGCTGTCAACAACCCGACGACAAACAGAGCCGCCTTTGTGTGGAAAAGGAGACGATTACTGACCTCCAGACAGGCCAGGGGAATAAAACCTGCAATGATTAAAGGACCTTTTAGTAAATCATTGCCTGCTTTGCATGGCAGAAACTCTCTGAAGTTGCCGGAAAGACTACAAGTGGCGGAGGAGGAGATTGAAGGGGGGGACGATTTTTCTTAGTGCAACAGCCAGTGAAATGAGATGTGCTTGAAGCTCATTAAGAGAGGAGGGGCTGAATTCATTTAACCTCCATGTACCCGCCAAAAATAACACACACACACATACTTCATAAGTGATCAGCTGAGTCCATCTTGGACCTGATGGCACAACACACACAGTCCAACACACACAGGGCTCTCATTATCTTAACAAAACTGTCATGTTGGTTGTTCCCTTTAAGCAGAAAACAGCCAGCCGTGTGATGAGCAACACATTTCAGCTTTAAGATGAGGATTTAGATACACTCTTCCTCCTTCGTCTCATTTGCCTGCCTGACATCATGCTCCTGCACCTCTGATCCGATTAGGATGTTTGGAGGTGCACGGCGTGGCTGCAATGAGATTTGGATTAGTACCAGCTGAGGTTTCAGGTTTGGAATATACATTAAGTTTTGAGAGTGGGGAAAAAAAGGGAAGGGGAACAGTAGTTTACTTTTATCAAGGAAGCAAGTGTGTGCCTAGTAACAAACGTATTAAACAGGACTCAGCACTGTTGAATCGATGAGATCTGGGGATGCCAGGACATCAAAACAGGAAGGAACACAAGTAGTCAAAAGGACAAAAGTTAAGGCAACTTTCTGTAAAATGAAGAAAAAACAACTGATCCATAAGAGTCCCCCACATCTAACCAACTAAATTGGTGAGTAAAACACCAGAATAACTGATAGGACTGATGGCCAAAACTACAGAGAGACACTGAATTAAAACCAGGGGGTATTACATTCAACTCTTGGGTTTACTTTCAAGTAAAATACTAAAATGCCAAAAAATCATCTTTAAAAAAATCACAAATCAGAGTAACCCTACACAGACATTCACAGACCACAGTGTGCTCAGGTGTCTAAGAGGTATGCCATTTTAATCAGATACCAAACCCGTGGATTAAGTAAATGAAGCAGAGGCCTCTTTGTCTGTCTGCACACTTCACAACTGAGCTGGGAGCAATTAGCCCCATACTGCACTTGTGGTGGGAAACATGCACACACTCACACACAACTGACCAAGAAACACATGTTCTCTCTCTCATATCTCGTATTAACACACACAATCTCTCTCTGTCCGACACACACACACATACACCTCATGTCTATCCCATTACAGGAGCCCCCAGGCCCAGCTTGCAGGCTGAAAAGCCCAATTTGTTTATTCCTGTGGGGATTATGGGGGGGGGGGGAAGGGGGGACTGAAATGCATCTAACAGAGCGCAGGGGCCCCTCTCTCAAAGCTCTTTAATTACTGCTCCTCCTCACCCCCCTCACCCCCAACGCCCTCCAACACCACCGCCTCCCGGAACTCAGTCACAATGAACTTGAGCTAGAGTTAACCGCACAGCCACTCTCAGTGTGTGTGTATGTGTGTGTGTGTGTTAGGTATAGATCGAACGGGAGGAAGAAAGAGATCACTAGCCAAACTCCCATCCCCCATAATACTCCCTTCCTCCCCCTCCTGTCAAGGCATTCCAACCTCACAGGGGGCGAACACGGGGCAGTGAACTGGGACTAAACCAATAACATCTCATCTCATCCCACCAACACCAACTCATCACCTGCATATACACCTGTGTCATGAGTTATATGAAGTTATGCTGCGTTAGGACTGACATGTGCGCTGGGTTCAAAAGATGTTGCTCATTCATTCAGTTGTAATGTTGCAAAAAAGTGTCTGTGTATGTTCTTTCCATACATGAGTATATTTACAATATTCATATATTTATACTTTGTTTGCACCACAATACCAGTATTGCCCTTGGCCACAAAGATCCAGTATAGTCAAGTTCTACGAATTTTGTAATTGTGATAGCCAAATGTGTTACAAATAAACTTCTAACAGGAGAAAATATGCACAATCAATACTTACGAAGGAACGGTAGATACATCTTCCACTCAATCGTTTTGTAGTCCAGTGTACAAGCAGAGTGCATGTAGCTGCAACCACCACATTTATCTTGTACTTTATCATGTCAAATTTTGTTGGTTAATGTGGTGACTGTGACTGACAATGTGAAAACAATTCTGAAAAGTGCTTTAGAGCAATGGCTCATTTTCTGCACACAGTTAGAAGCCTGAAATCGCAGACACCCCAATGTTGAAGCTGAAAGGTTTTCAAAGAATAAGAGCAATGGATGGTGATGGAGGTAGTGTTCAATTCCATATTCCGTTTCATGTGTTGATCCCTGTGACTGGTTCCATGGATTTTCCCACAATCTCCTGCAGCTTGGAGCTGCTCCCACAATGCCCAGTGGGGATCTGTGGGTCCCGGACAAAATCCCCCGGGCAGCCTGGGCTACTGTTAAACATGTTAAAGAAACACTGGAGGAGCTCATCTGTATTTCACTCTCTCTTTCTTTCTCTGACTCACCCCCAATCAAACTACCAACAACTTCCTCCTCGCACTTCATAAGAGGGACAGAAGTAAGAAAAAAGAGACTCTTAAGCCACAGAAAAGAGAGGAGGAAGAAACATGGTGAGAGCAGGGAGGGACAGGGTCTCAGTGATTGATTAGAGGCAGAGAGGAAAAATGGTTGAGCCTCACATGAAACACAGAAGCAGCTAGAGATGACTCTATTCACACTTGTTAAAGAGCACTTTCCAAAGGCTTGCTCTCCTCTGCTCTTAAAGGCACTCTGTCAGGGTGAAAACAGTTTTCCTATACAAAAAAAAACAGACTTAAACATCTCTCTCAACCCAACCATCTCTCTCAGCTCAACCAAAGAACAGAATTTCCAGTAGCAGGCAAACTCCAAACAAAGATGTTGACTTTGATACCAAGCTTAGTATCTGCAACAAATATTTTGACTACAGTTCTACAGAAAATGACACAACATGTCACCAGGATGTCCCAAAAAACAGACACATTTACTTTAACCGAAAGACCCTACCAATCAAGAGAACCCTCGATTCCCTTGAGGCAGCGTGCTTCAAACAAAGTGTTTGTCGAAATGTCAAACAGCATCTGAAACACAATTCCATAACACATATCTGATGATGAAGTTGTTTAACACACTTCAGCTGCTTTACATGGAGTTCACAGCCTATTTGGTGCTACACGGATCTGAATGAAGATGCAAATCACATCAACACGTTGGCTTAAAGTCATTTGTTGGCTTAAAGATCAACTTTGTAAGAAAGTGCATCAGTGTAGTGAGCACCATTCTCAACATGTCAAATGCTGATGTTTTGAGATGGTGGCCAACCCGACCTACAATTCCAAGGAAGTCTCAAAATTCAACTTTCTCACAAAGCTGGTTACTAGTTGTAGTTACTATCTCTGGAAACTTGTATTGAAAAATCACATTATCGGTCAGCCCTCCCAACCGAGACTTAAGTGAACTTTCCAACAGAAAACAGCATCCCTCTCGACGAGTGAGAGACTCAGACAGCGTCTGCTGTTTACTGATGTGATTATGTAATTCAATCTCAATCAAAACACATTATAACTGCATCCATATGATTATAAACAGTCGATCAATACATGTTTGGATTAACAGGTGGACACCTGGGGAAACACGTTGAAAAAAAACACACAGATCTCAACGTCATGATGTGTACAGTCAAGCCTCTTTTGGATCTGCTGCGCCGGCATGCTGTATAAATTTACATGCTGGTGTGAATTTACGCCGGAGCTGCTTGGTTCAGTGTGATCAAATAAAGGCGGAGAAATGGCCGGCCTTCACTGCAGCAATAATGCGGAGTCCTGTATGAAAAGGGCTCTTGAAGATTTCCCCAAACCTTTGTCTCCTCTGAGTAATGCAACTCCCTAAACTTTCGTCTTAACCATAAAGCCATCTCCCATCTCAGATCTCTCAACCTTTCCTCATTCTGCTATATAAATGTACTGCAAATGTATTAATGTATTATGATTTGTATTATTATTATTATTATTATTTTAACATGTGCCCGTTGAGACTGTTGCTAAATCCCAAATGTGCCAATGAGTAGATTCATAAGACTGGAAGACTGTAAAAACACCAAAACAGTGGTGACCTCTTGTCCCCATCTACCCCATGCCATGCTCCCTGTCTTTTTTTACGATGAAGGAATGAGAACAGGTGGGCCAGTGGCTCCAGACGCATGGACATGCATGTAATCGTCATGACAGAGGGATTTGGACTGAGAACAAACAGCCTCTCACCCCAGGATATACGATATCCCCTTACATCATGTTGGACAATTGTGTCCCTATGTGTGCAACGTGCATACACAAGTGACTGTTAAACTGTGCATGATCACAGAATACAAAACTGTTTAATCCATGGTTGATTTTTAAACCCCTGATCAGATAAAGAAAGATGTCCTCTGTGATTTCTGGCTAATGCCAGAACAGCACAGCAAAGAGTATAGACCCCAGAAGTTGACAACAAAGTTGAAAATAAATGGGACTTGAAAAGCTGGAATAAAATTCTACAGAAAGGTATCCAACAACTATCAACAGTGTCATAATGTCCTTCTTGACTCAAGCCCTGTGAGGAAATATCCAGAGACTCATCATGTTCTTCAACTGGCTAACGATAAGCTTTTCTTCATCCAGTTGAGGGCTCAGGCATCTTTAAGCAGTTAACTGAGCTGTCAGTGATATTGTGTAATCCGGTTTGTTGCTTAAGCTCAGTTTCCCCTAGACTAATCCACTCGTAATGTCCTGCCTTGATAACCTGTTTCGTTCCCTCTTCGCAATTTACTGGCCTTTCCACTTTTTGGGTCAGCTTGTCCTTCCTTCACCTCCTTTCTGTATCAATTGGACCTTAAACTTAAGCCTATTTAATTATTCTATCCAGTCTTCAAGTTCCTCTTCTCTGACTTTTGCTTAATTATTTCTTCCTTCTTCCTCAGTCTGTCCACAAATAGAAGCGACCAGAGTTTTTACAGCATCGGTCCTGTTTTTCCTTATCATACATGTGGTGGCCTACAGCTCTGAGACGTCTTATCCAGACGCCAGGACAGGAGATTATCTCGTTTTTATTTGCCTCTTAAGTTACAAGACAGACGATAGTTTAAGCAGAGCTCACTCTAGCCAAGCCCTGCTATAAATCTATGCTGATTTAGACTCCAAAGACAGTTTCCTGGACAGGGCAATTGCTGCAGGGATACACTGAGATTTGACTGGCTTGATGGTCTAGCCAGGTTTTACCTGAAAGCAGTGCCCGATAAGAAAATAAAGAAACAAGCGAGTCAGTGTCAGAAAGGGCATCGTTGTTGCCATCTGTGCAATCTGACATAATGCCCTATATTTTCTATTGGGTGTAATCAGCATTTTGTTTCAAAGTAAATACTGTCATCACCCCAACATTAGTAAAAACAGTTCATCATGACTATGTGCTTGAGTAACCTGCTAAAATTGTGTGCCTCCATAAGCTCCATGTAGTATGCTCAGCATCAGGGCATTGCCAGAACTAGTCAACATTATGGGTGGAGCTTTGTGATCGATAGGCCTGCCAAGCGGCATTAGTCCTTCAGGCCCACAGGGCCCGTCTCTGGACACAAGAGCACAGGGACTTTAACTCTGATCTTATTTATGAGCACACAAAGAGCAGCACAAGGGGTCTTTTGGTGGGGCCTGTTCAAACAGAAGGCCGATGCGGATGGGTCTTTGAGGGGGCCGGGCTGCATTGACTCTGGGGAAGAGAGAGCGGCTGACAGGTCAGTCTTAAAGCCTTAAAAAATGGGGCTGGGATCAGGGGGTACCAGGGGAGGGGAGAGCGAGGCAGCCTCAGCCTTTTCCCTCAGCTCCCCAGAGACGATCAGGGGCTTAGAGACAATGAGTCTGCATCGTGGAGCTAAGGAGAGCTGGGAGTGAAAGCTTGTTCGGGGGAAGTTAAGGCAGGGAGCCAGGTGGGTTGGGGCGCAGGGGGCGGCTGATCTAGAGAAAGGATCTCCACCTTGTTCCAGCTGTCGCACAGTCCTGCACAAGTATGTATCATACCTCTCCGACTCTTAGGCCTCCGTCCCCATGGGCAGGGGTAACAGTGCTAAATCAAGGAGCAACCCAGCCCCCTTCTCCAGGCTGGCAGGGCAGGCGCTGATTTGGGAGATGAAGGGCAAAGGATCAAAGCCCTCAGGAGAGGAACACAACAGTTCCATCCAGCTGGACGCTTCCCTCCTGTCACCTCAGTGAGGGGGTGCTGACCAGGGAGTGGTTTGAAGGGGGGGTGGGGTTCAGTATCATAAACCGCAAACCAGCAGGGCACTTGATTGTATAGCGTGTGTGTGTATGTGTGTTTTCGTGGGAGGGGGTTGGCTAAAGTCAGATGTGACACTGTGTGAGCCAAAGCGCAGATCTGTCACGGCTGTCATTGTTGCTTAGCAATGAGGGGAATAGAAGGAGAGAGTGAAGGAAGATGTGAGCAGCAAGAAAGCTAGAACAGTGGGAAGAGAGCAGAGGATAGTACAGGAGAGAAAAGGAAGAAAGAGATCAGCAAAAAACAGAAGAGAAGAGCTGGGTGCACGTGTTCTCTGATCTCCGCATACTAAAAAAAAACAAAAAATATGCGTTCAGGGGTATTTTCATGCACGTGCCACGCACATCTGTGAATGTGTTTTTGAGTGCACTGACTATGAAAGGTTTCCAAATTAATCAGACAGCACAAAATGTTGCCTGGTCATCCAATTTACGGCTGCCTCAACCCAACCATGACCCCTCACCCCAAGCCCACTGACCTGGAAGTTATGTCCATTCGGGGCAGCCATTTCCTGACTCTATAAAGGAGGCAGCGGAACTGAAGGAGACTGAGGGTGAAAATGGAGGGGCAGAATCATTAACTACCAGCACAATGACCACAACTGTGTCCAAGTCCTGCCCAGAGTTTTGGAGAGGTCAACCTCTAAAGATCTGAGAGCCCCACAGCCAGCAGCACACAGAACCTTCACAGCTGAGGGAAAACCCAGGCCTCTGACAGGACTAGAGGCAGAGGCAAAGAACGTCTATAAACAGCTGGCCATGCTCACAAACAACAAAGGACGAAATTGCCAGGGGCACTCTTTGGTTTTCCAACTAGTAAAAAATGGAGCCAAACTAGACTAGGCATTGCTGTGAGAGGTGTGTATGACAATTCTGGTGTATTAGACCAAATCTGAACAAATACGGAAAACACAACATGTCGGATACATGTCAAGGTCTCAATACTCATCCACCATCAGCAGAATTGTCCCCCACCCCCTGCCCTCCACTCACTGAGCATCAGCTTTCACTCTTCACAGCTCCTGGGCTGGTCCTACAGCCTCTGAGGCCATGAGGTAAGGCCAGCCTCAAGACAGGGGCTCTTGTCCAGGCATGACAGTCTAGGCTGGTCTTGGCTTCAAGCAGATCTGGAACTTGACAGGCGTCATGCTACAATCTCCAGCACAGTCAAGGTTACAGCAAGGACCAGACGGCCAGACTCGACTGAGGAAGGGAGAGTCTGGCAAACCTCCTGTCATCTACTTTCCACTGCCAACTGCTCCTAAAATCTGAGCTGCTTTCAAATCCAAAGTCCAGCATGGCAGATAACATTCATGCTACTCTATCAATAACACTGTACCAGTGTCCCTGCAAGGGTTACACAAAGGGCTGGTGTTTGGCAATAGTTCAGATAAGCCTTTGGCAAAGTCACCGGTGTGATTTGGAGATGGGTGTCTGTGATGGATAAGGAAGTAATGAAGTAGCGGATTGGGAGACAGGCAAAGAGGAGAGAGACAGAGTGAGTGACAAAGTGTTTATATTTATGGCTGAGGCAGGATTACTCTTCCTCTACCTTTCATTTCACTTATCACTTTTGGGGTTTCATGTCCAGCGTCTTTCCAGGGGCCACACTACTTGAGAATTTGGCAGTCACTGTAATGCACCCTTAAAGCTGAATTTAGACTTGTGAGTTCTCTGTTACTGCACTGTCATTCTCTGACAGTGCAGTAACAGAGTATACACTTAGACTTAGGGGTTGTGCTGTGGGGTGCACCAGAGCTGGCATTCCTTAAAAACAGCATGCTATGGCAGATACCAGGTGGAAACTGTAAGACCTGTTGAATCAGATTGGTCATCTTGACTGCTTACATTTCTTGCTGCATGATCTGATATTTCAGTTCCTAAAATTATTAACAGTGAATGAAGTTTTTTCAGTAATACATTAAATACTGGTCAATTTTGAAATTATAGAGTTTATGCTTTTTTCAATACCTTACTTTATATGATTTTCTACTAAACTGCTCATTAATTTAAAGATTACTTCTCAGATGGTGAATGTCCAAACCCAAGCAGTCATGCAGCAAGTACTAATTAAAGAACTTTTGTATATTCAGTACTTGACTGTTACAGAGACATTTAATTCGGTACAAAATTATTGACATTCAAAGCCCATCTCTACATGGTTTTATATTACAAAGTGAATGAAAGACTTTAAACACAATTATAACTGAAGCACACCGCAGCCTGATAATGTACAACATATCCAGCTTTTGGTAAAGTGCTGTTATCAGCAGGTTGAATCCAATACTGAATTATAAATCAATTCCTATGCCAGTGGCATCTTACTATGGGAACATTTATATGCCGAAAACATCTCTACGCCGAGAACCTCTCAGTGGAGTGATTTAGTTACAGTTCAGCTTCCTCTCGTGAAGCCCACACAGTGAGATATAGATGCACATGTAGAGCCAAAGATGGGATGAGTATATTTAGCCTCTCTTTCTTTTGATGTTCTCCCCCTCTCCTCCCCTCAGCCTGCTTCTCTCGCTTTCTCTCTCTCTCTCTTCCTCTCTCCCTTTCTAGTGCCATCACTTTACAGATAAGTGCTTGTCTCTCCCAGAGGAATTGAAATATCTGCAATGACATTGTAAACACAGTCAACAGGGCACAACACCATTAAGTTGTCCATGACTCAGTGTTGGCACAGAGATCCTGAGCTGCTGCTTTTAACAGGAGCAGTAAACTTGCCTTTAGAAAAAGGAAAGCAATTTCAATACAGAATGTGACGCATTTTCAATGATGTAGTAGCTTTCATGTGAAAATAAGCCCACTCAACCTCAGCTACAGTGAACAGTTTCAACACTCGGCACTGCTCTTTGTTGTTGATGATCCATAGCCTTTCTTCAGCACTGTTTGATTTCAGCCAATATCCTAAAAAATATATTGCTCAAAAGGTCCTGCAAAACGCACATACACTGGGAAAAGTAAAAAGCTGACGACGTGTGTGATGGGGTTGAAAACTTCTGTTTCTCTGTAATCAAACATTTTCTCCATCAGTTGGCTTTATTTTCTGTCTTCAAGTGAAAAGCAGGGCTTTTGAAAGTAATGATCAGCAATGTGAACTTCTGACTCTATTTTGTTGCTTTCTAGAGTATTTTTAGACACTGTTTACAAGCCTCTCCACAACCATTTCCATAGACCAGACACAACACAAGTCATGTTGCATTTTTAATACGGGTCAAATGAGGACTCATTTTTCTACCAATAAAAAAGCCAATGTCATGTTCTTACTATGTCATCATCATAATCACTACTAGCATTGTTCTCTCTGAGAAGACATGAAAAGTATTTCTGACTGCAACATGTTCAGGCCTCTTCTCTGGGAGTTTTCAAGAAGTGCGTCAGGGAGAACGAGTGAAACTATAACCTAAGTAGTAGATGTGGCACATTAAATAAAAAGACAAGTGGGTACACAGAAGGTCATAAATTACAACTTTTTGCTGAAGAATACACAAATCCACTTAAAATTATTTAATTGCAGCAGTGTATTTTTCCTTCAGCCCCTCACAATAACCAATGCAGAAATACAGCTTTTTTAACCCCTTCACTACAAACTATTTTTTTAGACTGCCACATTTATTTTGTTGCGTTATAAAATGTTCTAGGCTGTTTGGACTCATTAAACTACAGCAACATAAACCCAACACTGCAAAGATCTGACATGTGCTACAGTTTGATAAACCATCACAGTGAACATTGTCTCTTCATTTATTTGTCAACGCTGCAGTTGAGTTGATGCAGTGTATACAATTCACCACTTCGAGAGGCAAATCATTTATTTTTAGTACTTTTTGGAACAAATGAGCACATGCCCCGTGTGTGATGGTTGACATTGTAAGTGGATCTTGATGAACTGAAATGGTTCGTCTGTGTAAGCAGCAGTTGTGTCTGGAGTGACTGGGTTAGCCGGTCTGACGCTACACTGAATGGTGGCTCTGTTGCAGAACAGCGAGCCCTGAGCCATCTGACTGATCAGGGACACGAGGTCAGCACTTGATGTTCCCTTGACATTGTCTTCATTCTATCTCAAATCTTCTTCCCATCATGTGACTTGCCCCTGGCGGCAGCACAGTATTCCTTTCAGGTTTGACATCTTTGAGGGGTCACTGCTGTAAAAACTAATTATGAAAGCGAGAAAACTACAATTTGTGTGTATGTCCTCATGTGACCTGCCAATGGGAATCTCTTGATTTTCCTGTTAGGGACTCGCATCCTTATGGGCCACAGACGCAAAAACTAATTATGCGAATGTAAAAACAATGTTGACGTACATGTCAGCGAGTCAGGTGGTTTCTAAAGGTGGTGTTTATTTCAGGCGAAGCTGATATTTCACATGCGTATCAAGTAAAAGTGAGCCAAAAGTCATAGCTTATCTCTTCATGCTCTAAACACCATCTGACCAGACCTTTATATAAACTATGTGGTGCTTTTGTGTTGGACTACAGCTGATCTTGAAGAATGGACTCCATTGTACTGTGGACCAAGTGATAGACATTTTACGCCTGAGTCGCTCTAAAACAAAACTCCTTTAGAAGGTAGATGACAAGTACAGCATCATCCCATTATCCTGACCCTCGCTCCCTTCCTGAACACAAACTGAGGTCAGAGGCAGTTCAATGGTAACAGGATCGTCTGTTTGCATTCCAGCGCTGCTTCTATGTAGCTTAAGTGGTCAGACAGTGTTTGTGAGTCCTAGAGGCACGTGACCTCCGCGTCCTCCCCTGAAGAGCAATAGGTCATCTGATGAGGGGGGAAAGGGTTATCGTTGGGATGGGGTCAGTATGTGCGGTAGTGAACGAGCATACTCAAGCGCCAAGAATAGACATCACCCAAAACCCCCCAGGCAGGAGGAGGAGGAATCTGGGCCCTGACACCCTACACTTGACAAAGACTGAGTGGAGGGGGAAGGGGGGTTACAGTAGAACTGGAAGAGGGCAAATGAGAGCCTCTGTGGCACCCAGTCCACAGATACTGGAATGGTGACAATAGCAAACAATGCAATATACCTGGGAAAAGCCTAAGTCTCAAGCCTGAGTGTGAGATTGTGTTTACAGTTTTTAATGTCAATCATAAGCCTAAGTTCTTGGACTTTTTATTTTTAATTCAAACTGTAAAGCTAAACTTTATTGAAACTAGGATTTGATATTAAATAAAGAAATTATCAAATTGTATTAGCTGTATTGATAAGACCAACACACAAACTACAAGAACAGAGTCATACCGCAAATCCCACCCCAGTTCTCTGGCCAGTTAGAAAAACAGAAACAGAAGTCCAACTGCAACAAACCTTTAATCAGCTCTGCAGATAAAGAGAAGTAATAAAATGATACCACACACACACACACACACACACACACACACGCACGCACGCACACACACACACACACACACACACACACACAAACACAAACACACACACACCAATCTAAATTAGTAGTAGGCATATGTCCAGACATTCAAAGCAGCTAACAACGCAAACAAAGCCTTCAATGCAGCGTGGCGCTAGTTGGACTTGGTCACATACAGTCTCCCAGGCCTCCCTCATAAATCAATGCTATCGGACTGAGGGGGGAACTGAAGAGTGCCAACACTAAATCCAATTATAAAACGGGCTGGCACCACTCAGCCTGATGACAGTGTCCACCTGTACCCCCAGGGGTGACAGCAGAGCTGGGGGTGCCAGCGTCAGCGGTGGCAGCCGAGAGGAAGACAATCAGAAAACGAAGATGTGTGTGTGTGTGTGTGTGTGTGTGTGTGTGTGTGTGTGTGTGTGATTGTCTGGAGTTGGACTAAATGTGTGTACTTGTTGTAACAAACAGGGTTAGTTGAGTGGTGCCCTATGGGTGTGTGTGTGTTTTTTTGGCACACTGCCAGCGGCACATATCTGAGTAGAGCTCTACAGGCGCCAGGCGCCAGCTGAACCTTTTTATTTCAGCCCGCTGCTGCAACTGCTGGTCAACTTGACTGCACCCTGGCACCTGTCTTACATACATACACACACCCACAACATGAAAACGTATACAATAGAGGCGAAATGCATGTAACATGGAGGAGACTCAAATTAAGCTGAGGCACCTGTCAAGGATTTACCAAGAATGACTGTGTTAAAGTATAGGAGGGAGACATCTCTGATATCCTGAAGCCAAGAGTTGTGACCTTTCCTAAAAGTTTAACTCATCTCTCAACTTGGACAGCAGCTGTGGAGTAAAGTACAGCTCCAGACAACTGAGCTGCAAGCAGATTTTTTTTTATTTTTCCACAGGCATTAGGATTATGATACAATTCATATGTAGTTGGAATGATTATCTAAGTATAACAATTTTCATATCCCCAGCTAAAAATTGTATTTGTTGGCAAATCAATATGTTCTCCTAAATCTGGAGAACAAGATTCGTGGACAAAGGCATTGCTGCAACATTATAGTGCCTCATTAAAATGCTGTTTTGAATAATCTTTTAAATAATATTTTGATAAACTGTGCTGCCCTGAGTCACACCTGTTCTTTCAAACTACACATTCACTGAGCTGTATCAAAGCCTAACCAGGACCCTTAAGACTCGCCTTAATGCGGACATAACATTAATGCTGCACCACAAAGTGTGAGGGGAAGTGGAAGAGTAAAAAAAAAAAAAACCTTGAAAGAGGAGTTTAGAGCCTCATGCACTGTGCTCTTAAGCGAGCAAGAGCCCACACAGCATCCCTATTAGATGAGCAATTTCTGAAGCGACTATGTTTTATGAACGCTGCTCTAAAGTGTTTCCCTGCCACCCTGCCAGCTGCCAAGGTTACAGCAATCAATTGAGCATCTAAAGTAGCCTGCAGGAGGACAGGTAGTCAGAGAGGCCACTGACTGACATTGTCAGGAGATTTTTTTAAGTGTGCCCTAACTACAGGTCTAAGTATAGCACACACACAAGGGCAACTGTTGTCCTTAGACTTATAGGTTGAACATTTTAAAAGCCTCAGAGCCAGGCAATTAGTAATCTTACAGTAAACAGCTGATAAGGAGATAAGATCAAATCCTCAGACCACAACAGTTTGACCTAATTTACATTTGACACTATCATGGAATCTCAAATATACAAATTCCGCCTACATGCAGCATCATTTTCAAATACCTTATCAATATGCACCATACAAACTGACTCACTCACCACAATATATGCTGTCATACACAACACGCCCTTTCGTATTATCAGTGACTGACAGATGCCTTCCCTCGCTATGCATCAATCAATTTTCTGGCAATCCTGACCCATTTTTGACAAAGGTGCATCCGACATGCCTGTGTCCTGTTCAGTTTGCTTTTCCTTGTTACATCAATGAATTAAATGGTATATTCACTCATCACCATTATCATTCATTTATTTATTCAATGCTTTATGCGTTTTCTGCCTGTTCATTTGGATTATAAGATGTTCAATGGATTTTCACCAACATTTAAAAAGAAAACAACTGAGAAGTGAGTTGCTTAATTCTGCTGCTGTTTGGCATGGAAAACATTTTTTGTATGCTTGAAAACTGAAGCCATCAAATTACCAAGGATGGTGACAGTGAAAATGAACAGGCCACTTTGTCCTCCGACAAGCGGTTTTTAGTAGCCCAGCATGCAACTCCTGCCTATGGAGCTGGGTCCAGGCCTGGCTCCGTTCTAACTGTGCCCCAGATTTCCTCTCCCTCCCCAGGCTAACACCTGCACAGGATCTATAAGCGGCATCAGTCTTCCAGGTCTGAACAAAAACAGCCCACCTTGCTCTATCAGCAAATGTCTCATGACTTTAGAGCAATAAACATATATGCTAAAGTATTTAATTGATGCTCAAGGTATCCATCTTTGGGTAACCCTAGAAAGAAGAAAAAAACGGCATTAGTCAAAATTCCGTGTGAAAAAATTAGAGAAGTTTTTGACATGCTCCATACGACTTCCAGAAGTTAAACTACAGGTAAGGTCAAACCTTGACTTCTAAACTGCACTTTTCTCTTTTGAACAAGGGTAAAAATGCAGACACAATGTAGGGATTAACCTAAGTATAACCACAAAGCCCCTTCCTTGTTGCCCACAATTCAGAGTTCCCATCTGTAGTTCTCCCCATATGAGTTGGCGGTGTCCCTGCCATCTGTGACAATGATCGAAAGCAGACACTCAAGGCCAAGGCCTCCCAGTTAAATGCCGTTTATGCACAAAAATCACGAAAGAAGTGGAACAAGCCTTTGAGGTAACCCATTTTGGACCATGACTATGATTTGGAGCAGGCTCTTTAAAATAAATGTGGGCTAAATGAAAATGAGGACGGAGTGAGACGATGGACTTCGCCCAACATAGATGGATTTGTCTCTTGATGGCCGATACAATAACTTAAGTAGGCTCCTCTCAGAATAGAAGCCCCATAGATCAACCACCTAGCAACAAAAGTGGAAAATCATGCTGACCCAATTAGCGTCGACTCTCAGCAGAGTATTGTTATGGCCCGCTTGGGTTCACTTCAGTCCAGGCAGATGGTATCCCCAGTTCTGGTGGCAGAGTTTTGTTGTTGTTATAACTGTTATTATCATCATCATCATCATCATCATCATCATCATCATCATCATCATCATCATCATCATCATCTTCCCCTAATTTGCTCAAAGGCATAACGACAAATTCTTGCCCCTGGGAGTGGTAACTACAATCTTCGGACAAATTCACTGTAACACTATATCACTCATTATTTATCCTCTTTTCCTCTCTCTTCCTTCCAGCATGTATTCTGCCTATTCATCATTTTTCAGATAATTTAAAAAATGCCCTCACTTACAGTAGATGCCGTCATCAGACTATGAGACTTTTCCAAATGCCTTTAAAATTAGAAGCACCAGAAGATTTTGCCATCACATGTATGCATGTATGCTTTAGTTTAGATATGATCCGTTTTTCGGGTTTTATATTTCCAACAACACAGCTTATTAATATAATCCTGTTGAGCAGCTGACATGAAATCCATGTATACAGCAAATGTCCTCGAGCACTGAATACAGCATTACATGATGGGACTAAAGGTTTACCAAAACCACAGAAATCCAAAATTAGATCAACAAAAAATATGACCGATACTGCAACCAAGGTTCATCTGTACTACAAACAGCCAAATTTGTTTTTTTTAAATATTTTTTGTAAGTTGTACAGTAAATACAGCAGGTCTTCTTGAACTTGAAGTTCAAAAGAGAAAAAATCTTGAACACATTCCTTATGTTTACATTGGTATTTGAAAGAGACCCTTTTTGTAATCACAGTGTTGCATTTAAGACCATTTGTGGATGTGATGATAACAGGGAAGTCCAAGGTAAATCAACCATCCAAGTGCAACTTTGCAGATAAACAACACCAAACAAAAGAGCTTTTGTTTGTAACGCAGAGATCCAGTGCTGCTAGACTGATGTGGTTGTTATGTGGCAAGAGGCGAAAGCATGATGACAGTGACACAAGGACGTTTACAGCATCCTGGCTGGTCTAATGAGTCTTTATTTACCAGTTGTTATTTTAAACTCATCAATTATCCATTTCGCCCACAAAATGTCACAAATGACACCAAATTAGAAACTTGAAATTGACTAGCTTCACACAAGTCATAAGAAATATGGAATTTTAATGTTCCAATACGGGAAAAAGTAAGCAAAAACTCCTATTTGAGAAATTATTGATTGGTGATGAACTTAATTATTGATAAGTCACCATTCCCCAACTGTTTTCACTCTTTACAGTTCTCAGTACTCTGGTCTGTTTGTCAGTTTACTTCACAGTTATAAATTAACAACACTGTCTGCTCTGCTTATTATAAACTCTGGCCATAAAACAATAGTGCCCCCCTTTTATGGCACCAGCTCTTAATCAATGCACCGTAAACAGAGGACTCAGCCAGCCATGGGCCCTTATCAGGCGCTGCTGAGCTCAGTTCTATTCTGAAGGTGCTGTTATGAAACACTGAGTGGGAGTTGTAGTATTATACATAGCTGCCTGTGTAGGCCAACTCTTTAATCAGTCACTGTAATTGCCGGGATGGACTTTGAACCACAGACATATTTGTCTCCGCTTTTCATCCATGGCTAAACAACTAAGAGGAGGGAGGCAGCAAGCGCTTGGGCCTCGGCTCTGCAAGGCTCCTGTCCCGGACCCACGAGCAGCCAAGCATGGAGGAGCAACGGAGGGGTCACAAACTGAAGAAAGAGTTTCGGCTGAGGGTGAGACATAGAGGGAGAGACAAGGAATGGAGGGGGTGGAGTGGCTCAGAAAGAGGGAAGAAGGGAGTGTAGAGGCAGCGAACGGAGGGGACATGATGGTACACAAGTCCCCAGTGGCAGATTAAGTGCTTTTAGGAGCCCAAACAGGGCTCTCCTCTGAATACTAAGACCTTTCATAGAGGCAACACTGCTACAGAGACACAACTCGAAAGCTTTTCCTTTGAGGCCCCTGCGATATACGAGGCTTTCAACTGCTTGTGCAAGAGTAGGTCTAATTGGAAGTTGAGGCTATACAAGGAGGGGGTTAGGGAGGCGGGAGCAGAAAAGCTAAGGAGAAGAAGAGAGGCAAGGAGGGGTGCTTGATTTAAGAGGCCATTGTTTTAACAAGTACATTCTGCCTCCCCCTGCTTTCTCCTCATGGCCTCCCCTTCAGATGCCCACACTCCACAGAGTCAAAAGGCAGCGTTTAGCCCCTGTGAACGAAGAGGGGCTGGGCTTGTTTTGACACTTTGTCCTCCTTGGCTTCTGTGAAAAGGCCCCGCTTCTATGGGCCACTCGAGTTCATTAGGGAGTGCAAGCGCTTTCAGTCGCGTCCCCATTCCGGCTCCAGACCTCAATGGGGCCTCCAAAGCTCTTTACTGTTTGTATAATAAAGACCCTCATCACCTCCACAACGACCACCTCCATTTCCTTCATCACAAGCCTTGCTGGGTTAGTGTCTGTAGGGTAAGGGTCCGTTGAAAGAAAATGGTGAAGAAGAAAGAGTAGTGCGAACGAGGAAGCATAAGCATCAAGACACGACAGAGAGGGAAGGTGGGGGAGAAACATTCCCCCTTCCTCGAAGTATGAGTGACAACGAACAGTGTTTTACCTGCATCATAGAACTAGCTCCAAGTACACTCTCTAAGGTCAAGCCTCGTGTGTTTGTTTGTGTGTCTGTGTCGAGAGTCAAGTTTCAGCTCTCACACTTTCAGGTGACATCGCTGTGCGTCAGTATCGAGGAGACAAAAGTGAGAGATGTCACTCTAGAAGCGCAAAGGCACTCTGAGATCATAAGAGCCCTGAGGAAGTCTCAGCTGCCTGTGTGTGTGTAGATGTGTGTGCATCAGCTACACTTGAGATAATTACTGTGAAAGTGGGGTTATTTTAAAGTTTGCTAGCAAGCAATTAGTTACCTACGGTATAATATGTTAGGTCTCAATTTCTATTTAAATCTATACCTGAGGCACAGCAGACTCTGTTGTTATCATGAACTTGGCACTACTATGGAAGTAGGTTACGTTACGTATGCTTCAGTTTTATGCATAGGATTTTGTTTCATAGAATAGTTTCATGGCACAGTTTCATAAGACCTTAAACGTGTTCTGAAAAACAATACATAGGAGAAATAACCGGACAAAGCTGAGTGGCAAAGATTCTGACATACAGAAAATACTCTGGAGGGACCAGGGTCTAGGCAGTCATGTCAGACCCTGTTGTAGTTTAAAATGTAAAACAAACATCAGGCAAATATATAATAAACTACAAATGCATAATAATTAGGATGTTATTCCAGTGCATACGTGCATTTTACCCTTAGGCCTGATAAATAAGCGACTGCTTCAAAATCATGAGGTGCCGGAGCAACTGGCACAGTCTCTTGAATCATGACATTTTCTGTGAGGACAGACATTTTGTCCTGTTTGTTGTGGGTATCTGTACTTTCAGTGGTGAAACAATTCTCTGCTTTATATATTAAATTGTGATATCTATGTTTGGACTGTTGAGTGGACACAATGATTGTCACATTAAAGCAGATTTTTGTGAGATTTCCTTGGATGCGTTTTTAATTCTGTAGGTGCTATAGCCTGGCCCCTACTGGTTTCAGCAGCTAGAGGGACATCAGATACATAGCAGGTGCTTCCTTGCAGTTGTAGTTTTAGGGAGGTGTGGGAGGGAAAGGCGACACTGATACACCATGTGCTCATACTGTATGCAGTGTGATCAAAAAGTCCCCCGAGTCGGTTCAGTTGCTTTTCTTCAGGGCTGAGCGACATATCAATGTCAGCTGGTGCGTGCGTCACATTTGGATGAAAATGTTGGACCCTAATGAAATTAATCACAATCATCGGCCATTAACAACTGATCAGACATCTTTGCTTCCTGTTGGAGTAATCAGTTTGATTCACTCCATAAACACAATTCTGCCAATTAGGTGTAAAATGGAAGAAAGAGTGATTGGCTCTATTCAAAGCTACCCATTACTCTGTGAATTTATTCCGTGTTTGATTATTTGATGTTGGAGAACTACAGGACTTGTTTTTCACTACATTGGCGCATCAGGGTTCTAAGCTGCAACCAAAATGCACAGGCATGATTAGTTGATGTGTTACAAGATCCAAATCTCACTAGTCCTTGTTAGGGAGAAAGTGTGTGTGGGGTCTCAGTCAAATCATATCACACTCTAATCTTATCTGATGATTGAACTGGAGGCCGTGTGTGTTTGTTTGTGTTGGGTCCTGAACATATGGCTGAGCAGGCTGTTGCCTGCATGCCTGCATACAGGCATGTTGAAGGAGGTGAGGAACCTTCATTCAGCCACCTTTTGGAGGTGATCTATGAGACAGCTGCAGGCCCCCATCTGCAGGACCCCCACTGGTGAACAGAGAGGGTGGGCAGGAAGGTTAAAGATTGTGACCATACGCAACTTGAAAGAGTTTAAGGAGCTAAGCATGAGAAGAACAAAGATATGATCAGGAAAACAGAAAAAGAAAGAGAACATTCCGACATGAGAATAAAAGGCAGCTGTGTGGCAAAATAAGAATGAAAAATACCTGGAAAACATCTAGAAAAAAAACAGAGAAATGGTCACATGAGTATCAAATACCTAATATCCTGTAGCCTTGACAGGTGGCGCTGAAAAGTTTGCAGAGCCACAGCAAGCACCTAACAAATGTCACAAAATATGCTACTTGCTTGTCATGCTATCGTCTCAATTGTTTCGACCTTTTTTTGCCATGATTGTAACTGCTTTCAATCGAAGCTGAAAGAGGACAAAGAAAGCTAGTGTGTGTGTTTTAACCAATTAGTGGGCTGAAGATGTATACTGTAATGTGGAGAAACAAAAAATGGAAAGGCTTCATCTCACCACCATCTACAAGGCAAGACACAGACACACAGACACACAGACACAGACACACAGACACACAGACACACACACACACACACAGACACACACACACCATGGCCTCAGCATAGTGAATGAGATCATGTCGAGTTAGTAAGGAAGCCTTTCTTCCCTTGTCTCTGTAATTATTCATATCCTATAAGTAGCTGGGTACTGTTGTTTTTCAGGTCAAAACAAAAAACATTATGCACTTGTTGGAGTAATCTACAGTGATCATGTTCATGATAAGGAAGGAACATGTCCTCCAGTACCACGGTAATGTGCTTTATGACAACAACAGAGGTCTAAGGAACAGATGTGCAAGTTATATCAGGCTTTGGCTACACAGGCAAAACTTTGAACGATAAATCAATCGTTGGTTTGGATTTTTTCATGGAATTTCATTTGGCAATTTAAAAAAAAACTTCAGGAGAATACTTTCTTCAAAGCTTTCCTCTATTCGTTTGCTTACAATCTTTACAATTTAAGAACATCCTGAAAACCAAATGTCATGATGTCTGCAAGACATAATCTTCCATCTGAAAGAAGGTTCATCAGTAAAGCAATGATCATCCAACAGAGGAATATTCATATGATTAATTGCTATTCATTAAAAGAAAAAACTTTCTAAACTGGCTATTCATTTGCAAGATTGATTGGACCCCTCCTCTCCCCTACAGATGACATGGAGACAACTGTCTTTCATTGAAAAATTGTTCAGATGTTTCAACAGCCCACAGACAAAAGTCATTTCCCAACCATATGTTTATGTACGTTGCCCACTGTGAACTTTCAGCTTTTAGACACGCTGAAAATATGGCTGTACAAATTCCTAGTCGCCACTCAATTAAGACTGGACCCATACAGACACTGGCATCAGACAAATGTCTTCCTTTTGTCTGCATAGAGGATCCCATGATGTCTTGGTTACCGAGACAAAACACAAGAATAAGTAGCTTATTTTTAATGCATGGCTGAAACCGAATTCCAGGATGTGAGGAGACCTTTCATCACAACAGCCACGATCATTTCTCACTGATGTCTTCTTCTAAATTTTCCAGAATTTCATTAACGTTCCTACAGATGCCCCCCCACCACCACGTCACACAGAGAGGACTGATGCCACAGAAGAATTGAGTTACTATGGATCTGTACAAGTGTGTGTCCTTCAGAATGCCTTTGTGTCCCTGCCCCCCCCCACCCTCCCCTGGTTGTGCTCAGACAGCGAGTCTCCAGCCCTGCTTATCTTTCTGTCCTCTACAGCAGACCCCCGCTGAGACAGAGAACCAGAGTTTATTACAGTCTCCAATAATCTGCAACCCCCAAGGAACTCAGATTCATACTACATGGCCTAAAAACCGACAAATGTCTCTTCTGATACCAAACCTCCATGGTGACATGTCCTGAATTTTACATTGGACAAATTTTACTGTAACAGTAAAAAGTAACAATATCAAAGTACTGTACTGGTTTTATCATTTGACAAAACTTGTACCCTGTGAGCAAGTTTTTGTGTTACCTGAGGTTACAAAAAACTGATGGGAAAGAAAAGAAATTTTTATTCGAGTACAACTAATAATTTTGTCATAGATGTTTTAACAAAAATGTCTTGCTTGTGTTTCCAGCTTCAGATGAGAATGCACTGCATTGATATACTACTTTGTCTCCCATTCACACACCATTGGCCAATTGCTCTCCCTTTGGGAGCAATTTGGAGTTTAGTGTCTTGCTCCAGAACACTTTGCCATGTGGACAGGAAGAGAGATCAAACCACCAAGCCTACAATTAACTGCGACCTCTATAACCTGAGCCACAGCTGTCCACTGGCCCAATACTGATTAATCAAAAGAAAAACTGAAAATAACAAAGAGTTAGTTTGGGAGGCTAATTTCCATTAAGTGTCTGTGACCAGATTATGAATGTATTAAGCAGGTGCCCAGATTAAAGTTGCACAGTGGTGCATGAAACCCAAATAGTTTGATTTCCTTAGTATAAAATTAACTGGATCTTTCTCATTGCGTGGCCCATAAAGTATGCACACTATAGAATTTGGCTAACTTGAATTGGCTTAAAAAGATTTTATCATGCAGCTCTTCTTGACTTTCCAAATACTATCTGACCAAATGAATCTAAATCTGACAAAAAAATGAGTCACTTTGCTGGGGTTGTGATGCTTCATGAAATGTATCCATCGTTTTGCAGCTGCTTCTTTAAAAAGATAATGTTATAGGAAAAGCCTTTTTGGGCCCCTGCGCATCACATAATGTTGTAATTACACAGTTAGGCCACTACGTCAAAGTCCTCAAAACCCAGCGCACTTCCTGGGGCTTGGGGCAGATGTTAAAATGCATATTAATCATTTGGGCTTTCTTTTGGTCAGGAATAAGGAGCTTAACTGCACATTAAATCCCCTCAAACAACCAGTCATTTGAATAAATAAAACACATATAGGTGGAAATCTCTCGTCATCCTTGTAGTGCAGCAGCAAAAACACTGTAATATAATATAAAATTACAGATTTCTACAAGTGGATCACAACTGTCAACTGCTGCTTACCGCACTGTGGGCTGCCAATAGTAGACTTTGTTTACTTGCTTATGTGCTCTCAAAACAGACATCTGTGACATATATTAGCACTGTGAACATAATTGAAATGGGCCCAGGGGCAGTGGCATCATGTTCTGAAATCAGACACGACCCCAAAGACGAGAGCCTGCCCGGGGGTCTCTCGCAAAGGAGGCCGACCTTGCAAGGAAAGAGCCAGGTGATTTATAGTAAGGTAGAGGAACATGAGGAGAGGAGCGGCAGGGGGAGGGGGTTTGGGGTCTGACATTTATGCATATGGGAATGTTGGAGGGGGAGACTTTGAATCCAGTAATCATAGGTTACCCCAACTGCTACCTTGGAGGTGCAATTCCATCCCCTCAGCAGAGACACACAAAGCACTGTGGGGGTATCAGGTGGCCGAGTCTGCCTTCCCTTGGTGAAAGCAAAAGCCTTGCTGACACCAACCTAACCAGCTAGACCAGAGGAGGGCACACACACATGCAGTCAGGATACAAAAATCACATGCACTCATCCAACATAGCAGCTTCAGTCTCAGATCCATTAATGAAACTTTCACCCTCATCCTCCCCCTTGAATGGCTTCAGCCTCGACAAGAAAGTCGCCAGAGTGGAAGGTGGATGTGCATTTATGCCAAAACAATCAAACCCTGCCAGGAGTACAGACAAAGGCGTCCCGTTTTATAGACGCTGAGCCGCCGCCACATCCTTCAAAACGACCTTTCCCTGTTGGAGAAAAGTATCGTCGCCTGCTGCACAGTGGAATCTGTACCAAGAACAACTCGTGGCGAGCAATAAATCTGTCTGTAAACTGAGTTATTCAGTAATATCAACATTGCAACACCATTAATACCAACACAATTACTCTGAGGACACTTAATCAAAAGTGGTGTTGGAGCGATTTTGCAAGACAAAGTCATATATTAATATTGTAATGCTTGCTGGGTACGCAAAACCAAGCCTGCAGGCTACTAGCGAATGAGCTGTGTGTTAGTCTAGTATGAGGAGGGCAATGTTGGGGGACTAATCAATCCGAGGAGGGGATACAGGCAGCGGGGAAGGGCACAGGGCCAAACTCTCCACCTCCTCTTTTCAGCCCACTTTGTACTCCTACCGTCCACTGGTGACACAACTTTCGAGTTTCCGGGACCAAAACTGAAACAACAACAATTTTACATCTTCAGTACCCTCACCTTAGGTATAGACACCGTAGGTATTATAAACATTTTCTTTTTTCATTTAATGTTATGTGATCAAGGAGCCTTCCACTTTTTAGTGTAGTTGTGTTTAACGTTTGACGTAAGCAACTCTTTATTTCAGTTGAAGTGACCTTCAGCTGCAGCTTCAACACACTGCTAGAAACTCATTCACTCACTTATGTATCAAGTGAAAATACCAAACATTCACCACTTTCAGCATCTAAAATGAATGTGATGATGTGCTGCTGCTTTATAATCATTGAGAATTATCTGAATCGAACACCTTTTGGAGGTTTGGAGCAATTTGAAGATGTAACCTTGATTTCACGGAAGCTATGATCGACATTTTTATGATGTAAATAATGGCAAGTTGCGGCCCACCTCTTTTCTTTGTGTTTTACTGTCATCATCCTCAGTCTTTTCTTCTTCTTTGTTTGGCTGCAGCAGCTCTAACCAACCAACCCCGCTCAAGGAAGGAGTTTTTTGGACGGTTGCCAAGCTGTCAGATTCGTACAGCAGCCTTGTCTCGGTTTAGTCCTCCTCAGTTCTACAGGATCATCATGCAAGACGAAATTTTTATCCCATCCCTAGCGGATTATGGATTTATCTGTCAATTATACTTTACCGTAAGTACAAATGTGATCTAATATGCAGCGATGCCTTCAGTGAAACAATACTAGAGGTTCTAATTTAACCTGTGAGCCCAATCAATAGTTGATTAGTAAATGAGGCGGGTTCAGTGGGGATCATGGGAGTGGGAGAGGGGTCGTCCTGTCCCAGATGACATCATTAAACTGTATAAAACACTCTCCAACACGCCATTAGTCCAACCCAGCCCATTACTGCAAGGCCAGTAGACTTGGCTGAGAAGGCATTTTGACCTCACACACATGTTGGAGACACACACACACACACACACACACACACACACACACACACACACACACACACACACACACACACACACACACACACACTAAATAAATCGTAGCCTCGGGTCATCTACTGTCAACTTGGACTTGCGGCTGGCCTCTACCGTACACAGCTCACAAATTAAAGCCGTTACCAACCTTTATTAATCTTTTCATGGACACATAATGTATAGCTTATCATACAGAAGTCAAGACAGTAAACAGCTGATATGTCAGGGTTGGATCGATATGTCACTTTTGCTTTGAGCATTTCAATTAGGCAATCAATTCTACAAAGACATATATATATCTATGCTGGTTTTTCAAGTTTCAAATTTCCTAACCACTGGATAGCTGTGGTATGAGTTCCCGTCTTTCAGAGCCACTAGCCTTAAAATAATGCCATTTGTGAGAGTCTGAGTGTCAGTGTCACAAGGGTTTAAGTGCTATTTCAGAGGCTTTTCCAGCCTGACAAAAATAAAAAAACTCTGAGAGGAAAATGTTATATTTGGAATTCCTGGTAAAAATTAAAAGATCCTTAACAGAAAACTGGAATGAGACACCATCTTGAAAAAAGCACTAACCCTAACCAAACCAGCATCGGTTGATCTGTATGTTGTGTGTCATGCAGGAAAATGCCAACAGCAGCAGCAGCTCACACTCATGCACAACAATCAACGACGTGTTCAAGACATGATACAGGCCCGGCAGACTTAACTGGTTTATGACGGAACAAGTCCGTAATCAAAAGAACGCGCCCTCCCGCGCAGATAAAGAGGGGAGGCGGGTGGGTGGGGGAAACATTGATAACTACATCTGAATGAATGAAAGGGCCAACTATAAATAGGATGTGGATCATCCAAAGGGGCTTTTGTTTTCAATTGGATATCGAATATTATCTGGCTGACATTTTGGAGACAGTCTCCTGGTGACATTTAGGAGTTGTCACAATTACAGCAACCTCCTTTTGGCTTCCAACCAGCCAATTAACAGATAGAGTGTTGGTTAAATCGTTCCCTATCATGTCAGAGGGCACAGCACCTGCGTGTACCATTGTGTGTATGCACAGTGCTTAGCCTAGTGAGTGTGTGTGCGTGTGTGTGTGTTTAGAAATAGCTTCCGTAGGGTCCTTACATTCCAGCGGCTGTTCTAACATGTTGTAAATACAAGGTGTGAGAGAAAACATAGGAAGGGGGTGGTGGAAATCACTCAGACCTATTAGAAGTGCTGCTCGGGTCGCAAGGACTGAAGAGGGGGGGGCAGGATGTAGGTTATCACAGATAAACAACACCGTTCACCTGCAATCATAGCCAAGAGCAGCGTGCTTGGTTTACTTTTTTAGAAAGCTTGGAAAATAAAAGCCCTGGCATACTTGTCAGTCATATCTCAATGGCATGGTTCTGTTTTAAGTCAATGGGTCACCTGCACAACAGAGATAAAGGTGCTTCTTTTAAGTAACTGTTAAGAACTTCCTATCATCTTATAACCCATGCAAGAGCACACAATCCACCTCGAACGCTCATTCTTGCAGTTCACATCACATTTTGAGCTTCTAAGCATCGAAGACAAGCTACAGATTGAAACAGCGATCACACAGATCTAAGATTTGGGGGTTTTGTTCCAACATCAGCCAGGACTCATGGCACTGTGCCTCAAGGTGGAGACCTAACAGAACATCAGGCACATGCATACACCCTTCATGTTGTACTACATACATCCCGACCTGCATGCATGTAACAAGAAAAACTACCTCAAAGATCTTCTATTAATTACACCCACATCATCACAGATCAATGTATTACAAAATGTAATACTTCTATATCCTGGGATACAGGATGAGTAGGGTACAGCCAATAAGGCTTCGAGACTGCAAAAAATAAGTATGAAAAGTGCACATATGGGAATCAAAAGCAGCAAGCCAAATCAATAAAATAATCTTGCGCTTCAACAAGCATGTTGTCAAACAGGCTTTAAAATAAACACACACACACACACACACACACACACATACACAACACTCGCACTCAGACACACTTTCCACTACAGTTTCTATTTTAACCACCTTAATTGCACTTTCTAACAAGGGGAAACTTGGCTGCTGACTGGGAATGGCTGGATACGTGAGTCAAAAACCGTTTCACGGAGCTTATAAGGAGAGAATTTATACACACACACGCACGCACACACAAAACAAGAAAAGAAAAAACACACATACACACCACCGACAAACACCGGCGGTGCGAAAATACCTCCGTACACCTTCTCCAAAAACACGCTCACATGCAGTTTCCAACTCCACTTTGCGGTGTGTTTTTTAAACGGACATTTTCTTACCTGGAGTCTGGCTGAGCAGCAAAGTTACCAGGGAGCCCCACAGCACCGCGGCCGGCTGCATCTTGTACCCCGCTTTTCTCTCGCTTCTCCCGGGCTTCCCTTTTCCCCTTTTCCCTCTTCTTCTTCTTTTTCTTGTTCTTGTTCTTCTTCTTCTTCTCCTCTCAATTAAATATCAACAGGCTTTCGTTGCAAGAAAGACGCTCCGGCTTTCACGCCAACCTCATACCATGACTGACTTGTTAGCCCCTTTTCTCTCCCCGACCTCCTCCGCCTCCTCCTCTTGTGTGTGATAACGCGACAAACCCGGGATTAAAAAGTTAACTCTGAGGGCTTCAGCTCAGCCACGGTCTCCAACATGTTGTGCCCCGGTTCCCTACGCTGTAGCCACCAAAATGAGCTGTGGGACGTACCAAACGCAAGCCGCGGGGGAGCTAGCTGCGTCCACCGCGGTATTTTTAAGCTGCCCTGAGCATGAATGAGCAACGAGGACAAACGCTTAAACGTTAGTTGTAATAAAGATACAAACCAAAAACTAAAACTCAAAATGTCCTTTGAATGTTAACGTTATGACTACTAATCATCCGTGCTTGCCTCCCTATCCCGCGAGAAGTAGACTCGTCCAAAATCCCTGCCTTCGTTGTGTCATATCTTAAATTACAGCGTGTTTTTTTTAAAAGGAGGCCGGTGGTCAGCAAATCAAAGCATAAATTCAGGCAGCATATGGAGGCATGAGTAAACTGTTTGTGCCTCTCCCAACCGTATGGAGGAAAAATAACTTCTTCCACCCCCTCCTCTCTCATTCTGCCTTTCTTTCTGTCACAATGTGGGTTAAGGGAAGAGAAGGAGGAGAAGGGAAAAGCTTCTGTTGTCACTTAAGTCAATGGAGGCAAATGACAGAGCAGTGGTTTCCACAGTGGGGTGTAATGACCAAGAGATGAGGTCATTACACAGTCATTATTCAGTGCCACAGATTTACAAAAAAAAAAGTTACCAGAGGGAAATTATGGTCGCATTAGAATGTAATTAAGTCCAAAAAGGTCACTGTGCACATATGATTGTTTCCCCAGGATCACAAGATGTTCCAATAGGGATGGTATAGCCTAGTTACACCCGTTTAATTTAGTCCAGTCCAAACGTCACTATAAACTCATTAACTGTGAGACACACACTGCAAAATCCCGTTAGAATTGATCGGGATTCAGACACTGGACATAAAACAATTTAACGTCAATTAAATCACTTTATATTCACTAATTAAGACAAAAGACTCTGCAATGGGAGCATTATGTTGCAATGTCATATCATATAAAGTCACCATAATATCACTTAGATGGATCACTGTACCACTAGGCTACTGTAATCTTTTAAATAGCCTATAGATTAAGCATTAATTGATATCATCCTACCTATAAGAATGCTACTATGAGAGAGCCAGAGGTCCCTTAGAGCCACAAGTCAAGTGCTGTCAGGGGTCACCAAGATGGATGGGTGGATGGACTGATGGACAAATGTAAAGGATCAGTACCATTTAAGAATCCTTGATTCAAACCGTAGTCCATCTTCACGCTGCTGGTAAAAGACAATCATATTTTCTTCCTCAAAAGCGTTGCAGTTCAATTTGGAATAAGACTGTGGACAGAAAAGAAAAGCCCCAAACTGACTCTGACATCTTGCAGCAATGCCATCTTAAGTCATTGTGACATTTGTGCTACTTTTGTGTCATCTCAACCTGACATTCATTATGTTTTTGCTCATGTGCCCAAGTGTAGAGAGTCCTGGCAGAGGTAGCGAGAAAAAAGGAGAACAGCAGTGACGGTTGTGTTCGGGTGTACCGAGACAATGAGTTGTTGTGGAGTGGAATCTTCAGTGTGGTTTTGATGTCAATGCAAATTTCAGAGCATTCAGGCTCTGTCTAGGAAAGTAAGTTTCCAGCCAAGCCTTGACCAGCCATGACATCATAGTTGGCTGCAGTCAAAAACAAACGATCTGATTTCACAAATCACAATTCAGCTGTACTGCCTGCAGTCTGAATAATGTTGCCATTGTTTAATGATTACGTATAATGATTTGTTGTTGTCTGTGGTCCTATTTGGCAGCTACTGAAAAGAATAATGAGTACGTAATTGTCTGTCTGGTATTTATATAGGATTTATTATAGTATGCATAAAGGTTTGCTGTGATATTTGCATGACACAAAGTGAGATAAATGTACCATTGTGAAACAATATGGGTATAATAAGCTACTGAAATATAATCTTAAGCAAAGAATTAATTTTTTGTCTTCATAAAATGACTGAATATCCAGCACGTGCACTGCTCCCGGGTCTCCATATTTATGTCCATCCTCATTCCCTGGAAAGGAGGCTTTGGACCCCCACTTTCTAATTATGAGGCAGCTTTAGTTAGGATGCTCCCTCATCTCTAAACAGGACATCATCATTCAGCACACGTTCCCCCTCCACTCTCCCGTCCATCAGAGTGTTAGATTTCATTCCAATAAAAGTGGTGTGCAACATCACTTCTTTGTGATTTGATACAGAGCATTTTGATGAACAATGCGTTAAGAAAAAAACTTCTGTAGTCCCAAGAAAAATGATTTAAATACACTGAAGAATCTTCTGTTTTCTGGTATAAATATTGTTTTTATGTCATTAAACATTTTCTCTATATTCCTGTGAGTGTGATCCCAAAAGAGGAATAATTCTGTAAAAGAAACTGTAAGGATATCATTCACAAGGGCATAATTAGCTCAATATGAAGTGCTGTCGGCACCATCTGAGAGTGTACATTATGAATACTTTATGAAGGGAAAATGTAAGTAAAGAATACCTCAAAAATATGATTTGTAATATTCAAGTCTTGGTTGATTTGAAGACTGCAATCACAGATGGTAACGCAAGTGCAGTTTAAATGATAAAGATCCCAGTGTTAACCTCAAAATCACACAAGTATCAACCATTGGCATGTATAAAGATGGACAAATCTTTTACACCTGTTCCAAATTTAAGAAAATTAAGCCTAAAGAGTGCAGGGGGCACTCCTGCCTTCTTTCTATGACTCTGTGGTGGCATCAACCGTTTTCTATGGAGCAGCAGCATCTCGGCAGTAGGCAGGAGGAGACTTGATAAACTTATCAAAAAAGCCGGCTCCAACCTGGGATGCCCTCTTGACTCAGTGCAAGTGGTGGGAGAGAGCAGGATGATGGACAAGCTGTCATCGCTGCTTTTACAGGAGTCCCACCCCCTGCAGGTCACTCTCACAGCACTGGGCAGCTCCTTCAGCAACAGAAAGATACACCGTACGTGTGTGAAGGAGGGGTATCGCAGGTCCTTCCTTCCTGCTGCTGTCAGACTCTACGATCAGCACTGCTCCCAGTAGCATACACAACTCAACTCTACCCATATTTATTATTATTTGTAAATAACAATTCACTGCTTATAATTAAATATTAACTTAGTTAACAAGAAGTTAACTCTTAAGCACATATGGGTGTGAGAATAATGGCCGAAAATGACTGAAACCTAAAAATGTTCGGGAAAAATGTAATGGATGCGTACTTAGAGTTTTAGTTTGGCCCATGTCCCGTCTGCTGACATTGAGAGGTCCTAGGGCCTATACCATATATAAGGGCCCTATACTGCAGCCAGCCGCCAGTGGAGCCATCACTTTTTTTGGCTTCACTTTTGGGGTAGCTGTCATGTCGTCTATCTTTACACACAGACAATGGTTTCCGCCACTGGGGGATGCAAAAACAACTGCAGTCACTCTGTCAAAAATGCAACAGAAGATCAAGTCTCGTATCTATTTACTGCATGCAAACAAAGTGCTTTCTTGACCGCGTAACAGTCTTTTCCATGCTTAAATCAGAGGCCTGCATCCAACTATTTGTGTAACTTTTGGAAACAGATGGTCCCACAATCATACCCGCTTTATGCAGTGAATGGCCAGGTGAGACTTTTCAACTGCCTTATTTTTATTCTTCTCTCAGTACTTCTTTCACAAAAGCTGAGTGCAGCACCATGAATGCGTCTGAGGAGAGGCTTTTCGGAAGGTGCACTGTTATTCCCATTTGTGTCATTTGACCCTGCAAAGACGCGCAAAAGAGTTGTTGGGGACCAACTGAGGAGGTGGTGTGATGCAGCCGGAGGACGGTTCTCACCGCTGGCTTTTCTGAGTGTGGCTGTTAATGACTGGTAGAAACTCAGGTTGTATGGACTTTTTCATTTAAAACATACTAGGGGGTTATTAGGATTACCATAATCATGCACCACATACATAACATAACTCTTTAGGAATATTGTAGTGTGTTACGGGAGTGATTAAAATACACTCCTAAGTAACCGTGACCTCCTATAGGAATGTTAAAAGTAATAGACTTAAATATATATTTTCACCAAAGCCAACAGAGCCCAAGCTTGAGGCTTTTGGAGAATGTAGAGAATGAATATAAAGACAGGATGAGTTTCACATATCTCCCCTCTGTGCAATACGTTAGCGGTGACTGAGCGGTAAGCTGATCCAGGATCAGGACCTGGACGGGTTGAACTCTGGGCGTCCGGCCTGGCTGCAGTTCGAGCGGATAACAGCTGTGGCCCCTTTCAGCTCCCATCTTGTCTCTGGGTGAAGAGATGGAGACATTTAATTATAACCTGTGATTAATGTGCACACAGCGGGCCAGGAGCCTGTCTGCGCGGCACCGAGGGCTTTCGCTCAGGTCTTGGTCTTGGACACACACACACACACACACACACACACACACACACACACACACACACATACACAAACACACACTGAGAATGACTTTGCATGCTCTAGTAGACATTGATTCAGCAGGCTCATAGAGGAACCTTATCACTTAAAGTGCCAAAAAGTCACACCACTCCTCCTCTGACTTTTATACTCTCTGTCTCTTTGTACACCACTGGTATCTGACACCTTTTGGCCGGTGCAACATATGGCTGTCAGAATAACTGTGTGCGTGTGTGTGTGTGTGTGTGTGTGTGTGTGTGTGTGTGTGTGTGTGTGTGTGTGTTCGTAGGTGCTGGGAGAACAGCTGTGGGCTTATCGCTTTAGCTTCCGTTGATAAATAAAGAAGTGTGCTGGGAGAGGGGAGGCCACTACAGATAGAAGATCAGGCAGGTGTTGGAAGTTTATTTTTAATCTCTCATGTATAGTATATGTTTGTGTGTGTGCGTATGTGTGTGTGTGTGTGTGTGTGTTTGTGTGCGAGTGTGTAAAACATATGACCTTTCAATCTCCGCAGCTTGCTTATATGAACATTCCTCTCCGAGATTAACACAGGATCTCTTGAATTTCCTGAGCATCCTTCTTGCTCACACCTACACACAAACCCTCTCACACACACATACAAGTCAATGGACATTTATAGCGCCATAGTAACGCGAAACAGGAGTCACATGGTTGTATGAAACTGACACTTGGATGTTGCCAAAAATAATTCTGCCAATTTTATGGGACCATACATTTGGTTTTGCATGGTTTAATAACAAATACGTTTTTATTTACGTTCTTGCCACTCAGGTTTCCAGACTGACTTCCTACATTCCAGTCAGCCATTTGTTTCCATTCGTTTCATCTTCTTGTAAAAACTTGAAGCTTGTTTTGGATAGATTATCTAGCACTGGGATGAATTTATTGTATTTGTTTTGTGCAAAAGTTACTTTAACGGTGTGTAATCGCTTTCAAAGGATCATCTGTAGAATTCTCATTGTTGGCGCATTCGAGGACAGTCGGACATCCCGGCCACTTGTTAAAAAGTATTGCATTCTTGAGCTGCATGCTGTCAGGAAGCTGAGCCCAGAAAATAGAAAAAAATTTAAACACGGGCAGGAGGAAGAAGGCATCGATATAGCTGTTTGATTTGAAGGTATGCAGTTCAGCAGCTTTATGAGGTTGAATTATCAATGAACAATCCAATAAAGAGATTATTAATAGTCCTAATTACGGTAACACAACTGCATTAAATGGGGTCCATTTAACAATTTGTGAGAGACTTTCCCCGTCTCTCTCGGTTGCCCGTACAAGCCTGTGGACAATTTGTTTCAGTTGATAAGTGCTGCTGAACTGTGGATTTCCTTCTGTGACAGTCCAAACGGTGTGACTTCATGCACATTCTGTGAGTGCAAACATTAACCAATGATTGGCTTCCAGCACATCACACAGAACCCCTTAAACGTAACACTGAAAATGAATAAGTAGATGTAAGTAGATCAGTTCAAGACAGCTTCATTTATACTGCCGACATGTTGTTTTTTTGTTGCTTGAACATATTATGTAAATGCTGACTGCACAATGTAATGGTTTTAGAATAATGACACCATCAGTGTTTAGATTGGTTCAATATTACGTCACTTTCATGATACAATTCTGTTTGCCGCTGGGCACAAAATCTTTGAGGAAAATGTAGGCTGACTGACTATCAGGTTGATGCTGGCAGCTCTGTGCCAATCTTTTTATCACAGCCGAAATGAGTGGAGTAAAGTCCCGCTTTCTCCTGTGCTGTCGGTAGTTTCTACCCTGAGAAATACAGATGCGACCGAGTACTCTTTGAGACAGCAGTGCGTACAATATTACCACTTGGAAAAAAAATAAATAAATATACAGATCAATTTTCATTTTGTGGCAAATTGTTGGTTTATTGTGTGCAGTTAGATTTTTATAGTATTCTATTGAACCTAAGTTAGATCTGGTAATTCAGAGTCATTCATTCATCTTCTCTAAGTCCCTGTGAAAGCCATCTACGTCAGCTTTTTAAAGCCTCTGTATGTAGAATGTGAAGATTTCCCACTTTGGCACTCCCTAGTGGCAACATTAGAAAGAAAAAAACAATGTGCCAGACATCAATTAGGCTGTAATCAGAACATCCATTTATATTTCATTAGATAACAACTAAACCTTTAATAGGTAATTAATAATTCAATCAAGGATTATTAATTATCAGTTTTTTAATTAATATTCCTCACATGATCATGTGTTATGTGAAATGACTCCGTCAGTGATTTTATCACGGGGAACTCTGCAGCTCTAAGGAGGTTATTGGCATCATTAGCTCATTTGGGTTTGATTTGACGACGCATTTATTGTACAATTCAAGTTTCGGCACTTTCAACCTCGTTTCTAACAGAGGCACACACACTCGGATACAACCCAGTTTGCAAACTGGCTTCGGACAAAACAGCAGAAAACAAAAGTAGCCACTAGCTGGATGTTATCTTAGAAGATGTTATTTTGATTTTCTATGTACAGGCATTGGTGGAGACCAAAACAGTGCTAAAAGAACAATTCATATCAAACTCATCATTTGAGCAGAAACATGGCATGATGCATTATCCTGTTCGATGTAGTTAACACATTAGTAATGACAGCATCTGTTGGGGAATTAGTATATTCTGCCCCAAGTGGCCAAAAAATACTAATTTAGCTTTGATTGATGGGTAATAATTGGCTTTTTTAAACACACTGAACAACCAGAATTGTCATTGAAATGTTATAATTATTGTTACACTGATGACAGATCTTTTCTCCTTCCTGTCTCCTTCTCCTCTTTCTCTCTCTGCTTCTCCGGGCCATGATGTAACCAGAGACACCCTTATTAAATTTAGCAGGGCAACCCGACCACACCGCAGTCCACATGGCCAGGACCGTTTGCTGTGCCACAGTTATATGCACCGCACAAACACACACACACACACACACACACACACACATAGTCCGTCCTGCTGTGGTGTGGTTCTGAGCCCAGCAGCCTGTTCTGTGGCCCGTCTAACTACAGGGCTTTTCTGTGTGAGGTTTATTTTCGTGGATGCTCCGCTCGCTCCATGTTCTTCTCGTACAATGGGCTCGTTTACATGTGGCCAAAATCAAACACACACGCTGACATGGATGTTGGCCTTTTGAAGCATGGAGACTCGGGTTCTGACCACAGGCTTGTCCTCGGCCTCAATGAGAAGAGCCTTTATTCTCACAAGCTGCTGTTATTTTAGAACCAATCGTAACTTGTCCTTATAGGAGAATACTAGTTTTTATTTTGAGCTTACAGGCTATTTACTTCTATTTTACATTTCATTTTTTCACTTTAATTTTGTTTTAATCCGCTTCCATGTGAAACCGCTATTTTGAACTGAACGGCTGTTCCGGTCCACAAAGACGCTGTAAATGTGAACCGTAAAGTTATTGACTTTCTGGCTCTCTTTATTTCCTAAATGGGCAGATGCCAATAGAACATATGCATGTCCAAGTTCACCAAAGTTGAAGTCTTGTGAAAAAAGCTATGTGCAGATTTATGATGCTACGTGTGAAAGCACTATTTGTGGTGAACTGATTTCAGGTGGACGGTGGTGATAGCTGGTTTGGGTGAGGCGGTAGACACTAAACTATACGTCTCCTGTTAACAGTCATTTCTGGTTTCTTTAATACATTAAGCTGATATTTCATCTAGAATACGGAACAAGAAAATGAGACAACGAAAAGAGTGCTCTGAAGCCTGATATCGCCCATCACTTACCGTAGGCTTACACAAAAGCAGATTGAACCTGGATCAGTGACATTAAATCCCTCTGACAAAGCCTCACTTTCACCTGTTAAAACACCCTCTTGTGTCTTACATGGGCTTGGTTGGTTTTTAAACTGGGTCTTCATCCAACACAACAACAGCAAATACATCTAATCAGACATCTGTTGACCATCTTTCAACGTGAGTGATCCGCCGTTACCATCAGCTGAAGCCACAAGAGAGATTATACAGATGAATGTACATAATCGGCACCTACACAAGCAAACGCACACTTGTTCTCGCAGGTGTACATAATTTGAATGAATCACATGCAGGTAAACACACGCACATTCCTCCCCGGCACAAAGTACACACGCTGCAAAAACCCACCTATACAGGCTCACGCACCTGGCCTTGTTGGCATCAGGTCTTAAAACCTCATTAGAAAGCCATCAGATCTTCAATGACTCACAGTGCCGAGGGCGCCGCTGCTACCAAAGAGGCCCCGGCTCTGAGGCCCCATACCCAGAGGGAAGACACTGAGGCCCGGGACGAGGAGAGGTGAGGGCTGTGGCGGCTCTGGAGGCTCTGGATGGGGCAGGGCCGGGCTTTTCTGTTCAAGCCACTGAAATGGAAACAGAGGCCAAGAGCTTTGATGCAGCTTTGTGGGCAGAATTATCTCCGAGGGTGAGATTAAGATTTTAAAGTAGGATAAATTGCTAATCATCTTGTGCCTCCACGAAGTGTCATACCGCACGCACACACGAATGTCATGGACATACACACAGCACAGTATCTGAAATGATGACTCTCCAGTGGTCCTGTGGGGAAAACTGGATAGCAATCAGAAATTAAGTTTAAGTGTACCAGAGGGGGGGGTTTTGTAATATGTATGAAGTGTGATCTCAATACAAGTGTTTGAGGTACACAGTAAAGTAGGTTAAAACTGTACAAAACTTGGTTGAAAAGTGAAAGTTTTCTTTATGTTGATATTTTATTTCAACCACCCTTGTTGTACGCTGGTTGCCCTTATTATTTGTTTTGCCCCTGCCCCTCAAACATCCTAAGTCCGCCAGGGGTAACAGCTAAGTATGATTACTTTATATATTAAAACAGGTCTTTCCAAAGTGTCGGAATATTGTCACCATATTTGTAACCTAGAAATATTAAGATTTTTTTTTTTTCACAATCATCACATCTGAGAATTAATGAAAGACGAGACAGGGGAGTATAAAATTATATGCAGTATGAAAAATTAACATCATGAATAAAACCATGAATTCATCAGTATCATACTGTATGTGTAACAGTGAAAGAAAAAAATATGGGAATATGGACATACAAGAGACATTCTTCAAGGAGTCTTTATGGAAAATGTACAATATTTTGGGGGGGGGGGCAAATGAGAAACGAATGGCTGTAGATGTTTAAGAACTGAGAAAGCAGAATTTAGAAGAGAAGTAAGCACGCACAGGAAAAAAGTACACAGGAAAAGGGCAAAATATGTTTAGTAGAATATGTTGACAATCTATTATATCAACTGTTATTATTCAAATGATAAAAGAATATTAAGCTCTTTATACTGTTTGTTGTTTTTTTGATCCATCACAAGGAATATTGAGACATCTGTGAGGTCTGGGTCTCTGCATGATGAGATTTAACAATGGAAGACAATTCAAGGATGTGATTTTCCGCCGCATTGAGACAACTTTTACTTTTTGCCTGGGCTTTGTTCAGATCACAAAGAGTCGTCGCAGCTGCAACTGTGTTTTTAATAACGGCTTGTGGTTTGGGGCAATAAGATAATAAAGCATTGTGTTTGCTATTGGAACGGGTATTTGGCTAATGCAGAGCAGCTTGTTTGTTCGCTGCTGGCTGGACGGCCTGTCGAGGGCCGCGCCACAAATCCAGCTCCGAATGCGTCACAGCCCAGACCACAAGGAATGGGACCAAATATTGACATCCAGCTCTGAAAGCCAAAGCTGCTATAAAGCTCACATGTTTACCGTAAGAGTGCTGGTGATTTAGTGTTCGTGCATCTGCTGGGCTCAGCCTGCCTACCCAGCAGCCTTTGCTACATTTCAGCCTGGATCACAGTTCATCCCCTCAGCACTGCAGCATTACATCAAACCTGCCAATGAGCCACTTCACAGCGAGTATGTCGAGTAAACAGAGCCAATGGTGTTACAGTTTCTTCATCCTCGTGGATAATCCGTCTTCGCTCTGTACATATCGCTGTGTTGTCTGTAGAGTTCGACACATTTCAGGAATTTTTCTTGATGCTGTAATTTAACCTGCCTCAACAGAAACTTAGTTATTTCCTACATTTCTCTCAGAACACTGCTTAGCTGGCTCCAGAGAAGGCTTTATGATTCCACTCAGCTGGACAGTGGCAGCAAAAGTGAGGGTTTTGACAAAAATGACGCCACCAAAACAACAGAAAGGACAAAGGAATGTGAGAATGTGGAATCATTCCACTGACATTCCTCTATTTTGCAAATTTACTTTTCTATCACTTCTATTTTATGTTGTGGCAACGTTGTGCTTATGACCTGACTGGCCTTAGGAACTAAAAATACTTGGTTAGGAAAAAAAATCATAATTGTAATAAAGTTGATTTTTAAAGCAGTTTTCTTGAGCTCAATGAAAAGCTTTTTGTTTTTGCAATGTCAATGAGCATACATGTCAAATGCTTCAGTTCTGGAACAGACTTGTGAAGCTTTCTGATCACAGACTCACTTAAAAGATATTCAGTCGGGACTATCTTCGATAGTCATCTCTGGGCAAAGGAGTCGAAAACTATATTCAATTTGAATGACTTGTCATTTTTCAGAACAAGTTACTTTGTGATATTCAGGAGATCAGGAGCAAAATGGCTCGCTTTTACAAAGAAAAAAGATCTATGGTATATGAAAAAATGATGAACCTATTGGCTTATAGGGGGCAGTAATACTTTGGTTGAATGATTATGAAAAGCCGGAGCTGTGCCTCAGGGAGGGAATCTCTTGTGTTTGCAGATTGTCTCTGTCAAGCACGGGAGAGGAGGTAGAAGATTTAGTTTGAAAACGATCTGCAAAATAATTTTTGCAGTGAATGTTACGAATTGTTCCACCGCTGCAACTGCACTTTCGCTGCCTTGTAAAACCATGACACGAAAATAAAAACGAATTGTCATCGTCATCATCATCACTACAATGTCAAACTGCTGTGTTCAACGGTACTGACTCTGTTCAACTGTTTCCAGAGCTATATTTTCAGAGGTGGAAAAACATCCACTTAGTGTAAAAAAGAAAACAGAAGGAAAAATATGTTCAAATGTATCCACAGTAGCGTGGACCTGCCTGGCATGTCTCTGTTGGTGAAAGTGGAGTCAAGGTCTGCAACCTTCACAGATTTTCTTTGAAAGTCAACAGAGGTGCGAAGGTGTACTTCAGTGTACTGTATGTATGTGTGTGTGTGTCTGTGTGTGTCTATGTGTGTGTGTGTGTGTGTGTGTCCTTCAAATCGCACGCTGACTGATGTGCACTTGATTTCAACCCGTTCTCCTTCTGTCTGAAATCCTCTGCCATCGCCGATAACAAAGCTCTCGCCAAATCGCCCCCTTTTCACGTTGCAAACAAAATGATAGGTTGGACGCTTAACAGGGTGTAATTATGTGACAATTTCCTTCATCCACATGTTCCATCACAAACACAAAGCTGGCCGTCCACTGTAAATGCCCAGGGGTTCACTATAAATAGGCGTCTTCTCTATCGACCCGTCCAAATGCTGCCTTCTCTTTGTGCTCCTCCGAATGGAACTTGTAATTGTGTGCCGCTTCTTTTTCGAAGGCAGCGGCACTTTCCCTGCAACAGCTGGAGCACAAAGATCCCCACACACATGATCAAAGACACACGTACACCGGCATGTATGCATATATGTGTGCAGGCATGCATGTGTACACAGAGAATCCTAATTTTCTGCTAACAAAAGCCCTGGATCCTCGAGGGCTTATATAGGCTTGTTGGGTTTTTGTCTGGCTTCTTCAGAATGTCTTCAACCCGCCTTGATTTTTTTTTTTTTTTAACCTTCAAAATAACAGATTGCGGTGCATGCAGGCTTCCATGTGAGCTTCTTTTCTTCAGGCGATATGGGCAGAGGGTGGGGCCTGCAGCTGTGTCAATAGGCTACCGAGCAATCCTAAAGCAGCTTGAAAAACCCTGCAAACTGCCTTTTATGTTGGCCTCCTGGCTCAAAGACCGGCCTGTTTACACTTTGCTCTTCATAGAAAGTCTTACACCTGTGTTTGGGGGGTGGCGTGTACAGCTCGGTGTGAAGGTGTGTGCTCGTACCTGTTGAGTGACGAGCAGCACCTGTTGTGTAAATGGACTCCGTGACCCTATGGATAAGTCTTAGGTAGATGGTAGATAGCAGGTATTTCTTTTCCCAGGTTTTAAGAAAGTTTTTTTTGCAGCATACTTGCTACCCACGTATGAGCACACGAGAGCCAGCTGACTCCTGTACAGTATGTATCTGCAATTTGTCAGCAGCAATCATTTGTGAAATGTCATGCTGCTGCTGTTTGTGGTCTGAATGTAAGTTCAGGTTCTTTTTTTTTTTTTAACATTTTCTTCTTTATTTGGTTTCACATTTTCACAAAGCATCCATAATCCACCTTCAGGTTTGCCTTACATACAGTGAACCATTTTTTCCGTTTTTTTGGGGGGAAAAACAGACAGAACAAAACAAAAATAAAATTAAAATAAAAATAAAATAAAAATAAAATAAAAATAAAGTAGGGGTGCCTTGAGTTTAAGAAAAAAAGAATACATACCAGTTGTATAGAAGAACATAAGCTATTCTTTTCCTTTGTTTTAAACAAAAGAAGGGCGTTTCGGGGCTATATACGCTTTCCACTTTTCCCATACTTCCTCAAATTTATGTTGCTGGAGCCTCAATGAGAAGGTGATTCTTTCCATTACAAAGATTTCATAGATGGTATCATACCAGTTCTCAATAGTTGGAGCATTCGGGTAAGTTCAGGTTCTGAGTGCAATTGTTCTGGCTTCTCATTTTTCGTGTGTTTCCCTTCCAGTTTACTGTTGTAACTCTGTGTTGATGCCATTGTTGGTCATGTCTTGCTTGGGAAAGGGATGTGTGATCTCAGTGGGACTAAGCTGGCCAAAGAGAGACTAAATGGATGAAGTAATAAAATAATTGCACTGGTTCAATCCCGCCCTGGAACCTCCGTTGCACATCCGACTGACCACTCTTACCTGTGGTTCACCGGGATTCTGTAAACCATTTAATCAGGACAAAATGGCAAAGAAAAAAGTTTCCAAAAATCAGTGTTTACAACATGGGATACAGTTTTCAGTAGTCCTCCTGTGACACTGTAGACTGAATCTTGTCTGTGTTATCCAGAACAACTGCAACAAGAGATTCTGGAGACTGGTGTTGCTATGAATTTCTTTTAATGGAAATGTTAAATGCTGCTCTATGCTGTTTTGGGTTAGAAGCAGACATTTTGGAGACAGTTGCCTGAAAAAACCAAGCCAATTTAAAATAAAACTCTATGTATGGATGTATGCCACACTAAGTCTGGTGAACTGACCCTTTAAATGGGGTATAATAAGGAGTTTTGATGTTGTCACAGTGGGTTTGTGGCCACGGTCCAAACATGCGCAGCGCAGGTCAAATTGGCATTGCATGAGGGGTCAGTCTACATGATGGCGTCAATATAAAAGGTGTGCAACATTCATGTTTTTTGTATTAATTTACAACCTATATCTGATTTTTAACAGCAATTCACAACAATTCGATGATGCATTACAGCAGATGGAAAACCTAAACACTGACATACTATAGGGTCAAAATGGCCTCAGCAACAACAGTCAACAACAGCAAGAAGATGAAGAAGGAGAAATTCCCCAGACTTCCTTATAAAATCGCTTTAATTGTGATTTGTTAGTAGAAACTTTATGAGCTTTGTGAAACGCTTTGAATGACAAATTCTAAATTATTTGGCTTCCTTGTAAATTCGGCAAATGTTTTACATTATTTTCTTTCTTTTTTTTGTCTCCTTTAAAAAAACAAAAAAAAACAGTGGTTTTTATAATACCGTGTTTTAGGGGGTGTTGCTGTCCCTTCAGCAGCCCTCATTCCTGCGTCCATGACCACAATTTTGGTTAATATAAAAAATATATCTACTCTTATACTTCTTTTACTTGTTTTGGAACCATTTGAAAAAATTACAGGAGTGAACATTTCAAGATCAATATTCATGCTTACATTTCCATTTTACTGATTGTCTTTAGCTGAGAGAAAGACAGTGAAGCACCACTATTATTAGTCTTTGGTTTGGCTGTTACTCAGCATACCAAGAATAACGAATATTGAATTGCAGACATATCAGGGGTCAAGGCCTGGAGACATAATAATCTGAAGTTTTACGCTGACACCACTCATTAAACACCAAGAGAAACAACTTAATAGCAAAAGCAAATAAGTATCCTGGCACCGGCTCCAACCATTGTATTGGCACTGTCCAGATCCAGCTGGCCCGGCCGCTGACCACAGAATTCATTTCATGCTTCATCTCTTGGCCTAAAGAGGCGAGACAGAAAGGGCCGCAGTGATAATTGTGCTTCTGAATCTGCCATGAACAAAACATATTTTTTACAAGGAGGGGGCCGAGGGCGGAGACGGGCCAGCCTGCTGACACATCCACATTGCACACACTCAAGAAATCAGAGGTTTGTTAATCAACAGTGACCATTTCTGCGCGTGCTATGCAATCGCCGTTCTTATTACATTAATTAATTTGGCAGGGACATTAGCAAAGCGACAAACACACACACACACACTGGGTTCAGTGTCTGCAACGTGAGCTACAGCCGTCTGGTTTTCTCTGACAAAGTCAACCTGATGCGCGCCACACGGATGAGAAGGATTAATCAACCTGTGGATCCTTACTGCAAACAGCTGCTGTGATGCTGCGGCTAACGGATCAGAAAAAAAACAAAAACAAACAACGAACAAAATAATTCCATAGAGGTGTCTGACAAAGCGAATACTTTGGTTGTTTGCCTTTTTGGATGGATAATTCTTTTTAAAACCAGCCTGATGGTAAAGAATTTGGGTAAATAACGTGTGGAGAGCAAAAAATTAAAGAGGGACCTTTGTTGACACCAGGAAATGCCGAAGAGGCAAATAAATGTGGGCAACGCATGTATTGCAAAACTTCGGCATATGATTGCCATGATCGCAATGCATCGGGAATTAACGGGACAATGTTTTTGACTAGCATGTTTACCTAATTCTACAACTTTGCAGTTTTGGTTCAACATGGACATTCATCAGGTGGATGGAAACACATTCATAGTAGTATTCTTTGCTCTGAAACTGCAGGATGATGACTAACTGTTTGCTGACTAATTCACTATTTCACCACGAAAGATAATATGTCAGTGTTGTCTCTACGACTTATTCCCTGTTTGCTTCCTGTTTGGTTCAACCTTCTGCTTTACTAAACTGTCACCCACAGGCTACAAATGTCCCCTTAATGATATTATAGCATAGTCAATGCAAGAAATAAGAAACATAATCTTCACACAATTCATATCATTTTACTTCATGAGCAGTAAAGATAACTTGATGGGATGTTGAGTCTTGACTAAACCAGTGAAACAAACAGACACAAACACATAAATCCATTTGATAGCCAGACTGTCAGCCTCTGTGTCAAAGTGTCTCTAGTTTTGATTTTTCTGAGGGAGTATGAGGGGCCGTGAAGGTCGGGGAGGTCATCTGAGGTCAAGTTTGATCCCTGTCACTCCTTCTGTAGACCTTTGTGTCCTTGAGCACGAGACAGAAAGCAAAAAGTGCTCACTCTCTGGGTCGCAGGGGTGAAGAGGATCATCTTAATGCAACACGAAGCTCTGCCGGCCTCAATGTGGCTACTGCTACTTCTCGGCAGACTCCGAGCTCGGTGAAAAAAACCTCAGAGGAATATTTCAAGTAATTACACACTCTAGGCGCAGTCTAATATTGCCACTGGGTGCTCGAAATTCCTGAAAGATTCATAAACATGCACTCTAGGGCCGCAGCATTTGTTTGGACTGCTCGCTTTCGCGTGGTATTATCCGAGCCGCCGCGTGCTGAACACTTCTGACCCAAACAGTCCTGTTCTCGAATTATAAGCGTGGTAGGGGTCTGCCGAGCTGTCTGGCGCCGTCGTCCTCCTAAACATGTCATTACTGCGACCACAAGGTCAGCACTACACATCGCTGCGCACACATCTCGTGAACTACAAATCAGCGCTGCCTCTATGTTAAACCATGAAAAACAACTCAACAAAAAGCTTTATGAAACACGCCACAAATAAACCACAAGACTTAACATGTGTAGAGTCTATCGGGCCGCAGTATGAGGTATTGGGGCGATGTTTTGGAGTAGTGAATGTGAATACCTCCCTGGCTCCAGCCTCTTGCGGCCATGATCATTGGGAAACTAATTAACGGCATAACCAACAATGGAAACTATAGTTCCTGGCAGCCTTCTGTAAAAGCATTCAATGTAATGGCTAGGAGTGGAATCTAAAGTATGAAAATCAGCAATCCAGCAGCGCCCGAGCTGACTTATTTACACGTCATGTCGCGTTTGTTTAAATCTGCGCATAAGCCTGACGTGTGAAAATGGCAATTGATCAAACAGATACGAGAGGAGTGCTGACTTTCTCGCCTTATGTTTGTCAAGAAAGTTAATAAGCTGTCCCCAGGCTATTCGTTACACCAGAATTGAACAACGGTCAGTCCGGGAGTAGGCATCGAGCGCACATGCAGAATTTCCTGGTGTGGCGAGGTGACTGGCCCGGAGAGTCGACTCAGTGTTAAAAATGCTAAATCAAAACAGAGGGCAAGTGGGTGTAGTGTGGCGAAGAAAAGGAAGGCACAGGGGGAGAGAGAGAAAGACGGAAAGAAAGAAGGCAGAGCCGAGAGGGAGTTCATTGAAAGCAGGAACGCTGGGGAGAAACGTGGAGCTAAACGCTGCTAAATTACAGACACCTTCAGAGGCAGGGGGACACGGCTGGTGATTATAAAAGAAGAAAACATACAGGGCTGCCCTGAGCAAGTCGCACCACAGTAGCCTACCCCTCTCTCCAAGTTTATTCTATGTTATAAACTAAAACTGCACTCAGCAGAGCGCATACCTCCTCGCAGTGATCAAATGTAACATGCACATTTACTCAAGTTCTGTACTTGACTATTTCCATTTTCTGCTGCTTTGCACTTCCACTCCGCTACATTCTGGAGGTAAACACTGTACTTTTTTATTTGATAACTTAAGTTGCTAGTTTCTTCGCAGCATGCAGCATCAGAGCCAGGCAGAAAATACTGATCATGCTGTGCTGGAAAGGAAAAGATTTATATACATGGAAATGGAAGACCTGTACACTCTTCTTCTATCAGGTGAATGGACCCCCAGTTGCTCAGAGCTACTATAATTTCATGATGATAAACATAAATCCAGTCAGAGCTCTGGGGAAACATAGGCTGCTTCACAATCACCCCATAAAAGCACAAAGATGTATTTATGGACATTTGTTTCCATGCATGGAAGTTCAACTGACTAACTCTTAAAAGTGAAGACACTATTTCCACAAAAACACAATTATTTGTGGACTGTTCCGCCCCGGGCCATGGTGGCGACTCAGCAAACACCCAAAAATTGTCTTTTATTAGGATTGAGGATTTGTTGTGCTTAGCTTGCTGTAATCTGAAAAGGCATTTGCTTGTGAAAGGCATCATCTTAAGGCCGAAGAATCTATGACTAAAATTCCCGAATGATTCACTATACAATGTAACAAAATGAGTTTTTTCAATTTCAGATATAACGCAGCTAAGAAGAAACAATGTGAACCGAACACCTGAGAGGTTGGAACCTATAAACATTTGGCATTTTTATGTGATGAATAACTTATAACTATATAAAATATTAATTCATCATTTAAATGTCAACAGCAGCAAAAAAATAATAAAAAGACAGCATCTAGAGCAGCATTTGTAAAGTTGCTCACCTCCATGTTGCGATGTGGCACTGAGAATGTCATCAGTCTGCCAGTTAGTGAAAAATAAGTTGGCCCTGAAGGGCAGATCGCAATAGCAGATACAAAAACGGTGTATGTGGTGTATCTCTGGTAATGTTGAAAAAAAAAATTCATCTAAATTTCTCTGTCGATGAATGTGCTGAATTTTCTGCTTCGAAAAAGACTTTTCAGCAGTTCACTTTGTCCTGCTGTAGCACAGATATCCGCAATAAAGCCAAAGACATCTCCAGTGACACCCTCTGTGTTTGTACCAAACGCCTAAATAACCTTAACAACGCCTCTCGGGTGAGTGTGTGCGGCCTCTGAGGCGAGGAGGAAGAAGATCACAAGCTCAAGTTTTGCCAACAGGAGCGACAGTTTACCCTGCGGAAGTTCGGGGCCCTGGGGTGCTCGAGCGCCGGTCCTCTGGCTCTGTCGGCGTGCAGGTAACGAGAGTATGAAGAAGTTGTGTGTTTTGTAGACCGGAGCCATGAAAACGGAGGAAGAGGAGGGCAACCTCACAGATCCGAGCTTCAGGAAGAGAGACGGACACGGCGAGCCGCTCTGTGGTCTGAGATCCCCCAGAGTCTCATTTAGCCTTATTTCTCCTCGCTGCCCCCATCCCATCCCGTCCACTCCTGCTCGCCTCGCTCCCCCACCGCCTGCCCCGACAGATTGGAGGAAATGAACGTCTGTAAATTGGCCTCAGCGGTGAGGCGAGGGCGACTCCAAGACCACATCGGTGCTGCTCTCGAAACTGGCTAGCTTGTGGTCCCTCTCCCGGCTCCTCTGTCTCCGTCTCCTGTATTAAATTAGCATCAGAGAGAGAGAGCAGCCTTTTTGGACTTACAGTTGGTTATGGTCTTTGTGTTGATATTGGACCACGTGAGAGCACCAATTAGTGGTTAATGATAATGGAACGTCGTGTAAAAAAAATGCAATGTGAACTATTTTATGTCCTGACCAGCCTCGGCCTGTGAAAGAGTAATGCTCAGACTGCATGTGAATCAGGTTTATTAAGTTTTGTAGACGATTTCTTCAATCGCGTTCTGAAGTGTCGGAAAGGATTTTAAAATGATAAACAGGCATTCTGTTGATCACTCTCCTCCACGACACTCAGCGGATTACAATGCGGCCTCATCTTAATGCTGGGAAGATGTGCAATCATTCTTGTCCCCACAGAAGTGCTCTTTTTACAGCAGTCTTTCATCTCGCCTCTTTTCTTGTTGTAATTGCCAAGACATATTACCAAAGACTTCACAAAGACTTGTCTGATATTGACCGGACACGGAGGCCTAAATCAAAACAAGAGGGTTCGCAGATCGTTTATTATTTTCATTCTTCACGAAAAAGTACAAACTAATCACTCACTTAAAGAGACAGCAATGGTGAATGGGGAAAGGAAAAGATGAGTGGAATAAAAATAAAACATCTGCCTGCGTGTCAGCGGTCCCCTTGAACACCACCGCATGATCCAAGATGTCTGTTGGACACATGCAGGTTTTCAAAACGTACCCAAAGATGAACAGATTGCATGTCACGCTGCAACCACAAACATGTCTTCAAACACTCATTTCTTTTGGCAAAACCTGTGGATTACTGCCGTTTCATTTGCACTTCATACGTATCTGTGTCGCGCCACTCTCATAGCGGAAATCTGAAACGGGCAGCATGCCTGCGGGGAAGCTTCACGTTGAAATGTGGAACAACAACGTCTAGGACCACACGAGCAGCTCGCTGGTGGTTTCGGCTTAATGTGACATCAGGATGCTAACATGCTCATTATGACCGAGCTAACATGTTGATGTTTGGAGTTCTTGCCGACCATGCTCACCACCTTAGTGTAGCATTTGATTAACACAAAGTGAAACCAACAATGCAGCAGACTTGCAGGGATATTTTTTGCAAAAACTGAAGTGCTGGATTACATTTTTGACATGATGGAGGAAAAGTTAGGGATGGGCAAAATCAATACAGTTAGAGCTGCAACGATTATCGAGCTGATGAATCGATTGAACAAAATGAATCGCCAACTATCGTGATAATTGACTGTAATTTCTAAAGCGAAAATGCGAAACACTTGCTGGTTCCAGCTTCTTAAAGGGGCTTTGTGGAACTTGGCGTTGTGCTGGAAGCCGGTCTTTAGTTAACACCAGCGGATTTCCAAACTAATGCTAGCCGCCAGTCGAGGCAGATGGCCGCCATCCTTTGAGTCCGCTCAAGCTCACGCGGGGAAATGTTGGGTCTCGGTGAATAATTAATCGAGGAGTATGGTTTAGACCTGGTTAATTTGGGAAAGCGCTGTCCTTCAGAAAGAAATCCACAGACCAGCAGCATTGAACAACTCAACCATCCACAGGCTTATATAGACGACCGAGGGGGACGGGAAGGGTCTCCTTCACATGCAGTTACAGTCTGCTCATAGGTGGCCGTGTGTTGGACGAGAGAAGGAACTGAAGGCATCAGTTTTGGCTCTGGGAAATTGTGGTGAGCATTTTTATTTTATTTTTTTACATTTCATATCTAAACAATGAATCTAGTTATGTGAAAATAATCGGCAGACTCATTGATATTACAAATAATTGTAGCTGCAGCCCTAATTAAGATTCATCCTCTCAGGACCATGAATATCTATGAAATACAACACATGGAAACCCAACTAAAGGTTGTTGATATGACCCCGATTCCCTAAAAAGTGAATAAAATGAGAATATAAGCATCTGCATCTACGAGATGTATTCACTGACAGCGGTTTTGGGAAGTGTTGTGGGGTCCATGTAGTAATGACATTCATACAATCCAGTGTTTCACAAAGCGGTCATTCCCAATCATGACGCTGTGTTACCAGTGAACCTGTTCACCGGTCGGACGTTCCAAACAGGTGTTTTTGGAGAATTTCACAACTTCCCCAGTCTTTTGTTTGCCCCCGTCCCAGCTCGTTTGAAATGTATTGCTGGAATCAAATTCTAAACAAGCACACTTTTTTTTTTTTTTTTAGATCGGGGTTGTATTTCAGTCTGGTGGTGACTGACAGACCTACTTTATAATCCACTTACACAAAATGTTTTTTTTAATAATCATAGTCAAACTGCAGGTGTTTGCTTTGCTCACACCGAGCACAAAGCAAGAATCCTCTGCACTTTGATCATGTGTGATTTTTGATTCGTTAAGCTCCGTATTCCAGAAAACAGAAGCCCTGACATTAGAAATTCTCACTTCCCTCCCTCACTCTGTTCCTCTCTCTTTCTTTCTTGTTGTTCGGGCCCCCTCTTGCCCTGTAGGAGTAGGATTAAGTTTGCTGTTGCCAGTTCTTTTTTTTTCTCTCTTCTGAAGCTGGAAACTCACAAAAGACTCAAAAGCCCTGCGGGCGAGTATTCTCCCACTGATGATAGATTTCACATCGCAACTTTTACCACACCACACACCCACCCACACACACACACACACTCACAAATTAATACACACTCTCTCCTGCCAGCAGTCCCCTTAATAGTCGCTGATTGTCCAACACGCCGGGGACAGTTCTGCTAGAAGCTTCTCGAGCCCCGAGTCTGAACCTGTCTCAGTGGAGCTATTTGTTGTAGAAGAGACAGAACCAGAGAGAAAGAGATATTATGATCCCTCCCAGCATTCAGGATTCATAAATCCACATTGTGAACTGAGCTGAGCTGTGAGACACATCAAAGAAACAAGAAGTGATCATCCCTTGATCTGTTCAATTATACCTTTTTTTTTAAAATGCACTTTAAAGGTTAATAAATTGCTTCAAATAGACTTTGATCTTCTTCACAGCTTTTGCGTTTGACGGGGCGTTTTGCTGGATGTCGGCCCGCTTGTATGGGATTTTGTGTGATACGTCACCGCACTGGTTGTTATATCGACTGCGGCAATGTGTCTCCCCCGAAACAACTCCGCTGCTCCTCCGTGCCTCTTCAAAAAATAGCGAGTGGTCTAAATGTAATCATTGAGCTTGCATGCACAGATGTGATGCGTGTTTTCAGAGGTTCGAGCAAATATTGGACCATTTTGCAAGCCCGAATCCTATATTTTCCCACCTCTGTATTCCAACCGATCTATTTTGATCTAATTGTGTGTGTACGGCCTCATAAGGTAACGATTATGTAAACAGAAATATTAAACCGATTTCTTTGTTCCTTTTATAGCTGCGCGACATAGCAGCGACCACATCTAGTGCGAGAAACAGAGCAGCTCCCGTGTCTGAACATGAGCAGCCTTTCATTACTTCACACAGAAATATTAACTTCAACCAGGCAAATATCGCACCCACACGTACGTGCACACCACATGGAGGCTGCAGGGCCGTGTCCTTGTTGTTGTTGTTGCTTGTTTTTCTTATTGACCTGCTTTCGGAGTCATCTGAGAATTTATGATATTATTCTAATGGAACAATATTTGTCTTTGGTTGCCGACATGACACACACTCCCAATATTCTATTTCACGAGAAGCATAGAGCCAATTTCTATAGACAGACACCCCTCTGAGGTAACGCAGAGAACACATACGGTCGTTCTGATTGCTGTGTTGAGCCTGCTCATCATACTGATTTGTCAGTTCTTTTCACTTGATTTATTCAGCCCGACATTGTATTTGTGTAATCCATTGATTTGTTGGGAGGGGGGAGTTGTTTGTTTGGTTTTTGCCTTGACTGAGTAGTGGCTCATGACAAACCCATCCCTCCAATGGTATTTTTAGTGAACACATAATCTGTGTTAGGAGACGCTGGCATTTCACGCGTATGACAGAAACATGCCGATTTAGGAGTTGCGCAAGTTAATCCACGATATCTCTATTGCTAGTTTTTTTTCAATGTTACCAGGTAGCTATGAGGAACAGTGATGTTGTCACCCTGCCTCTGAAGCTCTGCTTGGTCAGCTGTTTGTCTAACCACACTACATTTCTGAACAAATCTAGAACCAGACTGTGCCGCCTTTATCTCCTTCGCATAAGCCTGATTGACCTCTTGACCTCTCCAGACACATCTTTTATTGTTTTGTAGTCATCTGATTTTATCTAACCTTATGTGTGTACAAATAAAGTGTCCACATCATTTTTTGAAAGACAAAATTGGCTCACTGGCCCTGTAACTGCGTAACATTGTCACAACATTTGATGCCGTGGACCAGGGTATAGGCACAATCACCCACTCTTGAAGCGAGTATCCCCGAAATTTATCTCATTAGAATTTTGCCATGTGTCACTGGCCATTTGATCCGTCGATTGGCACCTGATAGCATATATCCTACAGCTGCTAGCATGGTGTATCCACACAGAGTTTGCAAAAGGGAAATTAATATAATTTTGAAGCTGTTGAAGCAGGAGTGCATTTACCGAAAAAGAAAAAAAACAACCAACCAACAAGAAACGTCCTTTTTATGTCTCAGGATGTGGTATTTACATGATCTTTAAATCTCACATGTATAATTATGAGACAAATATCATACTAGGGGAAGAATGTAATTTGAGTTTTTTCATAATCAAGAGACCTTTACATAGAATCTTATAAAATTTCCCGGACGCCAAATACCAAAGGTCTTAATTACAGGATACAGAAATCTTTATTCATTCGTCATAATGAAAATGTTTTTCTGTGGTGGATGCAATGTACTTCTGGGCTCGGCCTCGTGTTTTGGGAGTTTTAGTGGTTGATTTTTGAGCATGAAGTGGTTTCTTGTGTTGAGTCAAGAAAGAATGAAGTATTTAGAGTGAATCAACTGGTGAGAATCTGGAAAAAGATCTCCAAATGAAAAGTGGCTGCAGTTCTGTCTAAAAATAGTGTAAAAAAACACTAAACCTATTAGAATGTAACCCGGCATTATCACTTCCCCCAACAACAACCTAGTCCTAGAAAAACATATATGCCCCCCACCCCCCTAATTTGTGCTGGTTCTCAAGTCCTGCATGCGTTCAGTGGGGTGTTAATGGATGGGGAAACCCTCTTTGTGGATTATAGATGAGGGTGGGTGACCTGCTTCCGTGACTGAATCTGTGATGAGGTGATAGAAGCAGAACCAGCCTGTTTAAAGACTAAATTATTCAGGAATCGCCCCAGGCTGCCCAAAAGGTTGCGCTCATTGCGCATTTTGATTGAAAAATAACACATATAAACAAATTCCAGGATGGGAAAACATTTTCAGGTTAATTTGACACATCAGTGGGCAAACCAGTGGTGGTATAAAGCTATGATGGCTTTTTGGAGATAGTTGTCCACTTTGAGGAAGCCAATTTCACCCTAACAGCATTTTAAACACGTAAATCCGATCAGGACAATCGAACAGTTGTTATTGGCTGATTATGTAGGAACGATTTTGTTAAACATAATTAAGGGAATTTTCGGACTCTTCTGACAATGCCAACCGAGGAGTGTAAACACGGAGGCAAGGCAAGTTTATTTGTATAGAACAGTTCAGACACAAGGCAACTCAAAGTGCTTTACAGGGGCATAAAATCACATTAAAAGACATTATGAATTGCATTTAAAACAAATAGAAAGACATCAAAAAAACAAAACATTAAAGCGAGATAAGCAATTGGAAAGTAGGCTAAAATACAATAGTTTTAAAAGAAATAAGACTAGACTTTCAGGGAGTTTGCTTCACATACGTGGTGCATGAAAACTGAACACTGCTTCTCCATGTTTAGTTCTGGCTCTAGGGACTGAAAGCAGACCTGTACCTGACAACCTGGATGGTTCGTAACTTGGCAACAGGTCAGAAATGTATTTTGGCCCCGAAACCATTAAACACTTTATAAACTGCCAGCAGGATTTTGAAATCTATTCTTTGACTGACAGGAAGCCGGTGTAAAGACCTGAGAACCTGAGTGATGTGGTCTACTTTTTTGGTTCCTGTTGCGACTCGAGCAGCAGCGTTCTGAATCAGCTGCCGCTGCCTGATGGGTTTTTTAGAGGGTCCTGTAAAGGCACCGCTACAGTAGTCGAGTCTGCTGAAGATAAATGCATGGACAAGTTTTTCCAAATCCTGCCGAGACATAAGTCCCTTTTGTATGTACTCAGCTGTCGATTCAATAACGTGGGGGCTTTGTCCGTGGTGAGTCAGACATGAAAACATGAAGGCTGAATCTGTGCCTTCTCTCCAAAAAATATGTGCAAGCCTCACAGAGGGGGGAAAAAAAGTGTGTTTGGGAGCTCTTTGTCAAAAAGTCAGAATGATTTTTTGGTAGCTGCCCTTGAAAGATTGACAATGTGGTAAATACCAGTGAACAACTGGGGAAGGTTTGATGAAGTGCTCTGAATTCACAGTCCAAGTTGTGACATTTTATTTCAACACAGGATGGAAACCTGTCACACAAAGTATCAGGTTTGCCTGCATGCAAACCAAAGTCAGTACAACTCAGGCTACAGGGTAAATACAGCATCCATCATAGCTTCCAGTTATCGCTTACTGAATATGACCAACAACATGTCCATGCTGAACGATTTGCCTGGCTTCCATTATTCACAATCTTCTAATGGCTTTCATGGGCCCTCTCCATGTCATACATTAAAAAAATGACTGATGACTGCCCGAAGGCAAATACGTGGTAAACATGATGTTCTTGCGTGATGTTTCTCAGACTTTGCAATTTGACAAGAACCACTTAAATGCACCATTAAACAATGGACTGGCCTGTAATGGATTGTGGGATAATAATAGCTGTATATTCGATTTATTTTGGCGTTTTCTGTCTCGAAATTTGGACCCGAAAGAGGAAACATTGGGAAGCAGCGATGGCAACAAAGGTCGTAAAGGCAGACAGGACACAAGCAGCGACACCATAAAACGGTTGACTGTGACCATCGAGTCTGTTTTGTGCTGCATGCACACAATGCTGGTGGAATGGAAAGAACATGAATAACGCCAACTGTTATTCCAACTTGTGTTCATGCATCATTCCAAGGTGGCTTACCATAATTGCTACCATTGCTGACCTTGTAGTCACACCACATCAATACCCACAATGCTATTTTAACTTTTATGTTACTTTTTTGTGACAACGTAGCTTAATGCAACTGCCAGCCAGTTAGATTAGCAAGTCACAGTTTGCAGATGTCATGAACCACTGACTTTCGCATCCAGAGGCTATAGAAAAAACCTCTAACTAGCTTTTTAGCTCAGCATGCTCACTCACGATCCACTCAGCTCGTTTGGACCATATCTACGAACATTAGGCTGTGAAAAAAGAGGGGGAGATTTTCATTTGTATTGGAAAGTGGCATTCCGTCAACACACCTGTCCCTACATAACCCCACACCAATAGAATAAATACAAGAATGTGACAGTAATATCACTTTTAAGGTTTAAATTCATAGCTCACACTCAAAACCACAATTAAAACAAAGAAAAAGGTACAAAACAGCGATCGTAAGTCAACAACAGACGGTAGGAAAGAGCAAGAAGGATAAAATGATGCATTACTACAGTTTGCAGTGAGGAGGCAAGACGGGCAAGTGAGACAGGAGGGAAATGTCAACAAAGAGGAAGGTCTTGCATAGCCTTGGTCCACTCCAACGAGCCGACCGGTGAAATCACTGTAGTTGAGTGTTTCGTCTGATATCAGGTATCAAGGTTTTTTGCAATTTGAGTGAAATTTGGAAGCGTACTTCTTCTTCTTGGGACCTGTTCCATCCATTTTTAGTGGCAAACTGAGCAAAGCAGTGACGAGTGACGCGTGTTAGGCAGGGTCGTTTGCATACACTCACCTCTGGTTTGGGTTTCCAAGTACTACGACACATAGGAGAATAGGATAATAACAGGGAGACAGTATATTATTAATAGTTTATTATCTATACTGCACAACTGATTGTAACCAGCCTAGTCCTGTTTAATGTGGACAACTGTGCATCTTATTTCCCTTTATTTGATTTGTGTTAAGATGTATTTCAATTTTTTGTTTTAGCAATTTTACCAGTTAAGGCTGTTTATTGTTAATCTTGGGGAAGTCCATAGTATAAGTTGCCTCTTGACAATGTTTCACATCTGTTCATGTCATTATATCAAATACAAAAAAAGGAAATTTGCCACTGTTGAATGTTGCTGCAAAATGGCATCTTTTGCTCTTTGGTGGAGAGACTTTTACACTAACATTCAAAAACACTTAACACTGACTGTTATCAAACTCAACAGCAGCTCCTGACAATAATGTTTCACGCTGGATTTTCCATCCGAGAGTCCGGTAAGGCCTCGAGCACCGCGTTACTCACTGAGCGATGAGAGATGATTACAGGTGGCAGCACCCAGTTCCAGCGTGGACGGAGAGCAGAAGGAAGAAGGCACTAAAAGATGTCGACGGTGGAAAAGTTAAGCATCTCCTTCTCTCCAGTATATTTGTCATCACTGTTAGTGCAGCGATGTTCAGCCCAGGCATGCTGTGATGTGTTTATGATATCCCACAGCTAAAAAAAAAAAAAAAATGCTGCATACAGTGTAGTTACAGTACACGGTGAAGTAAATGTACAGTAGGTTTGCATGTGTGCAAATGCAGGTAATTGGCAGGCTGTCACATCAAATGCTTTTCAATCTGCACTTCATTATTGCTGCACTCCAGTGGGTGGGGAAGTCAGGTGTGTTTGTGTGAGTTATGTGTGTGTGTGTGTGTGTGTGTGTGTGTGTATGCGAGCGAAAGTGCGCGTTTGTGAATGTAACCCACGGCTGTTAAGTGCCGCGAGCCTTAGGAAAACATTTCCACTTCTCTGCACTACGACTGCCTGCACTAAATCATCACTGGATCTCCCACGCGCTCCTCCCTCAGTCGTCCATGAATTACATTCTCTCTCGCACTCGCACACAGCGGTCTGTAAGTGAGTGTCTCTTTGCCGCATCGTTTAATCTCTATGAAGTGTTTAATTATGGTAATAACATTTCGTCTCTGAAAAGTTCTGCCCTAGCTGAAGGGAACTTAAAGGGGGGGGAAAAAAAACACCCTTAGACAAGACGACACTGTTAGAAGGCTGCTGCTGGTGATGCGTCATGCAGCCCTCTGTTCATTTTTGATGCCGTATTGTCTAACACAGCTGGAATTGGAATGGAAGTCAGTGGAGCGCGTACCTCCACCAAGGTCCAACAGTCCCATTCGATCCAATAAAGCCTTATCCAATGTCAAACTCAATGATGGTGGTCCTGTATCCCTCTAAAATCAAAACCACCCATAACTGGTTAACCGTATTTAAGTTCACCATATCTATGATCAGCATCAAAGTGTACGCACACGCTCATACCAGCCAGCTAATAACACCTGATTTTATCCTTTATTTTCCTCAAGTTCCATGCGGTTTTCCTGGATAATTTAAGTACCCTACCCTTTAATTTGAAGTACCCTATCTCACAATGTCAAAGGTGCACTATGTATTTTGGGGAATTTTCTTTTTTGATGAGTAAGAACTTCACCGACTGATTTTTTTTATGCTTACACAAACTAAATAAACAAACCTCTCTTTGTTTTCATGACTGAATAAACTGAATAAACAAACTGACCTTAAAGGACAACATATTGTTTTACTTTGTTTACATTTGGCGGACCCTGCCACCTTTCTAGCTTAAACAGTGTTCTGGGTACCTTATTTTCTTGTTTTTTTCTTTGAGGAATAAAACTAGTGGGCGGCTAAATTGGACATTCTAGATACTGGGGAAAACAGGCAGAAGCTAATTTTTAATTCTCTTTATCGTTTGTAACAAAAACAACAATTATGCCACCTGTCACATTTGATTTGCGCTCAGTCTAAGTGTTGGAAAACACATCAGAAAGAGAGTTTAAAGTAGCTCCCATTGGCCACGCGTGAAGGTGAAGTGAAAAACTGGCTGTCATAGAGGCGGGGAAATGTGATATTGTTAAATTTGGGGATAATGGCACATGTTTTCACAGATGGTCTCTCCTGGAAGATATTTTACAGTGTTGCACTCTGTTGTTAGCATAAAAAGCGCCACGACACCATGGCACAAACTGGCTTCGTGGGTGTGCATTTCCGATGTCATCCGCCACCCAATCCTGCATCAGAAAGGTGTGGCGTTTCGGAAACTCGACTTCTGGGATTGTATTTTTCACAGTTATCTAAGGCAACACATTTCCCGCTAAGGCTATTTCCTTTCCTGCAAAGGGGTTTTGTGTAGTATAATCATATACTGTTCCTGAGGTCAGGTTTCTGTGTAGGAGCATTTCTGGTTCATGTATCGGGCTCCACATGTGTCAAAGTAGGCCGATTTCCGAGTCATTGCTACCTGAAAGAATACATCCACCGTCGACTTTCCTTTGAAAAAGCATCGAATCCCAAACAACCTGACAACGGTTAAAACAAACCACACAAGAGGAGTTTACTTCTTCGTAAACAACACCTTCAGGAAAATTCCACTCCTCGCGACGGAACGGTTTCCCTCCTCCCCTCCCAGCCGAACAGAGAGCAGCACAAAGTTGGACGGCCAGGTTTGATATAGCCCAGGTGTTTATTTAAGCCTGCGGCACCATCAGATTACTTACCCGTCAAACGCCACATTTACAGATGCTGCGGGTTTTCGCACCGCAACCTAACGTGAGTTGCTCAGATGTGGTGTTTCTCTTTTTGCCGGGGATCATTTCATGCCTGTGAACTGTATCCAATCACAGCTAATAGAGTCTGTAGCTGTCACAGATAGAGACAGCTCGAGAAACAGAGCGAGATAGGGGGTGGGGGAGGGCGACGTCTGTGGGGAAAAACAGACAGGAAGACAAGGAGAGAGAGGGAGGCGGCGGAGGAGATAAAATTAGAGAAAGGCAGCGGCTGAGATTGGCTCGACGCAGCCGTTCGCTGTGAAATTACAAAGCCATTATTTGATGGGGGCTTAAATGTCCCGTGCCTCCTCCGCCTGCCTGTAAGCCTGTCGTGAACCCACACGCTGAGGAAACTATTTCCAGGTGTGAAATGGATCCACCGCGGCACTGCTTTAGGGATTTCGGAGGGAGGGAAAATGGAAACTTCAATTTGATGAAGACTTCAGCTCAGACAGACTTCCTCTACCTGAGCCAGGCCTCTGTGGCTTAACCATGAAGCCCTCATGACCCGCTCTCTCTGGGTGGATGGAAGGAAAGAAATCTGGCAATATACCGCAACCCCCCTCATCTAATAATAATAATAATAATAATGATAAAGACATAGATACACGGCACAATGTCAACCCCCTGAGCCTGGAGATAAAGACATACCTGACATCAGCGCCACAGCTGTATGAAGAGGATAACTCGGGTTTAATGGGTTTATGGAGGAGCACACTTATATTTTTCTAATTAAATCCGGCAATAACAGAGTGACGCAGAGGATATGGATGATTTCTTTATTAAAAAATGATTTAATAGTGTTTTCCCATCATCCGCAAATGTCCCCCACCAGATAATAAACATCCCTTTGTGAGACTATGATGGTTTTTCAATCACATGTGCACAGTTTTCTTGTTTTGTGGAAATGATCAGGACACAATGGCAAGTCCTCAGTCACTTTTTCACATGATCATGGAATGAATACAATAAATAATAAATTAAGAGATAAATCAGATGGTTTTCTCATGATCACTGACTCATTTATCTGCAACTTCAGAAAAAATAGCTGATATTAAGTACGCAAGTTCCTCTTTGAAAGAAAGCTGATTTTTGACCCTTTGGGATTGTTTGTTGGTATTTGATGATCTGGGAACGTGACTCAAAAGTAAACTTTCTTGCAAAGTTGACCTTTAAAACTACAAAAACATAATAACAATATTGCAAAAAATAAAAGTAATGTTACAAGTTAGTATAATGGACAACTCAAAGCATTTCTTTTTGGGCAAGTCCAGCCTTGCTTTTGTAAAAATGAAGATATCAATGGGCAGTTAGATGGATACAATTAACAAGGGAATTCAGCCAATGACAGGCTGGAATGTCAGAGCCAACATCTTTCAGGAACATTTTACCTTAGTATTTTTATTCCCATGCCCATCCACTAGCTTAGCATATGAAACCAGTCAGTGTGTACATACAGTACATGTAAGACTGATGTTGCCTTTCAAATGAAAGTTGTGAACGACTCTGTGATGTGTTTTGGCTTCATACAGCTCCTCATTTTTGGGGCTTTTCCACTGGCGCTTTTGGGCGGCGCTGAGTCAAACCATGCCGGGCTGATTTCCTTTTCCATTTTTGTTTTTGTTGTTCCATTTTTTGTACACGAGACGGACTATTTCTGGATAAGGGCCGAAGCATGCCCGTCCCGGCTCCAAGAGGGCTATGTTCAGTCTCCCGTCTGCGATCAACGACCCCCCTGCTCCCCCAAAACAAGCATGTGTTGTGACACTCAACTTGTGCCAGTGCCGGAAAGGAAACTTGGGTTCTCTAATCTTGTAGCTTTTTATTCAGTCTCTATGGTTTGGAAGTTGAGTTTCTTCTCCAGTGTCCCTCTTTGTACTTTCACATATCTGCTTAATTTTACCATTTCATTGTGTTCGCTTTCATCCAGTTCAAAAGCCATATTAAGTTACTGCTGGTGAGAACCCAACATTTCCTGATTTTGCTGCTTCATAATAAAAGCTTTTGAATAAATAAATAACACAGGACTTTTATTGTAAAGGATCTAAAGTAAAATGAAAGGAAACCACTGACCGAATTAGCAGAGCTTTGTAAGCAGCTGTTCGTTGATAGTGCCGATGGGAAGAAGATTTTTTGAGACATCTTCAAGCAGGTGGCCCTGTTGTACCGGAAAATGCAAATTATCTAGCTCTAACTAACCTGAGCTGAGCCAGCATGTGTACTGAAAAGCCATCACTGACAGAATCCAAAAGGACTGCAACCCGATGGAATCATTGCAGGTTTTAAAACATTCAGGGCTTTGCAATCACGTAAAAAAAAGAGGTAGGAAATACATTTTTGTTCGTGAAGGAAAAATAAGCATGAATTGAAGGATTGCAAGTGTATCAGGATGTGTTATCGCAGCAGGGCAGCACCTCCTGCAGCACCTCCTGCAGCCTCACAGTATTCATATTCATCACCGCTCCGTGGTGTCCGACTCTCACAACAGTTTGCTGTCTGTCCTCCCCACTCAGGTGGACTCACCTTGGAGGAGGCCACCACACCTCGATGCTCCCCCCCACACACACACACAGCGCATGCATTAGCCTTGAGTCGGAGACACTGACTGTGGAACAGCAGGAGACAGCAAGGACAGCAAATGACTTCCAAAGGAAACACACACAAACGTGTGGTTGTGTGTGTATTTCAGGTTTTAATATCTGATCTGAAAGTTGGTACCGGCAGCACTGTCCTGCTTTTTAATAAATATGACCACGTTAAGGTCAATAATTCCGAAAATACATGGAAATTGAATGCAGACATTCAGGGGGCAGAAAAACTCCCACCAACACCCAGACTGGTGAAATTATTTCTATGAGTCTGTCAGGCATGGTGACCCGCCTCCATGTAAGAGAAAACCTTCAATTTACAGAACAAATTGACATTTCACTGCAGGTTATTTAAAGTGGGACAGGCAGTAGCATCCATCATGTAAAAGAGACTGATATCACCCCGGTATATTAGCCTTACCTCGATGTGTTTTTTTTGTGTATCAGAACTGAAAAAAATCCTCCATTGCTGTCAACAAGACTCATTTTCGTCCTAAATTTGCTAAATCATACCGTCTAATTATGTTAGCTGTTACCTTAAATTCAAACATCTGTCTACTTAAAACACTCAAAATTACTTCATTTCTTTTACTTGACTCGCTGTGAGTCTTTTAGCTTCGAAAATGACGTTTCATTTGGAATTTAGTTTGATTGAACAAATTTAACCACTGAAATGATGGTATTTACATTAGATTGCAGTCCTTTTACCTGCAAAAACAATGTTGCTATGTATGCTAAAAATGATTAAGAAATTGTTTGAATACTTTTTTCAGTGCATAATGTTGAAACTTTAGTAAAAATATTAACTTTTGTCATGTACTGTGGGCAAGTCCAGCTCTGTTCACAGCAGCCTGTCAATGACAAAACATGTCAAAGTCTCATAGCAGTGAGGACCTGAATCGCTAATCAGAGCAGACATCCAACAGAAACAGAATAAAGAATAAAACGTTTCCGTGCTGGACACAGAGCAAAACTTCTTTTGCATTTGCATTTTTGGCTTGAGAACAAATACGATACACCAGTAACTGAGTTTCCCAGCCAGAAATGTCAGCACCACCTGAAAACCTCTCTGCAGACATGTATTTGTTTTATTCCAACAAAATTGTTGTTGATTCTCCTTTAATCTCCCACTGGCCTCTCGCAGGTCCATGTACGACAAGCTGCTGTATCTGACATTTCAAAGCTTGCACACCACGCTGTGTGACATTTCCTATTTCCACTTCACCAAGGACATGCTAAAGTCATCTGAAAGGACAGGAGGAGGGATTCTGCTTCTTCTTCTCCTCAGACAAGCATCAAAGGCCTCGGGCCTGCTGCTCTCCTGACGGATGAAGGCTGCAGGATGTTTAGTCATATCACCGTTAGCCTCATTAAAGCTCACCCTTGGGTGCTGTAAACAGAGAGGGGACGATTAGTCTGCGTTCAGAGCGCAGTTTAGCTTCAATCTTCACTCCCAGCGGGGGAGGAGCCGTACAGACGGCTACTCATCAGCCTGTCCTCTGTAGTTTGGCCTGGACCACAGCGTCACACTGACCACAGGTCTGTCTTTGGCTCACAAAAGGTTGTAAAAACTAAACTACAAAGAAATCTCCCATAAACACAACAAACGCCTACAACTACAGTCAATTTCATATAAAAGATGGATTGGCTATGTGTATGGTGAATGGCACTACTTGTTACAAAGCGCAGGGCAGCCAAATTTGCAGTGCATTTGTTTTAAAGGTCAGCAGGCAATGGTTTCAAAAAGAAGTCAGATTGTGTGTAAGCTTATGGGAAAATGATACTACTTCTCTTTTGATTTATTACCTCAGTAAACTGCTCCCTAATGAGTTTATGATCCCGATCACTAGTTTCCAATCTTCTCCAATGCCGCATGATGCTAGTTTGGAAATGACTGTCCCATTCAGAGTTAAAAAGGATATAAAGCAGAGGATGCTTTCAGGATGCATCAGGATGTCCCCCCTCAGCTGGGAATAATGAAGCATTTAGCGAATAACCGGCCATCATACTGGTAAAAGTAGATGTATATATATGAACAGACTTCATAAGATGGACACAAACATGACTCTAACATGAAAGCTAACGAGCTAACATTACTCCTTTTCTGGTGGATGTCTAAACAGGCAATTCTTTCCTTGACACTTTTAAAAAAAAGAATTTAAAAAAATGTATAATGCGAAAATATAGAGTCTGGGGGTTGCAAATACTATTAAACTCAACTCTTGGTGACCATCCCCATTTAGCTCTAGTGCCAACCTCAGCACAAAGTAGCCACGTATTCAGAGGAAATATCAACATTGGCAATATTGCAATGTCATTTCCTAAGCGCATTCACACTCCCCAGAGGACGTACGATTCTGGACACATGAGGTTCCCTCTCCTGGCATTTTCAGGACAAAATGTCAACGAGATATCACCTAATCAAATAAAAAATGATGGGAAGTCGATCCGAAACATCCTCCAGGCCGGTGTCAGTGCTGCAGTGATTGATGTGCGTACAAGTTTTGATGGAGCAGATTGTCAGACATCCCGAGATAACGGAAATCAATTTCGTTGTCAGATTCCATCATTCGCCTGACGAGTGAGAATACTCCTTGGATCTCCTTTGTTCCAGTGAAGAGACGTATGAGCCTCTCTCTTCTCATTCCCCCTGTCTTCCTCTCAAAGTTAAGGCCCCAGTCCGGTCAGAGTTGTAGTCTTGTCCTTTGCTGTTGGATGTTTGCTCTTCACTGTGTAGAATGATACATGTGCAGGGGTTTGACACTAGAGGGCTGTTTTCACATCCACTGCTCGAAGTGTAAATCACTTGTTTTTAAAAGAGAGCAGATAGAACATAATCTCTTAAATGTTTATTACTTTTACTGCATAGCTGGGAAAATCATTACACTTAAGATCAATTTGGACTTTTTTTAAAAATTCATCTTAAAATGATTACGTGAGGTGATATGGTTAAGCGCGCAGGCAGAATTCTTTCAGGTATGTGTTTGATTTCCACAGGCGTTGACTCTGTCATCAGATCCGACCCCTGCAGGAGACTGTGACCTCATCAGTGCGGCACAGAGAGACGCCGGGGGACTCGGGGCGGCGTGTCTGCTTGTCGTGAATGTCGAGTGTGATGTGACGCTGATCAGAACGCAGGCAGCGTGAGGTGGAGGGAGGAAACTTCTTTAAGAGTCCCGTCACTTCCCCAGTCGCTGCCCCCCGTGCCAAAGTCAATGTTGTCTTAACATCCCAGGCCCAATTTCAGGAGGTGAAAAAAGCCTGAAAGGATCTGGGGGAAAAAAACGAGGTTGAAGCCTGCAGCTCAAATTAAAATATCACTGGGGTAAACAGACTGGGTTTCCTCCTGTGGTTACACACCCTCGTCACCCTTGTCGCTTTTTTCTGCCTGTCACTTCTCACCCGTCGGCTTCTGATCCAGCTGTGGCTGCTTGTGCAAGAGCCATTTGCAGAGTGAACAACCTTATAAGGCTGCATTACGCTGAATTCAGGTCCATTCATGAGTGCACTATAGCCTCAGGAAACAAAACTTATATGTTTCATAACTTGTGCTGTTTTTTTAACCCTCAAATATCAACATAACTTCCATTGAGGAGGTTGTTTCAGGTCAATTTTCTTGCCAAAGTCTTTCTGAATATTGTTTCTCCTACTAGAGAATATCTTAGCTGATGAAAAATGCTGATACTCTCATCTTAGGTGCCCTCAGTTATTAGCGTGCGCACACAGCAATTAAGCTTCACAAGCAGTATTGGGTAATTTGCTGACTTTCTGGCCCTGATTTAGCCTCTTAGGAACCACACAAGCTGTCCTGACTTGTTGTTGGAGGTTGTTGGGGCCATGTGCAGCTTGTGAGGAAAATCACTCTACCAAGAGTGGAAAGGAGTGCCCTGACTTGTCTGTATTTACTAGTCAAAAGTCGTTTGTAGCTTTTTTTTTGTCAAACATGACTTACCATGCCATAATTATAATATTCATCATAAAATATCAGGTGTCTATAGAGGAAATGAAGGTCATTACTGGTTCATGCATTATAATGCAGCATATCATGTCCACTTTTCATTGGTGATGGAGGACTGATGTTTCTGTTTCTTATACATTCATGCAAGCTCACAATACCATGATCAGCCTTGGATGACTTACTCTTTCAAATCCAGTGGCCTTCTATCACCCCCTACCTTTGCATTCACGTCACAGCACCTCTGTTGCGCCCTCAAGTGGTTGCCAGTTTGTTCAAGCAGCTAACGTTGCTAATGCTAGCTACCAAGTGTTTATGTTGCTAACACTAGATAGCCAACGTTAAAACACGAGCTAACGTTTAATGTTGCTAACTCTAGCAAGCTAGCTAGATTGCTTTAGCAAGCTAGCTAACGTTAGCGGATTTGGCGACATGCTGTAGAACTCTAGAACGCAGACATTTTTGTGTTTTATTCCATAAACTGGCAACTACCATGACTCTTGCTTGCTGACGAAACACAGGTACCACATGACTCCAACTGGTTATACTGTTGGTTCAGAAACCTTTTTAGCTGGGGCCGACTGACAGAATTCTTACACAGAGGTAAACAAAAACGTTTCGGAATGGACAATGTTTTTTTTAAATATTTAATTCTCAATTAATTTGCTTTAATGGAAAAGGCACAGTTTTATTCTTCCTTTCTGCAATTTCTGTAGATCTTTTTTTTTGGCTCAAAACCACAGCTGAGCAGATTAGCTAAGAGGGACAGAAGGATTCAGTGGGGTTGATAGTTGTGTTGGTTGGAGATTTTGTGTACAAAGGGTATCCACTGTGGACTATTTGTGTTTGGAATTAATCCACATGCTATGATTTTATCATGTGGAACAGCTGACTAAATAAGCATTATTGGATAATTTAGCCTTGGAATAAACTGCAAGACTTACTTTTTTTTTTAAGCAATAAGGCCTTCAATCGTTTAGGGCTGGATTGTCACATCATCAAAGACACAAAGGCCATGTTTTTTTCCACAGTTTTATGGCACAACAGCAAAAACAATCAAAACAAAGTTGTTGGAAACAAAAGCCCTGTGCTGTCAAATGAAGTGAACCGAATGCATTATACATTTTAAATGAGTGTATTAATTTCCATAGAGTGACCTCTGCGGTCTGATTTGGCTGCCAGCGAAAGCTTTTGATGTCCAGCTGGGTTTCAGAGTCTTGCATTGGAAATGAGTCTTTTTATGTGGGCCATACCTAACAATGTCTTGACACCAGTGCATAAGCTGTTTCAGAAGGGTGAGTGGGTGTAGTCTATGCTGTACATGTGCGTGTTAAGCCTGAGGCTAAGTGTCTTGATTGACAGGGCAGGCAGCAGAGTCCAGTCTGGTGGTCCCACAGGCGGCGGGTCTCCATTGAGGTCTGACCCGCCTGTTTCCCCTCATCATCATCTCACTCTGCCTGCTCAGGTGCAATATTTCCCAGAGGCATCTTCTATACTTCGCTAAAAAAGAATGTGGTGTTTTATTATTTTTTAGTTTCAGTGGCCTGATTACTCTCCTCATCCGCACACAGTTTAGGCATTTATTTTTTCCAGGCTCACAAGCAAACCTACCAAGTGTGGAGATTTAATTTAAATGAATTGATTTCGCCGGTTTAAATGCTGGTGCTACCAAGCTGCTCTAACATTTTCAAGCTAGCATGCAAAGAATGGCTCTTCGTTTCCAAGAAAACATGCTGTGATTTCAGCACAGTGAGATTTCAGAAACATTACAGGCAACACTACATGCAGCCTCATGAACGTATACATGACACATGAGTTAAAAAAAAGAGAAGAGAGAAATGATCTTTATTATGTGGCATTCCGCATGTTAACACTTCCAGTGTCCGTTGACATTTAAATTTTTTCTTTGGCACGGAATGATCAGAATACTGTATATGTGCGGCGGCTGACCAAGTCACTGATCAATTTCCAACTCAAGATTTCTGAAAATGATAAATGACTTTCCAGTCGGTACCCTGTATTCAGCCCTGCATGTACAGCCATAGTATGCTATCAATCAATTTAATTTATAGCTTCTTCCATTCTTTCATTTCATTCAACTCAACAAGCTTCACAATAAATCAGTCAAATACCAGGAAGCCATAAACAATGAAAACGAGGCGGGAATTGAAGAGCTCTCAGAAAATAGAAGGAAATTAAAATAAACATGCAGACGATTTAAATGAAGAGAAAGAAAAATAGCAGCAGTAAATCAAAAGCTATGTAATCAAAGTGTAATTCTGAACAGCGGGAAAACTACTTACGAGATGACTGTGTTAGTCGGATCAGGATGTTTCTCTGCTACTTTTTTTTTACCTTAACTTAACAAAGAGGACCGTTGTTTGTTGATCTCAAACTGTGAGCGGGGCTATGATCCCACAGGCAATTTGATATGTTGTTTGGCGAGCCATGTCAGGCACTTCTAAAAAAACAAAACAAGCTCCATAGTGTTTAAATCAATGCTAAAAGAAAAAGGAAGTATGTGTGTGGTGGCCAAGACAAGTGTGATGTGTTCATTGTATTTCGTCCGAGTCAGCACTCTGGTAGAGGCATTCAGCACAAGCTGTGCTTTGTCTATTGTCCTTTAGCAGAGCGGTGAAAACTGCATTAGACTGTTCAAGACGAGAGAAAAGAAAAGCACAAGCCAGCTTTTTTTTTCACTGCGTCATCTAATAGCAATAGAAAATGTCTTCACCTGCAGTATTGGGATGAGAAAAGGTAAGTTTTGATGACATATTCCGAACGTAAAAGACAAAAAATAAAGTCACAATGGACTGTGAGGTAATCTTCCACCTGTATGATGAACATTTCCAATAGTTTATTGGCGCGCTGGCTGGCTTAATGTACACATGCTGTGTTTTATACTGTACAGAAGTCAAAGGGGGATGGTCTGTGCACAATAGTGAATGCTGAGGTTGGTGTCATCCTTTGGTAAAATTGAAAGTCAACCATATGAACAGTACCTGAGTATAAGTCTTAAACTACCTGAAATTAAATGTACTTAACTATCAAAAGTACAAGTCTATGTAAATTATACATATATTTACATGCATTTATATACTCTATTCTATGAGTCCACTGATTATTGGCCTGGCTGTTTATCGAATCCAATAATCAGAATCAATTGTTCTTGTGTGTTGATAAGATATATTTATTTAAAAATGTGCTACTTTGGCTCTGTTGTAGCGCGTAATCTGCAAAGTAGTTAGTAACTAAAGTACTCAAGTGAGTGTAATGAGTAAAAAGTACAAGTGGAGTGATAGTGGAAGTATATAGTAGCAGAGAATGGAAATAACGTACCAGAGTACCTCAAAATTGTAGTGAAGTACAGAACTTGAGTAGGTCTACTTGGGTTCATTTGTTTCATTAGTCATTTTTGGCTACAAAAACACTTTATTGTGTTTTGTGTCCTTTTCATAATAAGTGAAATTCTTTGATTTTGGTTGAATACAGACGACGTGAACAGTCTGCAAGACAGACTGAAGTTTAAGTTATTCAATAAGTGACAACTGCTACACCATCAGTGGCTTTCATACCTGATTGGTACCAAGCATGTGCAACTCTTAACAGAGATTACAAAGTAGCGAGATGTCTCACTCCTTCAAAACTTCCATATACAGCACTGGAAAAAAAAAACACTCATCTATTTCAGAATTTTATTGATTATGACTTGAAACGAGTTGAAAGTCCTCTGGATGTAGTCTGATGAGGCGTATGAGCTGCTGCTTTTCTACTGTTTCGAGTTTCAAACGCTGGTTTTCACCCCATATAAAGAAAATCTGCACAGGCCTTTAAATGCTATTTTTGGTATTAGCAGAAGCGGTAGTAGTTGTATGCAATGGTTGTAGCCAGATGTGAGCAACGTTACTGTAGCTGGCAAGGCTTTAATTAATCTGTTTGTCCCAAATAACCTCTCGTCTAGACAGCCAAAAACCTGTTCTTCGGGCCACAGAAAGATTTAGAGCAGTTTGGATCATCTGTTTCATCTCTCTGTGCGTCTAAAACCCTGCAGTGTCGGACTTGTCTCTGTTTCCAAGTTGCGCCAAACCTGAAACAGATGTTGAGTTACAGTATTTCTCTGCTGCTTAGTGATGGATGGGAAATATAACGTGGAAAATATATATACAAAACCAGTGTTCTTTCACCTGATCATGGGCTCTGACTACACCAGAGAAGTTTCCACCTCTCCGTTCAGCCCCGAGGAAAGAATGTTTAAGAACACAATGAGATTTATTGTCTTTCTATAACTTGTGGCCGGAGCTTGGCAGACACACGATTCGAGCATCTGAAGCCCTACCAGAGTGAAGTGATGGATTGTACTGTATACTGGAGCGCCACAATATACAGGACGAGCAACTCTGACCCAAAATTGTCTCAAGGCTCTGGCATGGCGACCATCCGTCATCATTAACCAATCAGCCAGACAATTTTTGGGGAGATATGAGCAGACACAGATGGAAATCCAGCACCGGCAGCAGCCTCTGAGTGAGGGAGGGGAGGAGAGAGAGTTATAGGCGCATAAATACAGGTGCATTAAAGGGTCAGCTCTATAAAAATACAACATATATTCTCATATAGCTCTCATGCAATCTCACCATGCAGATGGTTTGGTTTTACCACCTGTCTTTGAGATTTCTGCCACCATCAAAATACAATACAGGTGAATGGAATTTTAATATCAAAGCATTAGGCACTCAACATTTTATATGAGCATGTTGTAAACAGTTTTCATTTGAACTATTGTCTACAGAAGCAATACTCACTTTAAAAATAAGCATGGAAGTACAATCTTGCGATCTGTATTTGTGTACGAACAAGCATTGTTGGGGTTAATTGTCTGGGAAAGCAGCTCATGATCCTCGTCAGCTAATGCGGCTGACTCGAGCATCATCAAGTGGAGATTGTATCTCCTGTCTGTTTTTCCAATAGTCGGGCCGGCGGAGACCATGAAATGCAGTTAAGTGCTCCAAAAAACAATCGAAAAGGAGTTGAGACTATTTTGTCACACTGTCACTCTGTTGCGTTAGGCTTGGTTTTCTTTTGTGTTGTATTTAAAGGGGAAATTATTATGACATGGCCAGAATTTTGGTTTAAAACATTCCGCAAGTGAACTAATATTATCAACAGTGTTCACTCAGAGTGTGAAGAAGAAACATTGTTGACATTATGTCAAAGATGTCTATTGAAGTTGGCGTGCAAACTCAGCAACCCCGAACCATCCTGTCTCAGGGACACCAGTTTGATAGCCCCCATATTTTTAGCTGGAAGATGTTGAAGCAGCAGGTTCATCACAATTAACTCATAATATGATGATGATATTTTTAGACCTATATTCCTTACTAACTACAACTGTTCACTGTATGAATTGTAGTTTCTTTCTTTAACCAGCCTAACTGTCAAGATAACTCGCCAAAAATACTCACCAAACCAGACTTTTGTTATTACCTCCGGTTTGGTCGAAATAAATCCTCAGTTGATTGAGTAAGGTGAAAATATTACAGCTCTACAAGCTGTTTTCTCCTGTTGCTGATGCCTGACTCTATCTGGGTCCTCTCCTGTCCCCCTTGTAGTACCCAGAGTCATAGTCCTGGTCAAGGTGCTGTAAATCACCTCCATACTGTTTCCCCAGTTTTTAAAATGGCATCTGTCAGTCTCAGAAGTGGTGGACTTTTGGGAGGTAGATGGTGCTCGGGCAGACTCCCTCAGCCAATAGGGCAAGTCTAGTATAGTGAGCAGCAGTAAGCAGTGTGGCTGCCCCCTGCAATGTAGTTTTGGAGCTACCTTCAAATTCTGGCCATTTCTTACAATTTGTATCTTTAAAGTTTAAAACTAGCATTTTGAAGATGCTGAGGTAGCTTCTTTCTGCAATGGCCCTGCAGGTGACTTAAAACTCCTGTAATTGTGGGACAGGAGTGTCCCACAATTACCAATAATAAGCAGCAAAATAAACAATTCAAAAGGTGCAAACTATACATATATTTTGTTGCATGATCTTCTTTGGTCAAATATACTTGAACTATTCTATGAAAAATAAATAGGGGGCAGCATACTGCTAGGGTAACTTCTAACTGCTGCTAACTCTAGCTAATGTCAGCTAGTTAGCTCAGTGAGCCTCTCAGCTAGCCGTCCAGAATGGGAGCTCAGGCAACCAAGGGAGATTTTGGACTGGCACAGGCCACAGCTAGCTGGTTAGCATGTTAATTTCAGTAGATTTCTCTGCAATGCAATACATAGACATCATAATGTGATTACTGTTTTTTCTTTGCATACTGTTGATCATTTCATTTTTTTTTCTCCAGCTCTACCTATTGCACCTGTAATCGTGTATTTCATCTTAACAAATCAGATCAAAATTGTATCACTTCAAAAAAACTATTTTGACAATTTTGGTGCGAAAACAAGAGCAGGGGAGTAATCTTAAACCCACATTAAATGAAAAATGGACTTGCATTTCTATAGTGCTTTTCCTACAGTCTACTGGCCGCTCAAAGTGCTTCACAACACTTGTCACATTCACCCAATACACACACACACACACACACACACATTCATACACTGATGGCAGAAGCTGCCATGCACGGTGCCAACTGCTCATCAAGAGCAATTTGGGGTTCAATATCTTGCTCAAGGACACTTGGACATGCAGCCGAGGGAGCCAGGGATTCGAACCAGCGGCCCAATCTCCCCTCTTGAGCTGTAGCCGCCCATTACATCATTTCCCTCTTACATATAAATTCAGAATGAGTTCAGTCGCTTCCAGGTCCTCAGTCTGTTAACACAACTTCACTTTAATGTTCAGCTGAAAATCTATCTTGGCTCAGTTTGTTTTGCCCTGTCCCCTCTTTCTGCTGATGCTCTGGATGTCTTTGCTTGGAATGTACTCTCTCTCTTTCTCTCTCTCTCTCTCTCACACACACACACACACACACACACACACACACACACACACACACACACACACACACACACACACACACTTGCACTCCAGGAAGTATCATCTTCCTCTGAGCAGTGGAACATAAATGAATGCATGCGGGGGGGGAAATCACTGTTTTTTTTCTCCCCACTTTCTGGTTGGCTAATGGCAGGTTTTAAAAACGGTACTGGGGGGAATCAAAAGAGCAGCATGAAAGCCAACGCCAGGATGACATCATGGACTCTGAAAACGAAATGCAGCTAAAAATGGACGAGGGCCTTTGAAGAACAACAAGCTCCAGTAAAGCTGATTACCTCCCCGTCAGCTGTGATTTAAAGCTGGCTTTCTCCAGTCTGATGACTCACTGTCAAATAGTAGCGAGAAGAGGCTCCCTAAGTGTAATGACCTCCAGTAACTCCGATGCAAGCAGCTCAGCCTGACCAAGACATGTTATATGGAAGCAAAAAAGATAACAACAAAGCCCTGGGCAAAATTGGTGTAGTTGTAGAAAGGAATTTATGGCATACATGTGTTAACACGAGTCTAACCAGCGTCTGTTTTCCTGACACAGTTCATTCGTAGAATGACCTCATTGGTTACTGCCTTGTTTGTGCTTCAGGGAATGTTACTCTGATTTCTAACTGTCATTGTGAGCTGTAATAACACCCGCGATGTTTATAGATTTAATAAAGCTTTTCTGTTTGACTTTTTTCCCCCCATGTCTCTCTGTCAGTTTGCAGACTTGTGTGCTGAGCTTCATCTCCTCCTCGGTCTCTGCAGCAGCAGATCAGGTTGCTCTCGGGCGTGCTGGGTGGTTCCGATCAGACGTGTGGGGGGAACCAACATATCACCACCATCTGGGAGCTGAGAGGTGAGGCGAGGGCCAATGAGAGACAGCTGTCGTTACTCTGATCGTGACAGGCTACCTCTAACGTAATGAGAGAAACTTCTGGTTGAGGCCACTGACGCATCAACACCCGAAGTACGCACATCACGCACTCGCACAGAAGGAGCGTATCTTTATCATATGGTCAACCCCCCTCTTATTCCGAGCTCAACAAATACCGACAATATCGGCATGTCAGACGCGCAAGGCACCCTTCAGCCTCTTTGCCAGGAAGTAACATGTGGTGTACATTGTGAAACAGTCGCAGTGTGGTTAGATTTGAGCAACAAAACAGTTTGGTTAAATTCGGGAAAAGATCGTGGTAAGTGTTAAAATAAGTATGTTACATTATTCATGTGAGCTTCAGTACAAAAGTTAAAAGAAGTCATTCATTCAACACGCAACACTTAACATTCTTGCATCTGCATCCTATACAGATGCTTAAGGGTACCTTGTTCATCAGTATCAGATGCCGAGAGTGAAGAAGTTCTTTCTGTAATGTCGAACAGTTCAGTCCTGTATCAAGTTTATATTAGTGGTCAGCGGTCATAAGTATTTTCAGTCATCATAAACTCTTTCCATTTTGTTAATTACTAAAAAATTGCCTTTATCGGCTCCTTAAGGAAGACGGCTGCCAATTCATATAACACGCTCCCTTCCTCTGGAATAACCTCCCAGCTGACATCAGACAATCTGGCTATTGACAACTTTAAATTTAATCTCAAAACTAACTTCATTGACTTAGCCTTTGATTAGTCCTTGACTTCGATTGCTAGCTTCTTCAGTGGGTTGGTCTCAGTCTCAGTGAGTTACATTTAGCATTATAGTTTACATTGTCCTGCCGACAAGAAACAATCTGCTTATTCTGATTAACATCACAACTTTTGTTTTTGTTTTCTGTCCTCACAAGCTGCAAGCTGTGTCGCCCTCTCACTCTCTATAGCTTCCTTCTCCTCCTCTTCTTTCTCATCCTCCTCATCCTCCTCTCTTTTCACTCAGGCTCCCTTCTGATGGTCCACAGGCTCCTGGGACCATCTACCTCTCCTGGCTGCTGCTGCCTCATATATTGATGAATATGTATCATCATACCCTGGCGAACCGGGTATGACTGGATCATTTCGCTCCTCTGTTTCACTATCTCCATACATATGTATTTCTGTAAAAATTGATGCCTCTTCACTTCGATCTCTCTGTCTATTGCTAATTATCTTGTGTGGCCTGCCCTCTTCCAGGTCACCACGGTGGCCGCTTGGCAATGCCTCGGCCTGCTCAGCCATCTCTTGGATGATGTTCTTTTCTGTGCATGCGACATCTATTGCATGTCTGTCCATACTGGAATCCTGGAAAGAGGTATCCCTCCTCTGTGACTCTTCCCGAGGTTTCTTCCCTGTTAAAAGCTAAACGAAAAACATCCAGTGACATCATTCTAGACAGTAATCCAAATTCCTCTATAATATAAACATTAATCACATTCAGAAGAGCAATTACAGTACAGCGCATAAATAGTCGGCTTTATTCAGTGATGCCAAATCCAAGATAATACTCCCTAGCCCATCACTCGATATTTTAAACCTCCCATAACTGCAATGCTGTAATTGGAGTTCACCAGATCAAGGATCCTCATTGAACTGTACTCACTCGTAGACACCAGCCACATTTTTAAAACCATGCGTGATTGCCAGAAAAATCCTGAAAAATCATAAAAAATGCCTCTCATTCTGAGCTGAAACTCATGATCCTTCCAAGTTTCGTGGAAATCTATTCAGTAGTTTTTGTGTAATCTTGATGGCAAACCAACAAACAAACCAACCAACCAACCAACCAACCATCCAACCAACCATCCAAGCAACCATCCAAGCAACCAACCAACAAATCAACCCAGCAACTAACTATCCATCCAACCAAGGAACCAAGCAACCAACCATCCATCCAACCAACCAACCAACCAACCAACCAACCAACAAATCAACCAAGCAACCAACCATCCATCCAAGCAACCAACAAACCAAGCAACCAACAAATCAACCAAGCAACCAACCATCCATCCAAGCAACCAAGCAACCAAGCAACAAAACAAACAAAACAAACAAACAAACAAACACAGGTGAAAACATAACCTCAGTGGAGGTTACGAAGCAGTTTAATAGCAATACCCATAAACATTTAACAGGAATGAGAAACTTAGCACACACAAGGAGCTGGACTTTTTATATGTGGCAGAAAAGAGGAACAAATCCAATCACACGTGACAAAAACTATGAAAGGTTGAAAAAAAGCAACCAAATAGACAGAACAAAACATTCTTTTTTCAATTGCAACTTTCCTGCAACTTAGAAACTGTGCAGTCCCCTCTGATAGACGGACTGTAAACAGAGATAAAGAGAGAGGAAGCGGCAGGATAAGAGCACAATTAGATTTGTTCAGTCGGAGGGGAAAAGCGGCTTTGTTGTCCCCAGACTCATCATCTCAGAGATGGCTTGAAGATTAGATAACTCCAGCATAACAGCAATTGAAGCTTCTTCTGTATCCCTCAATTAATTGTGTCATCCCAGTTTGACAGAGGGAAAGAAAGTGGTCGACTGAACGCAACTCTGAAAGTTTCAGTTTGGGACTAAAGACACAGAGCTCTAGCGACAACAAAGAGTCGACGCAGTCACAGGAGATAATATAGTGCAAAGTTTTGGGTACACTTCTGAGCAGAAATGCAGGGAATCTTCACGTTTAAAAACTGTCGAAAAATAGCACCGCTCTGTGTGTGTGCCCTTTTTTTTTTCATAGACCCTATAAAATGATAAAACGTTTTTTTATGGGTACAATCAGCAGAGCTGTGCTGAAAAGCAGTAAACACTGCAGTCATGACTCAATCATCCTCCTCTCTTCTTGGGCCAGCCTGTTACAATGAATCACCTAACACACAAAACAACAACTTTAACAACACTTTAAATGGTGTTGACTGCCTGGTATTTACCCATCACAATCGCAGGGACTGACAGGAATATGTTTGTGATCTCCACTCTACTTCTACACTGATCATTCACACAGAGGAAGGTTTAAGATCAATTGTTGATCGTTTTAGTCTGCCAAAGGGAGGTAAGACTGAGCTGTAATGGGCTGACAGTGGGGACATCATTAGTGCTAAATGGACCTCACGCACAAGCATTGTCTGTACAGCCAAAGCCTGATAAAAATAATAAAAAAGTCCTCTCAGCAGCTCTATTGTTGCCCAAAAACGATATAAAAAAAGACAAGTAAGAGCCACACTCATGCAGCGGGTGATGTTTTCTTTCATAACAATGAACTCCGTTTACTAGTTTATTGTGAGTCACCACAAGCTTAGTGTGAGTCAACCCCACATATCCCACTCTTTTAAATTCTAGCTCACTATATCCAGGGCTAAAATCTTTCCCCAACCATCGGTTTTAGAAAATGATTCAAGCCCTTAAAAATGTAACTATATATCTGTGACCCATATTTTTTCTTCAGTAGAAACAAATGGACTTGGGGTTGAGCGCCACAGACGCACAGGAGAAGTCAGAAAGTACTGAGAAACAGACACACAAGGTTGGTTTTGAATATAGTTTTCCTTATAATTTAAAGCCGTGATATACTCCCCATCTGACATAGTTCTGTTTTTACCACATTGGGTTTATGTAGGAGTATGCTGACATGTACAGCCTGTGTGGTCACAAACATTTGTCTCCAAACATGGGCAGACCCTCGTGGCTATGCGAACAAAAAGAAAACAGAACAAATATGGACTATAAAATTTGACTATGAAGAGTACCACAACCCATATTTACATTTGTTGTCCGGTACGCCAGTTGCTGGTACACTGCGATTTTGATATGAGGATGTGTTGGATAATTAGGCACAAGGTTAATTTATTCATTTTTCTACAACACAGGATTATACAACGAAATTCAAGTTGTAGTCTTGTAGTCCTATGCTATACAAGATGAGCATTAAGGTGCAATGGTTAATCAAAACCATTTTAGAATTTGGACATTAACAGTGCAATATGTAAGGATTTTGGTTTAATCATTAAAATGTGAATTATCAACAGAATGTGAATAAATAACAGCTGACATTATATCAAAGACAGTTATCGGCCGAAGTTAGCATGCTAACCAGCTAGCCCCAGCCTGTCCTGTCTTGTGGTACCACCCCAAGGCCTGCTAGCAGCACGGCTAACTGAGCTAACGAGGAAATGGCAGCAACAGCAAGCAGCACAGCAGTGATTACTTAGGCGATGTGTATCACCTATTTGTTTGGCGTGACCCTGCTCCAACAATTGGCCAATTTTTACATCTTGCACCATTACAAAAGTGCAGCCATAATCAGAGGAAGAAATGCCAAATTATGTAGTGCACAACGTTGATGAGTTCCAATTAGTTTTTTCTTTGGAAGCAAACCAAGTCCAAGTGTGAAGCAAAGAACAAGAATGGCAGTCTCACAAACCTAAATGGATCAGAGTGAACTCAGAAACACACAAGGAACTCAAAGTTCAGGAATTATGAGGTAAAAGAGGCATTGTGTCTTATAAATGGTCCAAAGTGGGGTTGCACTGTCGTTCTGAATTGCTCTCAGTGTTCACTTCCTGTCATCTCTCAGCATAAAATGCCACAAAAAATGAAATTAAAAAAAAAGCCAAGTTATTTTTTTCAATAGTTTAATGACAAGTAGGGGCTATCCGAGCCAAAAAGTAATCACTTGTTCCTTGGCTTGTGTCCTGACCACCAAATGTCATTTAAATAATTTTTTGAAATATTCTGCTAACCAACCCACAACCATCCCGATTTTCATGTTTTGCAATCATGTTATTACAAATTCAGTCTGGGTGGTCTTTCACCTCCTCTAATGCTCTCCAGGAACCAAAAAAAAAAAAAAAAAAAAAAAAAAACTGCTAGAAAAAAAACTGAAAGCTGTCAGCCAAACCGGGGATCTGCTCAGTGTTTCAGCCCGCCGAAGATCAATATTTCTACTGTAATTCCATCAACCGTCGTTATAGCTACGGCTCCTCGGTATGGAGGGGGCGGAGGGTGTTTGTGAGGACGGAGGGACTGCGAAATGAGAGAGCGACAAAGATTAGTTGCAGAGCGGGTCAGGAGAATTCACTGACAAGCTGGAAGATGGAGTGAAAACGGACAAAAGGGCAGAGTTGAGAAAAAAAGAAGCAGAGAACTGGCTTTTCTCTGGTCTGGAGTGGAAAAGTTTAGTTTGTTATATTTCGTGCTCGCTCCATTTAATTTCACACACTTCAATTACAAGCCAGCCCGAAATAGTAAACAGAAGTCACATGGACGAACAGGTGGGTTGTTTATTGTTTAAAGCTTGTACCCTTTTACCCTGTGAGCTTACAAGATCCTGGCATAAGGGAGAAGACGAGACTTCTCAGATTTTCCACACAATATCACCTATCTTATGAGAAAACTGTACAAAGTGAAATATTGAAATCTCTGGATGTTGGGATATCACTGTGAGACCATTAAGATTTGCAGATCAAATGATATTTCTTGATGTTAATATTTCACAACAGCTGACAACGAGAACAACAACAAATGACTTTATTTCAACTACACGTTAAAATATTGCTGATGATACAAAGGTTACTAGTAATCTCGATGTTGATAAACGTTTTTAACGGAGACGTCTTTTCAGGATTCTACGAAACCATGTCCCAAGATCTCAGCAATGTGAGTAAATGCAATCATGATTGTGCATGGTTGTGTGTGCATCCACAAAACACTCCCACGTTTAATCACGAACAACATGGAAGAAAAATTCTGCATTTGTGGGTATTTGTTCCCGATTGACCAAATGTCTGCGTCCGACCCTTGTTCAAAGATATAAAATGGGACATTTCTGCTTTAAAATGTTTGTAAAACCTTTGTCCTGTTTCCTGATGCATTCACTGTATGCTATATGTTTCCATCAATGTTCAAACCCTGAGAAACCTGTCTGTCGTTTGAGTCGAGGTAACGTCACTTTTATTTGATCGCCTGTCGCTGCAACTTCACGGTAAATGCCAGATGGACCAACGAGAGATAAAACCTTGTGAACCCGATTCTGCCCGAGTCAGTGGTGTTTCTTTATCATGAGGATAACTCCCACGAGCCCACTCTACTTAACGCCACAAACAATCTTACGTCTTCGGTTTTCATTGTTTTTATTGTTCGGATTTAAACACACAGTATTTTAGAAACTCATGAAAATTGCCTCAAAACACACAGGGGTTCCTCGATCATAGAGGTTGCAGTCACCGACAATGAGGTCCAGATACAGAAACGTTACAGATAAGTAGGAGAAAACACAGATGAGAATGAAGGTCAGTTGAAACAGTTCCACACTGAAGTAGGAAGCTTTGTGATCGTTGTTTAAAATTGTCCATATGTAAGAAGAATGTTGATTTTTAATAAAACCCCAAGAATTGAAGACATCTTGTGTCTCCAACACCTCCTGATTTCACTGAACTGCACTTCAGGGACATTAAGCCGAAGCCAGTCATTTGGGCGAGTTTTTTTCTTTAACGTAATGCTAAAAAAAACTTCAAAGATCAAATTTATTGCCCTTAACTTGGTGCTGGGTGTGAACTCTATGTGGGCCTGCTGCCTTTATTTCGATCCCCTCCACGCCATGAACGGCCTCGTGAGTTGTTTGGATTTTATTCGGAAACTCTGCATTCCACTCGTAGAGAAATTTGACCTTCGCTGGTTTTGGCAGGAAGCAACGCCGTTGCTGAATCAGACCCTGCAGCCTGTAAAATAAAGGGAATAAAGAGGCTGGGATGGCAATGAAAACACTCACCAGGTTTTATGATCCACTCATAACACACGCAGCAGGTCGGGTCACCGTGTTGTGGGAAGCTGAGTGAAAAACAGAGGATTGACACAGTGGGAAAGAGAGGAGCTCGGCAGCGGTTAAATATCCAGTGATTCATCTGAAATTATGAATAATTTGATTTACCTGCACCACTTTACCCTTACCTGATGCATGCTGCGGTCAGGGATGCACCAAAAGCAGAATATATTTTCTGTCCTTTGTTTTCAGAGCAAAGTTGAACGTTTTATTAGATCTGAATGGCAGATTATGTGTTTGGACATTCACAATATTCAAAAAATCTTGTTGTTCACACTTTCACAGCTCTGTGTTTTAATGTGAGAAATTAGAGGCCTCCTTCAGAAAAGATAGCTTAGTGAATGGCAAAATGGAAGAGTGTTGTTATTCTATATTTTTGTTATTGTCAACAAAACGCGTGAAGAGATCAAAACCAAGGCGCTATCAGACTTTGTGACTTCTTTTCTATATCTATGTCTCTCATCTTCAAGCCCATTGTTTCCTCCTGTTGATATTAATCTTTAGAATTTATAGTTTAATTTTCTAAAGACTTAAACAGCAAGGCAAGCAGGAATAAATAGTGTAATTGCTGTTGGTTTTACAGGTAAAACAATGGAGGTATAACTTGTCAATTAATGAGCTTTAGTGCAGATATGGGAGTGGTGGTCCATCTTCTCACCTCATATAAAGTTATAAAGTTATATTGGGATTTGTCTACACCATCGCCAGAATTTAAAACCTTTAAAACATCTTTCCATCAAAATACATTTTGAACCATGCGTATGTGTTGTAATGTCGCAGGCAATTGTACAGTGAATGAGCTTTAATGAAACACGACACTGGGATTTGACGATCATTGCAGACCACAGGATTGTTGTTCCCTCTTGTGGGAGGATTAAAGCTCAAACAGTGAAGACGGTACAAAGTATTAGTAAACAGCAGCATGACATGCAAAGTCTCAGTTTGAGCATGATCATCATAATTACACATAACGGCATGTTCTTGTCTCTCCTGCAATCCAAAACACATTTGTGAAGAACCTTTCAGTCTGGAAGGCCAAGCATCCACTCTGTGTTTTTGTTGGCTTGTCATGATGGCATTTATTGCAAGGAAATTTGATTATACACCCAGGAGTTTGTAATAAATGTGTGTTTTGAACTCTTCGGTTTCTGTGTTGCGGTAAAAATAGCAGGACGACTTTGTATAATGGCAAATATCGACGCTCTCGGTAAGAGAACATGGAAATACGTTTCCACAACAGCGAATGTGGAGCATCACAATTACGGCTGGGCATCGCAGGGGGAGCAGAGCAGCACGCTGAGAACATAAAACTCCTGTTTGTGCCTGTCGCGTAATCACCATCATTATGCGACACTTAAACGTCTACAATTACGTTTAAGTCTTGGCTTTTGTCAAAACTAAATCAAAGCAAACACAAGACACACAGCACGCTGTTGATGTCATGCTGTTTATTGTTGTTGGGTAATTGAAATGCTGCCTGTTCAGAAATTGTACTTCATTTTACACCCGAGTAAAACTGAACTCAGGGTCCACCCATGGGACCATGTGAAGGCTAAAATGCTAATTTCTACAAAGGCAGACTCCAGTTATAATACACTTGAAGCTCAGACCTGACCTGCTGTTTTCCGTAAAGCTGCACTAGTCAATATTTACCAGATACAACAGAGTTGGTGTGTAATGTTTTCGGTTTATCTCATTAAGTGTGTGTTTGTCATGCGCTTTGCTGGGTTTGACTCACACCACAATTCACATTTTTGTCTATTTATTGTTTAATTTGTTGACAAAATCCTTTAAAACACTGCGAACGCAGACACTTTGCAGACTGAGCCATCTAAAGTTACATGAGTTTCTATCATTTTATCTTGTTGAGGGAAAGGACAGCATAAGATTTCATGCATGTTTTGAATATGCATGAGTATATACTTACCATCAATTTGTATGTTGAATAAAAAAAGAAAACATTATAATTGTTTTGAATATTCTACCTTAGATTTGTTAAAGGTTCTGCTGTGTTATGTACTAGCTTAAAACTACAGACCATGTCCATGTCAAATTTCACTCAGGAGTAGATGATTATCAATATGTTTGAATCATGATAACATGTCTGGCCATATCATCCAGCACCATAGACCAGAAAATATCTGTGGTTTTCTACTCAAAGCTTTTCACTGTTTTTTCAAGTCTTTAAAGACACAGCATGTACTTAAAGTTAGGGTTTCCCACACACACACACAATATCTTACTGGAGCAAGAAGCACCTTTTTTCCCTGACCATGATGTAATATTCTTTAAAAAAAGAAAAGAAAAAAACAACAACAACAACAACAAAAAAAACAAAAACATTTATGATGCCTCTAGAACTGTAATATCCACCTCCTTCTTTTGGTTAGATCCATTCATTGGTCCAGATAGCAACCTCTACCTTATCTATGACGCTGAAATCAAGTGTTTGTGAGGTTGTGAGCATGTGAATGCGTGAATGCATAGATGCATTTGTGGTCAGCTGGTCACAGCGATTTCATATTCTATTCTCATGCTTGTTAATTTAAAGGGGCACTATGTAGTTTTGGGGAAGAAATTCAGATGCAGAATTTTAATATTTACAATATTAATGATGCAATAATACAAACTCCATACCTGAATAAACCAGCTGTTCTCAGAGTAAAATAAGGGCCCCAGAACACTGTTTAAAGCTGGAAAGGTGGCAGGGTCCGCCACATATAAACAAAGTAAAACAATATGAAGTGATGTTCTAATTTATGGTAAGTTTGTTTATTCAGTTGAAAAGAAAGAAAGTTTATTTACTTTGTTTAGGCATTTGTTTTCTTATTTAATTTTGTTTCCCTAAACAACATAGTGCACCTTTAACAATGGGCCATGTGTAATGTGAAAAAATGCCACATGTAGTGACAAACCCTCAGAGATTTATTACCCATCTGCGCAGTTCCAGTCAATTTCTTAATGTGAGCGTCTCTGACTGAAATGTAGTGAGATAAATGAATCCTCGTTCATCACCTGTCTTCCTTTTACTTCAGTTTGTCACACATTCTTGTGTCTAATTATCGTCCTTTTGCCGTTAATAGCAGGATGAGAATAAACATGTTGCTGGTTGCCCACAAAGTGTGTGTTGCGATGTTTCATAAAGAAGTGTATGTATGGAAATGATATGAATTTGATCAGTGCACGGCATCCAACACATCATCACCCACAACATGTCCCCAAGTTCTTGTTATTATATTCTGTTCATCGCAACATTGGTCTACTTGCGAGTTGGCAACATTACATTGTTTCAATTTGCAGCACGTATTGGATTCAAAGTAAAATATTATTCTTTTTTTTAAATTTTAAAATAGTGTTAAAAACAGTACAAATGTTGTGTTTTTTACTCGGGACAAGTACACAGATGAACTGCCAGCCTGTATGAAAGAGGAGAAATCCTGTGCTAAATCAAACATAATAGAGGCTGTCTTTATTTCTGTGTGTGTGAAGTCACTTCGATTGACAGCTGCAGAGAGGCAAGTGGCCACACTCCATATCATATTGATTTTAGCTTGGAAAGGCTGTGCAGACGGAAGGATGGAGGAAAGAAGGAAGGGAGAGATGATGGTGATGGTGATGGTGATGGCGATGGTGATGGTGACAGTGATAATGGTGGTTGAGTTAAAGAGAGCAGAGCGGTGTGGTGGGGAATAAACGAGTGCAGCAGAAGAACAGTACACAAGGGAGATGTTTGTTGAAATGTGTTTGTGTATTTCAGTGCCATAAATGCAGCATAATAATACATGTCATAATAACTACGGGGGGAAAGAGGTGGGATTGATATTTTTTCACTGGTTACGTACCGGTGCTGCTGCTATCCAACAAGGCTACCCACAATCCTCCCACGTTTGAATTGATTAGTGATTGATTGGAATGAAAACTGCTCACATTAATCACTCTTGCAGTAATCCAGTGGGACCAGAAACCAGAAGCCAGACAGAGAAATAATCTTATTTATTTATTTTTTTTGCTTGTTTGTTTGTTTGTTTGATTGTTCCTTGTTTCTTCTTTTAGGATTTACCATCTCTGAAGTAACAGTATGTCACTATTATCCAAAAATGTAATCTGTGTGAAAATGTGAACTTAAAATTTCTGTGCCAATGGGTTTGCTTGGGTTAGTATTTGCACCAAAACATTTTACATTATATACTAGCATATTTTTTTCTTCACTTCTGAGAGGCGTGCCTCTGATAATGGTGATGTCAGTTAGTCGGTCAGACCACCACTTTGGTCCAGATTGAAACAAACAACTGGGGATGAATTGCCATGATATTATCTACATAGAAGTTTGTGGTCCAAGGAAGAGAAATCCTTTGCTGACTTAGCTGATCTGCTGTGAATTTACACCGTGCCGAACCAGTTTGTTGCACAAACACAACTGAAGAAATATCTGTTTTTTGTTGTAGCAAACACTGCTGAAAATAGTTCCAAGGAAATAGTCCTAGGATAAGAAAATACCCTTACAAATGTTTTCAAAACTGTAGTACCTTGTCTTAACTATCTAGCGTTTTCACACTTAAAAAGTTAAAACGCAGTCTGGAACTGCGGTCACTGGCTTTGTGTCCTTCTTGTCCATCGCTCCACCCCTGTGCCCTCCAACCTCCTGATGTAAAAGGCATGTCATATACATATTTTAGTATGGTACGTAGCCTATAACATGCACAAATGTGAACATAGTGGTTTCCAGATTCTGCCAACATCTTATCCTGGTGACTGGGCTGTTGCTATCAATACCTACATCACTCTGTCCTTTGATGATTTTTTACTGATGACTATACGTTACAATTTGGTGAGATGTCAAGTTGAAACTGTATTTTTGGCTTCACTGTGATGTGGTATCGTTTGAAATAGGAGTCAGTCTAGAGCTCAGAGTGACTCAGAGTTTTCGTTTGACTGGCAGACGGTGATTAGACCTTGAAACATTCAACAGAGCTTCATCTCAGTGTAATAACCGATCTGAAAATATAACACTTCACACAGTCAGCCTCAGTTGTCTGCCAGCAACACATCTGCCGAGGAGAAATTAGTCACATCTGTGCAAACTGGAGAGGGTGTAGCCAGAAATTAACCCCCAACCATTATCCGACACACGGAACACTCTAACAGTTGTCTCCCCATTTCTGTGTTCCCCTTCTCCTACATGTGTGAACGGTGTTCTTGAGTTTTGCCTTTTTGTGTGTCGGTGTAGCTGTAAGTAATGTGAGTCAGGCATGTTTAGCGATTCCTGACATTGCTCGATGTCTTTCCAGATCCATATTCTTTAGACGTCATTAATCACATTTATTTTTTCAATCTGATTGTCCATAGTGTTTTACTAGTCTCTGCCATTTTCTACCCAATGAAAGGGTTTATTTGTTTTGACTTTGGGGAGTTTGGTCTAAGGATGGAGAATGTACATGCTGTAAAGTTCCTTGCGGCAAATTGACTTGTTTTTTGCAACACTAGAAACAGCAAGTCCGGACCACAAATTCATGTTTTATTCTCTCTGACACCCTCCCTAATCACTTCTGAAGTCCTCCTATGAATTTATTTTCTGCCTCATGACTCCATTACATATACTTCCTTTTCACATTCTATCAGGCATCTCTATTGTTTGTTTCCTCACTGCTTTTGTTTGGCCTTGGGGCTCACTTCGTCAGTGCTGCTAATACCTCATTTTTTTTATCTAAGTGACTTCTCAGATAAGTCAAGGACACAGCTTATGTACAGACACACTGAAAAGAGTCGACAGTAAAGAAACTGCATCCTGACCGCGTGATCGTTGGTAGTCGTGCTGTTAAAGATACGAAAGAGCCACTATTCGTCTGTTGTTTTTTGGATCAGATGACTTCATGCATGTGAAAGTGGTGGCTCTTACCGCGATCTATCACATCATGTCTGCCTCAACCTCAGCAGCGCTTTTTAGCCTCTTAAAGCCCATTGTTTGGTTTTACAGGACATTTATTGGTGCAGTCTCAGCGCTCTCGTCAACCTTGTTTCCAGCCAGCAGCAGAAGGCAGCTGTTCACCCCCACCCCAAAAAAGCTCTGATAAACTCTTTCCTAACTGTCCAGCACACTGACATGTTACAAGCTTGCAGCTACAGCATCTAAAAAGTTGTTTGAGAACAAAAAAGAGAAGAAAGTGTAGTTATTTTTTTGCCCGAGTGTCCAAATCAGTAATGCCGCTTTAGTAAATGTTTCAGAAGTCGTGTGCATGTCAGATAAATATGCGAAATCCTGCTTGTTGCCTATAAGAAGCATTTTTTAAATTGATTTAGTCAGTGTGTATTTATGTCCTGCTCAATGTGTCGAATAACCGCAATGTAGGAACTCTTCAAAGCTGCCAAACTTATGGCTCAACTTGGAGTTGAGGGCTGTGGACTTGCAGATGCTCGTCTTCCACTCGGGGTTCGGTGACTTGTCTGTCGAACTTTCTGCTTCCCACGTTTCCTGCTGTTACACTTTTTTACTCCTTGTTCACCTGTTTTTTCTTTTTCCCTCTACACCTGACTCCCCCACAGCTTCTTGGCTGTGTCTCCACTTCATTAGCTTCCATCATCCCCGGCAGCGACGAGCCTACAGGTGGGGGAAAGAAAGTGACAATGTGTGAAAGATGTATCCTCCTGTGCGGGGCCAGACACACCGAGCAAAAGCACGAGTCTGACGTCCAAGTTTAACTACTCCGAAGCGGGCGTGATTTCCTTCACCGTGCTGGTTTTGCGCAGTTCGGTCTGACTATTATGCTCCAGTGTTTTGCAGATGTGTCCTGATTGGATCTGCAAATCTGATTTCACACAGAGTTTGACGCACACATGTTTATATGTACAGTACATGTGCGCACAGATACACAGAGGCACCAACTGATGCATTTAAAGGACTTCACATGAGAGAGGGATGAAAGGAAAGTGGTAGAGAGAAGAGGGAGGACTGAAACAGATCGAAGGCAGGCTGAGGGAAACGAGAAGGGCATTAGAGGGAGGGAGGGGCGGGTCATCTCAGGACGGATTCATTATGTTGTGTGTGTGTGTGTCGCTATATCACCAAACCGCCTATTATGTGCAGGTAATTTTTTCCTCAGCTCGTTTTCACAAAGAAAACCCATTTACCTGTGCATGAATGAATCAACAGCTCTCTCTGTTTCGTGCTGCTGAACCACGAAAGAGGGTCTGTTTTCATTTTCTGTACCATGTGGTTCTTGGAAGTTGCTTATTTTCTAGCTCGGATGCTTGAAAGTACTGCGGGCAAGAGAACAGAGTGCAGGTCTTTTTTCTTCTCCGTTCACTTTGAGTTAGCCCGGCCAGTGATTGGAGCCGAGATAAACACATGAGCTACATTTCCTCTGGGTTTGCAGAGGCTGGGTCGTAATTTTTTTGTTTTGGCTCTCCCCCTCTGCATTAAAGTGAATCAGGGTAATTGGATCAATATTTTTGACTCGAACGATTGTCTTCCAAAACAGGACGCCAAACAGCCTCTGCCTCTGCTAAAGGGGAGTTTTCTGCAGCATCGATAATCAATAATACACCGGCTGGATGGGTGCGTGGGAAGCTCGTTTGAGCTCATTCCTTTGTAGAAACCAGGAAGTGTATTCGTATTGACAGAAAACATAATGGCACAGTGTGTGTTAATCCCGTTTATAATTCGCTATTGACGGAGAAGCGCCAGAGAGTGTCTCCTGGTGATACTGAGCATCAGAGCATTGACTGACTGCTTTTATTATGGGAACACAATGATAGATCAATGCATGTCCAGTATGTGAAAGTTCACATATAATAGTTTTCCTGAAGTGAAATATTTTGATGATTTATTTAAAAAAAGAAAAAACAATCAAATCAAATCAAATCAGGTAACACATCTACATTCAGTTACCAGTTTATTGTGTACACCCACGTAACCCCATTTATTACAGACTACGTACATGGACAACAACAGCACCACAAACTGCAAACCTTCCAAAAATAACACATATGTAGACAGTTTCCTGCAATCACAAGTGGGATGTAAAACTTTTTCTTCAGTTCCTTGGCCACCCTTTCCCCCCCTCCATCGTGCAGCTCCCATAGCTCACATCGTCTATGCAGAGACAGACAGAGACTGAATAGCTGAAATGTTTTGTGTGAAGTCAAGGAACAAATGTGTTGAGATTTCTGATTTCCTGGAGTGTAAACACGCGTCAACACTTTGCAGGTGTGGAGGATTCATAACAAAATACAGTGAGCATCGGTTTGCTTGTGTCCATTAGAAAAGGAAGTGGGTCAAAGCACTTTTCAACAAAAGTAGGAGTTTACAGACATGGTAGCTGTTGTATGGAGCTGATGCTGTAAAGACAAATCAATTGTTTATAACAATGTCCAGTGTTTGTGGGGAAGAAAATGTGAAAAAGGCTGTTAAAGCAACATTATGTAGACATTGTTACTTTGTGCAACCCCCCCCCCCCCAAGTTTCTGAGTGCAACACCACTGTTGTAAATACAAAGCCACATCCCATTTTAATACGATAAATATTAAGATTCTGAGTTTGAATTTCCTCTCCAAATGACATAGTGCCCCTTTTAAAGTAACATGTATGTAACGCTGTGATCCAACCCATTTCATGGAAGTTACATTGTGCAGAAACAAGTTATAGGGGGGCGGAGTGGCTGAGACGGAGACTCCATTCCCCCTGCAACAAGACACTGACCATCAAAACCATTTTGAAGCTGTAATTTAAGGTAAAAAAAAAAGTTACATGATGTGTGATTTTTTTGGGAGCCAGAAATGACCATATTTGGACAAGACGGTGGAGCTTCGGAGGATACCCCTCATTGGAACTGATTGAGAACCCGAGGACGTGCTGATGTAGTGACTTCTCCATCCTGAGATCAGTAAAATGTTGATTGAGGTAATAAATAAAGTCAGGTGGAGGAGGGTCATTTTCTCATAAGCTTACTTCTTTTTGGAACCAGTAGAGTTTCCCCTTCCTGGCTATGAAGCTACTCCACTTTCAGATCTGGAAGCTCTATCCACTATTTATACAGTCCAGCATATGCCTGGTAGACGTTGAATCGATCTTGTAGATGTAGGTTTCACTAAGTAAGCGACAACTTCGATCGGTCAGTGCTTTCCAAGAGGAAAAAGTCATTCAGTTGCCATTAAGATTCAACGTCTTGGGACCATTAATGTCAAACCGAACCAAAGTTCTTCACCAACCAAAGATAGCCGTCTTTAGCACTGTGTCAAACGTGTGGTTAACAGATGCCATAAACAATGTTCCATTTTGATTTCCTGTGTTTCAAAAATCACATAAATATTAGTTCCTAAACTCTGTCCATTTCCAAGAATCCACATTTGTGACAGCTGTAGGATATAAAGTAAGCATTTTTGCAAAAAAAAGAGCTGTGTTTAACTGCGCCACATCCTGCCGTGTCATGCCGGTCCGATCAGAATGACATTAATCCAGAAAGAAACCATCAAAATCCCTTCGACTTTAAAACTTCCAGGACAACCTTTTCTTTTTTCATCCCCCGTTCTTCGCTCACCTCATTCTTCTTTCTCTCCCTCTGCCTGTGTCCCTCCACCTCCTGTCAGCTTATTGGGACATGCGGATGACTCGTGATGAATAGTGATGAGCATATGGAACAAATGTGTGTGTATGTATGTGTGTGCATGTACAGGGTTTGTTAATGCAAGCCCCGCTGTCCTCTTTAGTCTTTGTCCCAGCCTGACACTGCTGCATCCCTCTGGGAGGAGACATCCTGATTCTGTCAACAACGCCGACTCGAACCGGCTTTACCGGCGGAGCGGCCCCGCCTCCGCAGAGATGAGGCGCGCTGAGGGAGTAAAGGAGTATCTGAAAACAGAGGAAGAGGAGAGGGAGAAAGAAAGACAGGCAGGGGAATAAAAGAAATACAATTATAAAGTGCGTAGAGAGAAGGAACGCCAAAGCGGGACTGGAAATGCTCAGAGTATCTCCCGGTTCCCTCTGCAGTTAAACACATTGTTCATTATAAACCTTCAGGGGGATTTTGTTTTCCATAAGCTGCTCAGTGCTGCGGCAGTTTTCAGTAAACAGTGTCAGTGCAACGCTCCACTGATAAACAGATCTCTGTGAGGCTCTTTTGGGTCCAAACATTTTGCTTTTTGGATAACACTGCCTTATAAAGTCTTGTCTGTGGGTAGATGGGTTGAGTTACAGCTCAAGTGCAGCTGTTGGGTTTCACAGCTCTGAGAAAAAGGGTTTTTTGAAATACATAAATCTGTCTTGTAAAATAAGCATTCGGGAAGTATCGTGCAGTGAGCGTGTTGATATCAATTTTTTTGTGTGACGCTCAGTAGGCTGCATGAGCCATATACGCTCAAACATCAACGACCAAAGCTCAGCGAACAGCTGGAGAAAAATGTCCCCCGAAAAAAATAGAGCAACCGTGGTGCTGAAATTGGAATGCTTTATATGTACACATTTATTGATTTATAGGTATACATTTATTGGAGGAGATAAATAGTCTCCTAAATAGAGTGCTAAAACATTTTCAAGGACATTTTAATTACCGAGGCCTATAAAGCTGAAACCACTAGCAGTTCAATTGATCGTCAACTGAAAGAAAATTAATCTGCAAAGTTAATTGATAATTTAGTTTAAGCACTGAAGTAATTTTTCTGCTTCCGGCTTGTGTGATGCTAGGATTTGCTGCTTTACTCAATTCTTAATATCATTGACGTTGAATAACTTTGCTCATTAGCCAAGTAAATGCACTTTGAAGCTGTGTCTGGGAAAATGGGATTGGCATTCACTATTCACTGATGTTTTGCAGACCTCTGTTTAAAGCTGCCGCCAGTGTGGTCGACATTTGAGCTAACTTCCTGTCTATTTTGTGCTCACAAGCAGACTGGACTGCCTTTTTATGGAGTTCTCTGTTCTGATTGGATAAAGTGGGCAGGGCTACGAGAAAATGTCTTCTCTCTTTCACTGCATGAGTTGGGGAGGAGAGACACGGGTTACTGCCCAAACACTCTTTATCAGTGATCGCTGTTGGAATATAGAGCTATTTAACAATTATTTTATTCAAAATATATCACTTACAAGAGACATTTATGAAAATAATTGCTGAGGTTTGACTCTTTTTTTTAATTATAGATAGAAAACACTGGTGTTTAAGTAATGGAAAAGGGTATGGTTGAAGTGCAGCAATGCTTTGGACGACGAAGGAGTAAAATAAATAAATAAATAAAAAAAGATTATGGATACAGAAGAAAAACAAAATGTATTTGAAGTCTGAAAGTAATATTTAAAGTATGGTAAGTGGATTTACATGCTAAGTCCAAAATCAGTGTAACAAGAAGGCCTATGTGTTTGTGTGTGTGTGTGGGTGAGCCATCTTTCATCATGCTCTGGGCTCTACATGCAGGACTAGTCATACTGGATTAAGCCCAAGGCTCAGATATCATTAGTATCCAGTCACAGGGAAGGATTCTGTATCAACAGCACTCGCGCTACATAAACATCGGGAAGGCTTTCAATCTGAGAGGCTCTTTGTTTTGAAACGTAGGCCCGCTTGATTGTAAGTGAATCCAATGTATGATACTGACATTAGGCTGGGCTTTTTCAAGAGCTCCAGATTGCTGTTCCCTTAATTACAGAACTCTTCCTGCGTAATCCTAAACACCCACCTCCTGCACGCTTGAGAGATGGCTCAAAGTTTCTAGTGTTCTCTTTGAGGAGTAGAGAGCGGAGCAGATTTACAGCGGAACAATGGATAATACAGTTTCAATGGAAAGTATCATAATGGCCATAACACCCCTGCATCTTAATCCACTGCTCTGCTCTCCTGTATGATTAGCCATCTTGGCAACGCCCCCGGAGAGTTATTTCAGGCTAACATGAGGCCCCTGTCGAAATGAATGGGGAGAGAGCCATAACTTGAACATTAAAAACTGTATATATGGAAGCATCAGTCAAATGTGATCACGACAGCTAAAGACTTTTTTTTTTTATCGCAGAGAGGATATCCTCTGCTCGAGCCCAAATATTGCTTGCCCAAAAATGAAGTATTTTTGGATGCCATCATCTCATCCCACCTGAGCAGTTGACTTCAATGAGCTCGATATTTAATGTTTGAAAGACCTCACCATTGTTGGCAATCCTGTGCGTCAGTATAATATCCTCTACTTCCACACTTATTAGAAGTCCCCCTGCAGCCACACCAAATTGTCTGGAACTGTTATGAATCTCAATCATGTGCTTGTGACAGTGTAATTGGTTGATGTGCTTCCTGCTTCCGCTGTGATAAATACGCAACTGGCTTTTGGGGGGAGAGGCCATGATATGTGTCATTCAACCGCCATCTATAGCTATTTAGCTCTGTATAAGGCCTGGGAATGGGGAAAACACACACACAGTACAGAGTGAAGGAACAGCCAAATATACAATCTTTCATGTGAAGTTCCTAAACAACACCTTCACAATGGAAACACAATGTCAGACGATGCAATGAATGATTTTTTGCTTTGCTAGGTAGCTATTAAACTAGTTAACTTAGTCTTAGTACAAGGAAACGGTCCCCTTAATTACTGTAATCCTCTAAAAACCTATGTTTAATGGTCCAAACATTCACCTCATGTACGCTTGTCAGGTGGATATGAAATGTTTTTAGCTTGCTCCTTTGTCGAGGATGGTGATTTATTCAAGTGTCTCTATTGTCCACTGTTGAGAGCGGTGACATACAGAAGTTGTGTATTTAGCCATATTCATCAGTGAAAATAGTGTGTGCAATGGAGCAAAATGAAACAATACATGTTTTAGCTTTGCTAGCTGGCTGCATTGGCAGCTGAGCTCGGACTACTTCAGTTACTTTTTAGCATCCATGTAAGTACAAAGAACGAAATATTATTATGTCCCTGTCGAAACATATGTGGTTACATTAAAAATTAAACACAGTATTTCTCTCTTGTTCGTTTTCCTCATCCGGTCTGTCTTAAAAGCCACCACCCTTCGTTTGAGACACATTCAGAAAGTCCTCTGTGCTGCTGTCTACAAACCAAAGTAAACAGTCTACTACAGTGACATTTACTTTAGCATAGTGACTTGTTTTCTGCGCTGTCAGCTCATTTTGGTTAAATCTTGACTGCCAGCTTGTGTTTCATGCCAAAGCTCGGCGTCCCTGTCCTCTCGCCTGTATAAATGACCATCAATATTTATTTTGGCACTGCTTGTTTTCTTGCCCGTCACAGTCATTTCTTAGTTCCCCTGTGCTCAAGTTTACGACAGAAAACGTCAAAAAAACAGCAGTCCATGGTTAGGCTCATTGGAGGACAGGGGCTCAATTCTGCTTGACAGAGTTGTTAGCTCCACACGGCTATTTCTTTTCTCCAAATGTCCTCTTAAGATATAGCTTAACAGCAAAGGTGGGTCGTGTTCCATTAACCCAACTACCATTACATTCAAATCAAGGACTTTTTTTTCTTCAGGAGTGACTGTAAACAAATGCCAAAGAAACTGGGTACAGCCGAGGATGTAGTTAACTTCCATGAGGTGAAAACTCAGACTGCCAAATGCTCGGAGAATGACTACACATGGTTAAGGTGTTCGAAGACCAGGCCCTGCTATTGGCCTTTTCCGTCGGATGTACTGAAAGCTGGATACGGGGCTGTCACAGCCCTTCCACCAATTTGTTCCAGTCACAGTCCAAAAGGCATTTTCCCCATAGATCACCATCTGTTAAACTTATAACTAACAGTAAGACCGAACCGTGAACCAACAATACGAGCAATCATTACTCAATGCATTTTGCATTTTTAATTCATGAAGGTTTTCTATTTACAAAAAAGTTAACTTTAGTTGGAAATTATATTTTCATACTTGTTAATATGTATGTTGCTTTATGTTTGCAGGGTTAGTAATATGTTTTTTCACTCAAATTTGAGAGGGTAATCATCTTCAGTACGTTGTTTTTATCAGTCAAAAAGATTATTTTCATTTATATATATATATATTTTTTTTGCGTCGCACTGTGAATGCCATAATATAACCAAACACAAGATATATATATTGGAAATAATACAAGTAAAAAGTATGACAAACAATAGAAATGATTGATAAAAATATTTACAGAAGACAAGCAATGTACAATATTCACATATACAGCAACAGTACATATATACAGTATCAATTGTGCAACATATAAAACATGAATCATCCATGCCCATTCACAGCAGATGTTATGACGTGACATAAAAAAAAAGCATCGGTGACGTTTAAAAAATGAATGCTGCTTGTGGATACGTTAGTGGAATCTATGGAATGGTGCAGTTGTTAATGGTATTCATTATTCCATTTTTTTTCTGCTATGACAGTTAAAGAGGTGCTAGTGATGTCCATCACAGACAATCTGTTACCCGTTTCCGCACCTGCCTGTGTATGTTTCCAACCTTGTCAGCGGCTGTGAAGTGAAATCCAATCGAGTACATGAGATCACTTAGCTCCCCTCCTGTTGGGTTTGAACAAGTCAGTCATAAATAAATCTGTAACATGAGGAGAACTGAGCCACTGGACTGTAGCTAAGGGTAACTACCATTTTGCTGTGCTTTTTTCAAAACATGCTTTTTTATTATAGGGTGATCAATTTAATTTCTTGCTGCAGGATGTACAGTGATAGCTTTTGCTGTCATGGGGACAAAAATCTGCTCTTTAAAAAAAAAAAAAAAAGAAGATGGATATTTTTGAGGGAAATTCAATAGACCCCAGAGGGAAAAGCCTTCTAAATGATGTGATCTGTTCTCTTTGTATGTGGCTGAGGCTAAATTGCCATCTGGCTATACTGTAACCAGCATGTAAAGGCTCCAGTTTTACACAAACCGTCTGTTAATAATGTCACTGCCGGCAATTTACAACAAGTTTTTGGCAACATTTCAGAGACACACAGATGACTGCTCAAAGAGTTTACATTTATCTTCATTGCGGAGTGGTCAGCATCATCTCTGTGTTAAACTGTATAGCAGAAGAATACATTTCATATTTTGCACTAATTACACAGATTGAAAACAGGCATTACTGTAAGTGACCTGATCATTTCCTTGCCAAGCTGTAAAATGGAAAACTGGTAAGGAAGAATTTTGGCCCATCTGTCGCCTCCGACTCAAGAGGGCTTCTTGCGCAACTCAACTTCTCAGCTGTCTTCGCTGTCCTCACCAGCAGAGACCGTGATGAAAGATGACATGGACGCACCACCCATATATCAACGGGAGAGAGATGTGCGCGGAGGGGAATAGATGGCCTCAAACCACCTAATAGCTATTTAGTGGGTTGCAAGATATTTACGGCAGGACAAGACGCTAACTCATCCTGAGTGCTGGACATGATAGGTTGGCCCCTGCTGGACAGGCGACCTCAGAGTCAGGATGTGGTCAAGAATTTACAATCCACCATTTAAGCACTTATTGTACTCGTGAGACAAACTGAACTCTGCACAGACAGGAGGGTTGAATAATTGTTTAAAACAAGTGAACGCATCAGCAATGGGAACAACCCAGCATTTTTCTCTCCGTATCTAGTTTACATTTTACCCGCCGCACTGTGCACCATTTTAAACAGTGTCATGGGTCTGCATTCGGTTCATTTGCCGTAATGAATTGTTTCCTTAGGGATATTGTTTATTGGCACTACTGTTTGGCAAATATTTTGAATGCATTTGTTAGAACTGTAATGATTTTTGATGCAAATGTCATTCAAGTTCTTGTATCCTGTTATGGGTTTCGTTTAAGTTTCCCAATGTTTTCCCCATTGTCTCCACTTAGTGATGCTGTAATACTTATTTAGTGAATTGCAACACAATCCCAACCCGTCAGGTGCGGCAGCTTGCTCACTGGCCTCAAGGTTCAATCTATGACACTACTCACCTACCTCTTAAGTATCGGTTTTGCACATGAAGGACTCCCTGTTCAAGTTGACAATAATACATCATGGAATGTCCTTACAATGTCCTTGTTCACATATTATAAGATATTAAGACTTTTGAACTGTTATAAGTTGTCAATCACAGTTTGGTGAGGTTTAGGCTCCAGATTTACTTGGTTAGGTTTAGGAAAAGATCATGATTTTGGTTAAGATGACTGTGTTCAGGCTTGTAACTGTCAAGCCTAAGTTGGGTAAGTGATGCAAGGATGTCACTCGTGAAATGTAAGTTACGTCATTAACACAACTTTAAAACAAATCACTCTTGACTTTTGGTCACAAACCTTGATCTCTAACCACCCTGACTTGTCTCTCTATATTATCCATTGAAAGGTTTTTGGCTACAACAAATGTACACAATATTAATGTAGATTTAATGTTGGTGTTATCTTAAGTGAGGCTTAGTTATTTGCTTTTATTTAGACAGTTATAGCCACAGTGACGGTATGGTTGGGAGTCCAGATATGAGATGAGGCAGATTGTAAGTGCTGGCTGTAAGTGTCAACTATCTTTTATGAAAGACAACTGATAAGCGTGAAAACAAACCGCAGGGCAAGATTTTTTCTCTGGATCAAATCCTGTAACAGGCTTCATTTTCTTCCTGTGGAGATCCATGTTACTAACAGAAGCTGAGCAAATGTACAAGGTGAGGAACAAAACCAGCAGGGGCGTCTGGTTATACAACAAAATCCCAGATATAATTTTACTCTGCGAAGCTTCTACTGATTCTTTTTTTTTTTCTTATCTCAGAGGTGTTGTTTAAGTCTATTCTCAGCCTGTACTTTGGTGTATTGATGGGTTTTTGATGACATTACATTGGAAAATGTTCCAAATTATTCTGTCCTCACTCTGTAATTGGTCTGAAACGAAAGTGCTTATGAAGGAAGGATAAACAGAGAGAGATTTGCCGTGTTTATTGTGCTTGATTACCTCGCTCCATGGATGCTGTTTTTCATCAAGAGCAAAAATAGATTTTCTGAAAGAGGGGGAAAAAAAATAACAAATACAAGTCCTGATATCTTTTACTATGCCGACTCAGGATGAGGTGAACCTGAACCGTCGACACTGAGTTGAAAAAACGCCAGCATGCTCCTTTAAAAAGAGTCAGCGCTTTAAGCTCAGTGATCCGTGGCATGATGTGACATGACATTCACTCTCCCTCCCAAATAAAAGCTCCTCAGTGTTTTGTTACAGGTCAGTCCACACTTAAATAATCCACTTCCAGAGGAGATCCACCTTCTCTCCTCCAACCCCTCCCCGCTCCTGCAGAGCAAAGAAAAACTACTAACTAAGCTCAAGAGGCTTTTTTTTTGACAGCAACCGCAGCCGCCTCTCTTCAAATCGAGCGTCCTAATTAGCGCCTTTAAGCGAATGCAGATCCTTATGCACAGCGCCATATGCGGGACTGAATATTCATGCGGGCACCGAGCTGGCTGTCCCTGCTCCGGCCCAAGTGCTGTGCTTCTCCATGCCCTCATTATTCTGACACGCTGACAAAGAGCAACAAGGCAAAGAACAAGGAGGAGAGAGCAAAGTCAGTCCCTGGCAAAAGTCCACTCCAAAACTTCATGACGCCGTCAAAATGGAAAGGAAGGAAGGGAAGGAAATGAAACGCTTTGAGCCGGTGACATTAGTGATTCGTCGATGTTGAATCCCAAAATTGATGCTCTCACTTGGTTTCTGTGACATGTGCCTCTGTATCCTGAAGGGCTTGTTGAAGGTTTAAATCAATGCCGGCTGGATGGATTCCCCATTTATTTTCCCCTTTTCCTTCAAGCAGTGGGAATTTGGGAAATGCAGCTCGCTATCTTTAAAATCTATTTAAGGAACACTGGAAGCCTATATATTTTAAAATCCAACAACAACAACAACAAACAGTGACAGTGTTATTTACACTATGAGTATGTGCTATAAATCACAAGAGTGCATCATTAACAAAAAGGGAAGGTAGAGGCAACTATGATTCATGCAGCAGTTAAGCTTAACACTCGAGCAGCCATTGATTGTACTTATCCTCAGAGTGTCATCAACATGCAGAGACTCGCATGAGGTTGGTAATCCATCACAATCCAGGTGTAGTTATGTCATCGCGGTGTTGTTGTGCCTGTGCAATTAGAGACTGATATCGGGTTCATTTCCCCAAAAGTTTTGCAGTCGCAAGCCGCGTTAACACGAAACGAAACGAGGAAGAAACAGTGTGCGGACGCACTGTTTCCTTCGAAAACAGGATGGTGCATTTGTTCTTTTTCTGTTGCTGTTTGGCTGCCGGAGTCCAGTTTTTACGACTTGGATCTCGCTTTTATAGTCCATTCGTATGAATTCCCATCGTTTGTGATAACACAATATGCACCGAGTTTACTGTTGCAATCTGGAAACGTGGTGAAGAGTAAAGAGAAAATTCAGATGAAATTAATGGTGCTTGTAAACACCAGACCCTATTAATCCCAATGTCACGTAGACAGCTGACCTACAATCTTGAAATAGAATGAAGAAAAAACTAAAAGCAAAACAAAATCTTATGTTTGGCAATCTACACCGACATAGTCCTGCAATCTCTGACCTCTTTCGCTGTGTTTTCTATGTTTTTGTTGCATCTCTGCAGCTTGCTCTGTTCCCCTGCCTGTTTTTCCCTCCACACCTGCCCCGCATCAGCCGTGTTAGCCCGGCCCCATTCCCAGCAGTTTTTTCCTCTAGCCTGTCAGCCTTCTTCTTCTTCTGTTCTTTTTTTCCCTCCTCATTTCACCTCAGCTGTGCTTCTCTGCCTATCTCTCCACCTGCACTATGCCGTCTCGTCAGTTTAGTTTGTGTCTCAGTCTCGGTGAGCTCCATTTACCTGCTCCTCGCGTTGATTTTGGATAACAGTCCTGCCATTGATCAAGCCTGTCTGCGGTCTCCTGCATTTGGCTCAACCTTTCAGGTTCTCAGTATAAAATGTACAGACTGCGGGGTAGCTCTGCTCACACAGTTTTCCTTTGCAATGAAAGATTTCTACCTTTCTGGTGGGCTCACTTTGGGTTTGACCCCCAAATGACAAGAATTTTCAATAATCCGTCTGAACTATTGTTACATGCTGCCTGATTGTTGTGTTTCTTGTCCCATTGAACTTTGCTGAGAGATTCATAATTATGTTTCCTCTACCTCTAGATTCTACACACTGGACCTTCACATGTAGGGCTGATGGTTCGATCTCAGCTCCTCCTGTCCTCAAGCGAGACTTTGAACGTCAAATTGCTTACCAAAATCTCCCTCGCTTTGGATAAAAACATCAGCCAAATGAATTGAATGTGCTCTGACGCAATTGATTTAAAAACAGTCCTTGCTTACGAATGTATCATAGAACAACGACGAGTAAAGAGATAAAGGTGACAAAACATTGCTCGGAGTGTGTAACCCTTGCATTTTTTAAAATGTTTTGTCGCTATTTACAATAAAGGTAGTGGAGGTGAGAAGTGCTTGGTGTCGTGCCTATCGCGTACAGCCAAAGACACCTGAGTCATTTTGCTGTCACACCAAAAGTTCTTCACCTCTAAGAACAAAATGTCCCTGATTGCCACACTGATAAGATATAATAACACCATCTTTATAAATGAATGCTTATGTGTCACACCTCTCTTTATAATCGGGCAGATGGAGACCCTCCTCCCATCTTAACACCATTATCACAGAAGCGGGCACGGTGTATGACAGGCATTTTAATTGGTGCTCAAGAAGTGTGTTATTAAGCAAAATAGCTGCGGCTGGCACTTTTGCTCTCACAATCTGAGAGCGTTTGTTTTAGGAGTCAAGAATGGCAGCGTCAACAGAACAGCGGCGTCACGGCAAGCACGGCAGCAGCAGCAGCGGTAACGAGCGGGGGCGCGTGTAAAGGTGTGCGTGCATATATGTGTGGGTGAGTGTAGAGTCAAAATAATTTGATGAGAACCTCTGCTGGAGGAGGAATGTGAGGTGAAGAATGAAGAGCGGAGCAGCTCGGGCGTTTGTCAGTGCTGCCTGTCCTTCACCTTGCTGCTCCGCTCAGGCTTCAACACCTCCAGCAGCCTCTCGCTTGGACGAGCTCCAAGTGCCGCCAAGGTCAGGAGAGCGCTGTCATTCAACACCAGTGTGTGTGTGTGTGTGTGTGTGTGTGTGTTAGTGTGTGTGAGTGTATGTGTGCGATGAAAGAGGAGGAGGGGAGGGGTGAGGGCAGGGGGTACGGACATGTGTGCGAGAGCAAACACAAGCCCAGACGTGTGTGTTTGTGTATTAGTTGCTGTGGTAACTGCAACAGACAGTAACAATGGCAACGACGCTGGAGTTTGTACAGTACTTCTCCTGGCTGTGTTTAACTGTGTGCGTGTGCGTAACAGTCAAGTCTGACAATCTACCAGCTCTGACAGCCCCTAGTGCAGGTCTGGATCCTCAATATGTCAAGCACCACCTGTGTGCTGACAAACAGCCCTCCCCTCACAAGTAATTTGAATAAAATAATCAGAGTCACATCAAGTATTCTGCTTTGATTTTTTTTTTGGGGGGGGGGGGGGGGGGAAATAAGCCCTGTAGAGTAGCACAGTAAGACTTAGAGTTGTGTAAAAGTTTGTTAGAAATACAGCAAGAAGGACAAAATGAGATAAAGAGTAAATCTCTGCAGACAACACACCGTATTTGAGCTGTATAGAAAGCTACAAAGCTGTTACAAAATGTATCCTACAAAGCCTATCCCACTTGAAACCGGAGTAAATTGAAGGTGAATATATTGGGAATACAAGCACAGTCTCTTGTGAAAAGGTTAGTGAGTAAAACGAAAACCTTTTTATTCTCGCCTACATTTTTTATGCAAATGTAAGCCTGCAGATGACCTGTACTGGGCCCAATTAGCTGGAAAACACGACAGGAGCACAGCATGTAGCATGACCTACTCCAAGGTCAACTTGTGTCCCAGGGCATGGCTGGCAGATTGAGATGTAAGTAAATAATTGTGCTTTTTATTGTACTGAAAAATCATTGTTATTCTAACTGGATTTAAACGAAGTCCGTTGGGGAAATTGTTTCAGCCTTTTAACACCGGAAAAATAGATATCAAGTCAACTGGTAGGAAGAGGGCAACAACCCTGCTGTCTATCAGTTTTTATTGTCTATTTCTTCACTCAGGATAAACCTGTATGACTGCAGTATGCTGGGAGCTTCCCAGATTCTGAAATCAAGATTATGTAAGACAGCCCTAAATAACAGTTCACTCACTCATGTACTGCACTATACACAGTTTTTATACTTGTAGTTCATGTAAAGGGGCAACAGACAACTTTGCCCCAATGCGTTTCCAAGCGGTATTACTGTTGGCACCGCTGCTGCAAAGGCAACTTGATGGCTTCCATTTCCCTCAGAGCTGCAACAACACAGGACAAAACATGAATTTATTCAGTCACTTTCACAGTCTATGGAATTACTAGTTGGCTGTTGCAGGCCATATGGCGGGCATAGTAGTTTTTTTTGTTATGTAATTAACAGGTTAATGTTGTTTTGCTTTCAAATGATGTTTAAATAAAACACTGAAACAATTCAATTTCAAATATTTTTTTGACAAATTAAGTTGCTATTTCATCGCAATTTAGGCATGGGATACTTGTACTTGTAAAAATTAAGACAGCTTTTGTTGGATTTTAGATGAGCTACTGAAAATCCCAGACACACCATCAGTGAGTTGCCAAAAATTCGTACACACTTGATTGTCGACTGGCACTTGACTGTTGATTGTATCTGGCTGATGTGGTTTAATCCTGAAATTGTTGGCTTTGAACCGAATCGCAGGAAATTTTCTTACGATGTAGGGCATGACTAAACACTTACATCGAAGCGCTATGTTTGCATTACTTGGGGAACTAGTCTGTCCTTGGCTGTCAGGTGGTAACAGGCTAAGTTGTCCCATTTGATGCTACTTTAAAAATTTAACAATTTTAGCCCCTCTTTAGTCACAACATATGCTAAAGGTTAAACTATGACAACAGCAGTACAAGAGTACTTCAATATTACGGTATAAGAAAAGTATCTGAGTTCTTCTATGACTGGTGTTGGAAGGCCTTACTGATTGAATGTGTAGATTTTAAAACAAATTTGGAGCATGTGTAACAAGCTGTTGTTTCATTATTTCAGCCTCATAACTATCTGTTAGGTTCACATGGTTAGCACCCTAAAAGATGGAAAACAGTATTTTGTTAATACAGAGGCCCGGGCCATTGACTTTACCGTTTGGTCAACATGTAGCTTTACAGGCTAGAGTGAACCATAACAAACATAATATAAACATAATAAAAACACTGGAAAAGGATCCCATGACTAAACTGTTTCCAATTTTGGGACAACGTGGCAATATTTGATATCATCTGACAACAGTGCCGAAGTTCAAAGTGACGAGTTGTTTGCTGTTTGTCTACAGACCATGTAGCCCTGGCACAAATCCTGACCCAGACAGCAAATATTTAGTCTGTTTCCTCGCAAGTATTGTACCATCTGAAATGGAACACTACTCAACGGTCCCAAAAAAAAAGTCTGATCTATAAATTTTAATGCACTTTTAAATTGGCTAGATCCAAACATAACATTGAGTTAAACTGGAAGTCTTTCTGTTTATGAGCAGATCTGTCCCAGATAAGAAGCTTCCCACTGCCAGCTTAACGCCATGTTTCCTTTCTCCGTCTCCGTGTCCGTCTCCATCATACGCCGTCTGCCGTCTACAGTGAGAGTGTGAGGAGACAGTGGTTTGGCAGCAAAAAATAAAACTTCTGATGTTGGTCATCCTGCTCTCCCTTTCTCCTGTCATCACACTAGGAGGGTCGCCGGATGAAGTTGAAGGAGTACTTGCCTCCGCTGTCCGTTCTCTTTGGATACTTCTCTCTTTCCAACTGACTTCATCACCTCTCTCTAATTGCCAATCATTCATGTCTGCTTCACGGCACTGAGTGCCACTAGCCGATCGCTCTACAAGGGACTCTGTTTAAATAGAGTGCTATCTGTATGCTGGTGTTTATTTCCTGCTTCGAAAGTGTCCTCTGAGCTTTTCATTCAGAGCGGTGATGTGGATGCTGATAGTCCAGCAGCCCATCACTCTCTCTCTTTGTCTCTCTCTCTCTCTCTCTCTCTCTCAAACTTCCTCTCCAATCTGCCTGCAAAGCCTGTCCAACAGCCCTCTCAGTCTTTCTCACTCTCATTGTCTCACTGTTTTATTCTTCCTGACCCTACAGGAAATGTCTGCCCCTGCGGTGGTTTAGACAATCTGATTGGGTAATGAGAGGAAATGAGAGTTTATCTGTTTCAGACACAGTCAAGGGAGAGAAGAGTCAGACTTCTCTAACCCCCGAATGGGAAAACAAAGAATTTTAGCCATTTCTGCGGGCTGGGGAGAGATTACCACTAATGAACACATGGATTGTTCTACAATGAAGCTCTCCTGCTCCCACGCAGCAATAAAACAGAAAACTCCAATTAGTGTTGCCATCAGTTCGGGTAAGGAGTTAGTGAATCAGTACTTTGTGCTTTACTTTTGTTGAATGCAGATCCACATGCAGGCTCTTTATCAGCATTGCATACTCACTTGACCCCCACACCCAGGTAATCAGCCTTTAAGACTCGTTTTGGCTGACAGTCTGCATGATTAGTTGTGTTCTGGCCATATGTGACCCAGTTCTGACCCACACATAGTTTCCAAATCTGACAAGATATGAAATGATTTGGGTGTAGAAAGAACTCGTGTTAGCAGCACTAAGGACCTGTTTGGGTTGTTGTCAGATAATAAAGCTAATAAATGGGCTACCTGAGCCTAATCCAATTGCAAGAAAAATGCTGGCAATGTACGTATCTGCAAAACATGTTATAACTGTATCTGTCTCTAGGTACAATTTTCAATATTATCTAGTCACATGCTGTGCTCATGCCTTTAAGTACGGAAACACATTAGGTTAGGTTTAGGAAAAGATCATGTTCTGACTTAAAAAAATAACATTGTGGTCATCACAAACATATCTAGAGATGCCCAAAGGTCCTTTTTAAATCACCGGGTTTTGTTGTCACAGATGCAGAGTCACAAACATTGAAAAGCCCACTCAAACGACATTTACTGGCTTGGCAGCCTTGTCGTCTGTAACTCCACCACCACCCCCTCTGCACATGACAGTTGCAACGGTGATGCACATCCCTGCTGCGCTGGGCTGATGCCACTGTTTGAAATCATCATATCAAATTCATTTGGACTTCTTGGTTGAAAAGAACTGATGGAATGGAGTTATGTTTGTGTTTTTATTATGCAGTCAAACGGAATAGATTTGAGAGCAAAACTTTCCACACTGTACTTAAAAAATCTATTATTGCAAATAAAACAAATTTGTGATTAAAAATGTATTAATGCAAATCCAAAAGTGTTGCTCGCTGTTGATCTGCAGACGAAAACGTCAGATTGATGTGGAGTGATGGGGAGAGTGTAGCTTCCCTCACATTAAGACATGACACAAACAATACAAATGTCACATTTCCTTCATGTACATGACAAGTTCATAATTTCATGATTGTCATGTATGACATGGAGGTTAAAAAAATCTTTTCTGTGTTTCTGTTTTTATTTGAGCAGGGAGACACATAGAGATTTCAATATTAATACTGTAAGCAGCTGTGACGACAGGTAGCATGGTGGTAATGTATACTGTGTTTTGGGACTGACTGTGTTCTCTTTATAAGAATATGGAAAAAAGAAAAGTAAAAGTACAATTATACTCCGGCAACCCAGTCAACAGAATTAAAATGTTGCAATTGTATGTTCCTGCAAACCTGGGATACGTGCTAGTTTGTAGACATCATATCAACATTTCTACAATTTGTTTGAAATACATCAGAATTAGAATCAGAATCAGAAATCCTTTTATTTCAAGCAGACGGGGAAATTTGTTTGTCGCAGCAGCGTCAGAATGTTACAAGGACAGAGCAATAGCAAAATAGACAATATAATTAAAAGGGAAAGAAAATAGAATCGACGTATATACATATTTACACGATATAGTGCAAGAATGAACAGCAATTTTTTATATACAGATTTTAAATATAGATAATAAATATGGGTGTTGAAATGAGTTTGTACAGACTTACTGCACAGTGCAGAGTACAGGGTGAGGTCTATATGGAGGTGTATCAGTCTGTTGCTGAAGGAGCTGCCCAGTGCTGAGACAGTGACTTGCAGTGACCCAGCAGCGATGACAGCTTGTCCATCATCCTGCTCTCTCCCACCACCTGCACTGGGTCAAGAGGGCATCCCAGGGTGGAGCCAGCCTTCTTGATAAGTTTATCAAGCCTCGTCCTGTCTGCTGCCGAGATGCTGCTGCTCCAGCAGACTACTCCATAGAAAATGGCTGCTTCCTCAGCAGATACAGTCGGCTCTGACCTTTCATGTATGTAGCTGCAGTGTGATCACTCCAGTCCAGTTTATTGTTCAGGTGAACTCCCAGGTACTTGTAAGATGTCACCATCTCAATATCTGTTACCTGGATGTTCACCTGTGTGAAGGGTTGTCTGTGCATACGGAAATTCACCACCAGCTCTTTGGTCTTCCCGGCGTTGAGCTGGAGGTGGTTCTGCTGGCACCAGTCTACAAAGTCCTGAATAAATTATAATAATAATAATAAGTATTATTATTAAGTGCTTATACTTATTATTATTACTTAATAATAAGTAATAATAATATGTGTATAAGCTGACTTTTGTAATAACCTGGTATTTTAATGCAAAACATGATCATTTCCAAACCCCAAACAAGTGTTTCTTTGGGCTAAACTTGACTAGACCAAACTCAAAATGAAACATAAAGAAATGCAAAATTCACAAAGTTTAAACCTATCTGTGGTTTGTGGAAACATACATTGCCAATAGTGGCGATTGGGTTGGCTCAGGGCCCGCCACCAATCTGTTCAGTATATTGTCACCTTTTAATGTTGATATAGTTTTTGCAATTAATATCATGTTGACTTGAGCACACACTACCTTATAAAGTACATTTTTATGAAATGAGATTTCTTAGATAGTTTAGATATAAAATATAATTATAAATATTGATTTAAAAGTAATTAAAAAAAGTAATTAAAATAATGGATAAGGCTAATAGAAGATATGTAGGATAAAATATGTATAATTAAAAGACTACCTAGTCCTGATTTTCACTTTTGTGTCGGTGTCATTTTTAGAGGATGTCCCCCAGTCTGTAAATCAATTTCATGCTCTAAGAATCACATATGTCAAATAAGAATCTATAATGAAGAAACGAAGTAAGGATTAAAACGGCTTTTTAAATCTGATCTGGAAGAGTTGACATTTGCATCTATATCTATGAAAGCAGAGGTTCAACCACTGACTGTGCCCTTTATTTACCTCCAAGAATAGCTCGACTTATTTCATGTTTCATGATTGATTCATATTTTCTCCCCAGAGTGTACTGCTTTTGTCATACGATCCTTCATGTGATCATTAAGAACTTTTCACCCGCACAGCAACCTTAAAAAACCCAGTGACCATAAACTGATTGAACAATAATGACTCCGCAACACAAAGTTGTACAGAAATTCAGCTTTTGTCCCTTTACAAAAAGGGCCAATAAGGCGCAAATGGAGGCACATCGGCACTGAATGGATGTTCAAATAATCTACATCGGCCCCATGCGGTGGACTAATAGAATAAGTGACTCTGCTCTCATGCATAACAGGCCTAATGTCATTCCTGCTCTCACTTTGATTACACGAATGATTCAATTTATGTATTTACTTGCACAGCTAAAGCATGCTCCCTTAATATTCCCAATTTCATGCACTCTTGCATAATGTGATCATTGATTGAATGCGTATGCTTCCCCCCTAAGTGGCTACACTCAAAGCCCCTGCTGTCATAAATTACATACACTAGTCCCATGATATTTCTGGTCCCTGCCTGCAACTCCCACATTATAATGCCAGAGAGGGAAACCACAAAGGCTGGATGTAAACAAAGTGATTGCTGCAGAAGTTAACATCTTAGGGTTCGCTAAGCAAACGTAGTAACTTGTGAGAGCTCTCCGAGGTTCAGGCTCGCCGACGTGCACGATGTTTAAACATCCGAACAGTCAGTAAACGTAGCACAGTTTGCAGTGTGTTCAAATTCTACCCAAACTGAAAACGTGGATATGGATGTGGATTGCCCTTTTAACGATAGCCATTGTTTCAGCCAGACATTTGTTGGTGTTTCCAGGGAGACAACCTGAGAAAGAGGTTAGGAAATCAATATATGAAATATGTCACGAGAGGCAGCAGGAACATGAAGCTTCAGTATTGTGTTTGTATTCCCAAGATGATGACATTTCAGGACAAGATGTGAGTTCAGTCACTCCCTATCTCATTCTGTTCCGCTGAGTGCCACGGCCGGAGTGTTCTTGCTGTCAACATGTAGAGAAATATGATAAACAGTAGATGATATCCGGTTTTGATTGTACATACTTTCCCTTATGCAGTTTGTACATTTGTTTTGGATGTTATTTTGGTTTATTTATCTTGAACGATACAGGATGCTGCTTTTAGATGAAGTACTGCAAAAACTAAAGTTGAGTTCAATTGAAATGTAGAGGCTGAAATGTCCTTTTTGAACAGGCCTTTATTTGGGACAGTGTTTATTAGAGAAATGTCTCTATAAAAATATATTTTTACATATTTTTGTTACAAGCCTCTCCCTTTCCTGGTCAGCGACCATTAATCGTAATAATATGCCGTTGCTGCTGTTTGCCGTCAATGCTAACTCAACACTTCCTGTGTTTCTGTTTCACATTAAAAGCCTTCAATCAGATTGGGGAGGCACGTTTCCCAACTGAATTATGCTGCTTATTTGTTTCTGAATGTCATTCTAACAAATTTGTTTTTTGTGTGTGTATGTATGTAGTGACACATATAGGGATCTTGTGTACATGTAACTTTTTGTTACACCTTGCTCAATATGCTTTTGCTGTATCATGAGGCATTACTTAATACATTTGGTTCATGCCATGAATCAATAGGCTTTCTAATCAAGCAAACATGATGGACTTCATTCTTGAAGTCTTTACTGACTTTGCGTGGTGCCTACACATAACCCTGAAAAAAGTTACTCATACTGAAGTTACTAAAAGCAAAGTCCTTCTAGTCAAGTTATGCCACTCTGCGGCCATCTTGGCGACGCCTCGAAAAGCCCAAAGAGACCAGACCCCTATCTAAATGAATGGAGGCATGGTCAAATCCACCCTTTAACGTGATAGCAGGACGGAAAAAACATACAGACATGCTCGCCAGTGAAATAAGATACAAATAAAAACAAAAAAACATCGACTTTACCGTAGAAATGATGTTTAAAACGCTCTTTTCCTACAGGGAGAACTCCACTGCGCATGCGCGCGGATTTACGACGCTGACATCCATCGTACGGCTGAATCTGTGCTGGCTGCCGTGCTCTGGTTCTACTCTACCTGACCATTGATGTATGGACCAGATATTGTCTAATACATCATTTCTTATCATTCACTCTATAAATCAGATAAAGATTTGAAAGCAGTAAATGTTTTTGGTCTCTGTCGTAAAAACTACTTGTGCGCATGCGCTGGTGAAACAACATGATTGGGCTATAATTTTCCCGGTTTCGGCTGTGACAACGCAGGTGATTGGCTGTTGGTGAAAGGGGCGGGATATGCGCCATCTTTGGCGTCGCAGATTTCCCCATTCAAAATGATCAGAGTGATCTGTCTCTACAATAGTAGAACGTCAATGCTAAAAGCCCATACCACATTTTAGGAGCAGATAAGCACAAATAAAACATGTTGTTGGCGAACAGGTTGCTGGTACATTCAGCATAAACATGTTAAAAACATGGCGGATGTGTTCATTTAAAATCTATCCTTATTACTAGGATTAAAAAAGTTCATCTAGGCAGCTTTATATTTTTGTTCAATGAAGCTGCGGCAATTTAACCATAGAGAACTCTGGATTTCAAGGACTTAATGTGCTTCTGTTATTTCTGTATACTCTGTACCCACGGCATCTATTTCATATCTATTTGCCCTGGAAGATGGATTCTTCCTCTGTGTTCCTCTTGTGGTTTCATGCTTTTTTCATCCCTATTATAGGTCAGTTGGGGGAAGGTTTTTCCTTATTTGAACTAAGGATCTAAAGAAAGAGGGTGCTGTCTGCTGCCAGATTGTAAAGGCTTTTGAAGCAAGTACGAGATTTATGATGTTGGCCTATATAAATAAAATGGTGTCCATGTGAAATTTTCCGCTTACATATCTTTCTTGCGCCTCTTCAGCTACTGCACAATATATCCATTATTTCACTATACTGCAGCAAGTCCAACATTTATTCCGGGGGCCTGACACAAATATACATACAAAGGACATATATAAATGCAAAGCAGAAAAATTAGATATTAATGTGCTTGCAAAATGTATTATAGATCACAGAGGAAAAAAGCATCCACAGCCTCTGGACATATTCCAGCTCGCTGTCCTGTGATGACATGACACCTGTCCAGTTTCCAGTCAGATTCTGCATGCTTCACAGCTCTTTTTCCTTATGCGTGTCTTCACCCATTCTTCTTCGTCTTCTTTTTCTTCTTCTCCTTTTTCTTCTTCTTCCTTCCCCTCCATCCCTAACGTCATTCTTTTCCCAATTTTCAGTGTGAGAGGCAAACCCAGTGGACTGCAGAGCAGTTCGTCACTGAATCAGCCCTAAACAACGATATCCTGTTCACTCGAAGTTCTGTGCAACCCCCTGGCTGTCAACACATCATCCAGAGAGTATGAATAAATAAGTAATGGGGGGCGTGTTTGCACCGTAGGCTGAGATGTTTGCTGCCTTGACAAAGCCTTGGGGCATCAGAGCAAATCCAACCTGCTCTGGACTTCCCCTAATCAGCCGCTGTCCATCATGGCTGCCCCCGCTCTGCTGCTGCTGAGTCGGTCGAGCTGTAGAGCAGGTACAGTGGCCGCCCACCCGCCTCCACCAGGGCCGCCAAGCTGCTTTCTCTAAATATACACAAATTAGCTGCGTTAGTGAGGCATGCTTCAGGGCATCATTTAATTGGCAGACACTGAATGACATCCTCTGCTCTGTTCCATGTCCGTCTGGCAAAGAGAGAGAGAGAGAGAGAGAGACAGAGAGAGAGAGAGAGAGAGAGAGAGAGAGAGAGAGAGAGAGACATGTACAAACCCAGGCAGAGGCAGAGATGTTGGAAGTCACCTTGGCTCAAACTGACAAGCTTTAACCTCCTTGTTTCCATATCCTCCTGCATATTATTTTCATATATTGTGCATTCGTGCATTGCACTTCATTCACATGCTCTGTTCAGCATTTCTGTTGTGTACAACATCCCCCTCAAAAAATTTATAATACTGAACTCGCACTCGTATATTTCAAGGTTCAGTGTTGAAGCTCCCTCCCGGCAATCCCTGACTAACTTATTGATCATCTATGCTGTACTGTAATATTTAGCATGGCGGTGTCAGGCAGAAATCCTCAAAAGAGAGCGCTAAAGACAATGCATAGGTGCTCTAAGATTGCACTTGACCTACTGACCACTAGATGTGGGCTGGGAGAAAGCCAAACTGTAAGATGATTCGACCATTTCATAGTTTCGATGCCTGGCGAAGTTTGGCGTTACGACCGTAGTCTTCTTGTTTTGTTTGAACCTCAACAGACCATATTTGGACAAGAGGGTGGAGCTGGAGAGATTATCCAGATTTGATCTGACAGAGAACTCAAGGACACGCTCCAGCAACTTGTCAATCACAAGGTAGACACGTTCTAAACATACCCTGCTTTACTGTGTATCATAAATCATCCCTCTGAATCTGAGCATTATTCACTAAATGAACCTCTTGCTGTAATGAAAAACATAAACTCATTAGGAAAATGTTTATCGTGTGTAGTAGGGTAATTTTCTCATAAGCTTACTTCTTTCTGCAACCAGCCACCTGCTGGCAATTAGAATGAACCCAGCTTTAAGACACTTCAGCTGAAAGTTTAATGGATAAAACACTCAGTCAGTATAGAGGTCGGCTGAATCATACTGTACAAATACAATATACATTTTGATGAGATGTTAGTTCTTTAATTTCTCTCACAAATTTTGCTTTCACTTTTGGCATATTACGCTGAGAAAACACACGCTTTTTTTTAGCATGTTTGCTCGATTGACAGGTATTCAATCCTAATGGTCAGCCATGATGTTTATCCCTTTCTCTTTGCGCCTCAGGCACCAGTAACCAGCAGAAATGTCAGCATTGTGTTGAAAACCCCCCAAAAATGTGGATGATGTCACACACACATACACACAAACACACACACACACACACACACACACACACACACACACACACACACACACACACACACACATCCATGTTCTTGCCTCCGTGTATTGGTACTGTTTGACCCTTTTAATGCCTGTTTGTTGTTACTGCTTTATTAGCTGTCCAGCGGTACCTTCAAAAACTGTGGAAAACTTTCAATACTTTCATTGTAATGAATATCAACACTCATGTTTATGTAAAATAGGCGGAAATACTACTGTTACATTACTTGTTTAATCTTTAAGGGCTAAATATAAAAGTTCTTTGGCAACTTCAAGCAACACGACAAACCATAGAGGACAAACAATCTTTAGCTTCAAGTGAGTGTGACTCATTGTCATCTGTGACTGTTGTTTTTTATTTCCTTCACTTGAAGTTGACTCATGACATCACAGTTATGCTTCATGCTCATCCCCTGTGCACAAATTTTGACTGTTTTTACTGTAAGAGATGAATGTGTCTGGTACACGGGTGGGCAGGACTTCTGGCTGCACTGTGAATGTGGGTGGGGAGCCTGCTGGGGATTATGTCCTTGTCACTTCACTGGCAACTCCTTCTGGTTGAACAGGGCATCTGCATTTTGAGAGATATGGAACTGGAAGGTATTAACTTCTGGCGAAGCTCCACGATAGTATAGTCGGCGAAAAGGGGCAGCTGGTGAAACTGTGTATCAGGGATGCGTCTGTCAGCACGTCTGTCAGCGGCTTTCACAGGAAAACAGTAGCAATTACAAAGGAAACAACAAAAGCCCACATAGAGTGACTGAGTGGAGAAACTGCAGATGTTCATAAAGTCCTCCAAGCTCTTTCCAGACTTCCCCAAGGGAAGCTCTCATCCTTAATTGTCACAGAAAGACGCTTGTTTAATGTGAACCAATTCCTGCTTATTATCGTCCGTGTCAGCTGGCCTGCCAACGTTTACAGATAAGCCACTGGTATTTTCTATGTTTTTTTTGGGTATATTTTTTTCTTTGCAAATTTCTAATTCAACTTAAATGGCAAAATAAATATTAGGAATGTACACTTTTGCAAACCATGGATATGATGAAACTTGACATTATTTTTTCTATTATATTGTGACAAAGCTGTGCTTATGGTCCAGTTAGATTAGGGCAAAACATGTCGCCTTAAAAATATCCAGTGGTTCGGCACTTACTAAAGTTGGAACACAGTTGTGAACTGTTGTCACTGGCTTGGCAGCCTTGTTGCATTCATGTAACTCCACCACCATTCCCTCCACCCATGGACATGAACATTTGTTAATATTCACGTAAATTGAACGTGAAACACATATCGTGGAAATGTCAATATGGTACACATGAAGCATAGAAATGTGTGCGTATGCCTTATTTGGCTGTTGATTTTCGACCAACAGATTGGCTTTCAAAGGAATAGCCACCCCACCCCTGCCAGTAGGTAGTAAGTAGTCATGGTTATATTTCGGCTCCATCTCCAGGTAACATCACAACTGAATGCACACACTATATTTTGTCCCTTTTTCCGGTGTCTGTTTCTATTTGCTCTGCTCCCCTTTCTCCGGTGCGTTTGTGACATTGAACGTGACACACCAGAGGAAGTAAAAAAAAAAAAAAAAATGAGAGGCAAACTCGCCCACTGGGATAGGAGTCACCTACATACACACTAATTTCAGTGTAACAGATTTATAAATGGCGACTGCAATGTGGGCCGACTATGGGAATTCCAGATGACGTAAGACGGTCTTTAAGAAAAATCTGCAAAGGATAAGAGAAAAAAAAAAAAAAAAACGATGAATGAAATGAATTGTTAACCACTTGACGATTGCACCTGGTCCATAATGACCATGATTCAGATTTTCTCATTCACAGACATGCCTGGACGTAAGCTGTAATTTTCTCTGGCTAAAGTGTAACCACCTGTCAAGCTTTGATGAGCTAATTAAGAGGCAGTTAGCTGATTTGTGAGAGCCGCAGACTTGATGTTCCGCCAGATCAGGTATTGTGTGCGCCCTGCTATTAGCCATTAAGGGTTCACGGTGGGCTGACTTCACACAATGCGAACGGGGATGGAGCTGTCCTTTCTAAAGAGAGAGGAAGCATTAATGGAGGTGGAGGATTCTCATTCTCTCTGTCCTCCCATCACTCCGTCCCTCACTCATTACCCGTCTGCAGAGTCCTCTCGTTTGTTTCACATGCTCTCCATGAGAAACAATACGCTGACCCCCTTCCCCTCACCCTGCGGTGCTTCCTTTGGGGAGACAGAGGGGGCTCTGAAAGACGGAGAGTGCAAGTGTGTGTCTCGCATTGTGCTAGAGTGTATTAGAGTGAGGGTCTCAGTAATTAAGTGTGTGATAGTGCGTGTGCGTCTGCATGCGGGTTCGCCCGTCTGTGTGCGTGATTGCACGCGTAAATGTGATCACAAGTGTGAGTGTGTGTGATCTGTTTCCAATTAGCCCTCTTGTGTCGGCTGTAGCCGGGAGGCATGACTAATGTCTTGGTGGACAGAAGCCCCAGCTGATGTGGCTGAAAGGGCCCCCATCTGCTGCGAGAACATCACAAAGAGGAGCCAGGCAGTCACAGACAGAGGAGCGCAAAAAGGGGACTAAAGGCGACGAGCATCATGGGAACGAAGGCGAGGGGGGAATAAGCTATTAGGGACAAATTGCGCTTGGGGGGCCACCTTCAGATACAGGGTGAAGAATGCCATTAGCACTGTCCAGCACTCAACAGCTAGAGCACAACACACTCTCACACGCAGGCCAACATAATCACGTACGTGCCGGTTATCGTGCTTGTTCTACATCATGTCAGGTACTACATTGTCAACCGAGTGGAAAAAAAACATCAGAAAAATTCTTGTTTTTCTTCATTCTTGCTTCATTTGTCCACATGATTAATGACATGCTAGCATGCTGTGCTTGTTGTCAGTCTACTCCCAGTCCCCCTTCTCCTCTTTATCTTTGTTAGCGGCATAGCAGTAGGTGGCTACTGTATCGGAGAGATAAGCAGGTATACTTTAGTTATTGTAATAATAATTAATAATTACATTTCCCGTTCGCATCTCATTCATAGAGGAGACCTCTTAAAACCTCTTCCCTATAATGTTCAAGAAGCATTTTTGTCTTTGCCAAGGATTGTCTTTTGTTGATTAGGTTGGAATTTTACACAGAGGAGGATAAAATATCCATAGCTTTTGATCCGGCTTCAGGAATCTGATTACATACTGCACGTACACGTTAAAAATTTTTCGGTTATTAAACTGAACTGAACTGTGACTCTGACTCGCTCATCTTATTCCTGGACTGAAAGAAAAACAGACATACTTATTCATGCAGAAGAAAGACCTTGTCCGATAAAAAATTGACAAAAGAAAACTAAATGGATAATTTAAGGCTGTACAGCATGTTTTTTTAATAAAGACTTCGTTGTCAAGCAACTAATCAACAACACCTCATCAACGCCTGTTACTTTGGAGGATTGCGTTTGAAAAGAATAGAAAAGGATAGGTTGGCAGAGTCTGCCTGTTCTACATGGGTCATTGAAATGTACTCACTGAGTCATCACACACACACACACACACACACACACACACACACACACACACACACACACACACACACACACACACAATCTAATCAGTGATCTGTTATTGTGACTGTTGATGAGTTGCTCAGACCCTCAGGAACAGCTTCAGTCACAATCTGAACGTACACAGCCAGAACCATTCAGATGGAATAAACCTCTTTGTCTTCACAGCATGGTGGCAGTGAGAGGTGGGGGTGGGGGATGATGTGGGTGACCGGAGGGATATCCAGGATCTGAAATGTCCATTTGAAACCCTCTTTGGTGTGTCATCCAAAACACTGGGCTTCTCCTTTTTTACATTTTTAACACATAGTTGAAACTTTATTTCAACTATGCGAAACTTAAAGAGAAAGACTGTAAAGACTCATCCTTTATTAATCCCTCTCAATCATCACTTATGATCTGCCTCTGAATAGTAACAAATCCTGCATAGCTTGCCTTTAACTAATTTTTAAACTCAGACGTGACAAACAACAAGTTTATGACGAACACCACTTTTGCCACTTCGCAATGAAGTCGCTAGAAGTAAAAACCTAATTTTAGGCTGTAAACAGACTAGACCGTGGTCGCATTACTTAAACATCACCAGCACTAAGCATCTTACTTCACAATAACTATATACGTTTTCAATAAATTGATCAATCCACTACTTGTAAAGTAAGAGTTGTAATAGCTTGTAGCTGAAGTCGGCCTGTAAAGACAGACTAGTGGGTAGATGGGTCTCTGTATTAGCACGGTATAATTCAATCGTGGGACAGTCAATGATGTATTTAATGGCGTAGAACAAAATGTATGAAATATCTAAGTCTTAAGACCTTATTTCAGGCATTAAACCGAAAACCAATTAAAAAACACAGACTTTGAGACGAGGGAACCAAATGTGCAAAAATGCTAACAGATTTCCACATTTTAGGACTTATTACTACACAACTCTGTGTTTTCTTCTACAACCTGTCTCTTATTTATTTTTTTTTTTTGTCCATCATTATCAGCTATAATAATATTTACTTGCTAACAGTACAGGCCATTTCTGGAAGGGTGTCTTCGGTAAACACAAAGCAGGCAAACATATGACATGTTAATCGATTTAAAGTTTAATCAGGACCAAATTATTTGAGAGTAGAAAAAGTGAAAACTGTGTTCGCAGCAGACAACTTGAACTTCCAAGTAAGTGTTTTTGGAGATCTGGTTTAAAATGTAGGTTTGTTTGCAATCCGTCAATGTGTTTGTCTGCTTCCTCAGATCCCAACACTGTATGTTAATGAGTAAACAGATGTCATGCCTGGAAAATAAATACATTTGGTTAATAATAGGTTGTAAAAAAAACAAAAAAACAACCTGAGGTGTTCCTCTGAAGCAGGTCTCCTGAGGACAATCCACTGAAACACTCCATGACTAAAGTGTGTGTGCCATGAATCAGCGCATCTGAGGTGCGCTCGCTTGGCCTGCATGCAGTGTGTGTGTATGTGTGCGCTTCTGTCAGTGAGGAGGCTAGCAGCTCCCTGACAGTGATAGATGGATGCCCTCGAAAGCTGCTGATTGCTAGTGATAAGGGATCCTTGAAAATCAACAAAGAACACACACACACACACACACACACACACACACACACACACACACACAACAAGCGTGTATGTGCATGTGCGTATTATACATTGGTATGTGTTGACCTCATGGGTAAATACAGATGGATCAGGAATGAGTTTTCTCACACATGATCTCCCCTATGTTAGGCAGAGACCTGGTGACTGCAAATGTGATATCATTTTTTACACTCAATACAAAATTCAGTGAGCCATATGTTAAATTATGACTCGCCGCTCATTTTTTCCCGGGGTTTTCTGAAATCAAATCATTATTATGATGCTCATTAAGTTGATAATGGACAATTGTGTTGTGATGGAGTTGTCAATCATGTGATCAACATTACAGGTGAGAGGGCTGCCTCTCCAGCCTCTCCAGTGCCTGCAGTTTGAGATTCTGTTTCAACCGTTGTAGGTGTGAACCCAGGGCAGGTTTTTAAAAAGAAAATCCAGGAGCCGGGACACCTCCAGCTGTGTTTCCAGGGTGGGGAGGGTTACTGTAAATCTGTATTCTGATACAGTTGATGATAACCTACAGTCAGTCACATAATCCAAATATCAAGTAATGCAACTTGATTACTCTCCGTTTCTCTGGGATTACCTCTGTACCAAACAAATGCAAGTACTAGAGAAAAGAAATATCGATGTGATGGCTTTTATTTAACCTCGATGAAGTGTATTCAGATTCACTCTACGCCCGGGTGCTGTTGTGAAGTGTTGTCGTGTGGGCACACATGCATGCTTACAGGCTAGTACATCATTCTTTATTTTAGAATTGCAATCCCTTTTTCACTGAATGTATGTGTAATTTATTTACACCTTTTTTTTCTGCAACTTTAGCGGAATACAATTACCTTTTTTTTTAGTATTCTAATCATGTAATCCCACTTCCCATTTCGCTTGCATGTTTCTGGCAATGAAACCCAGTGCTGACCTCTGGACATCTCCATCTCCAAAAACGTATTTTAGGCCAAAACATTATCTGTTCCTAAACCTAACCACATGGTTGTTGTGCCTAAACCTAACCAGGGCATAAGCACAGTGCTTCATCGCATAAGATAGAAATCATAATCAACATTTATTCTGGCGATTTTGTTGGTAATCTTTAGGTGTCACTGGCTTGCACACTGTGTAGGTTAAACACCTGTGACGGCTCTTGTGGACTTCTAGCTCATTGTGTTTAGGGCATGACCACTCCTCCCCTGACTGCACTGTAGGTATACGCTATTTCATGTATTATACCGTGCCTTGCTATAAATCTGAATGCACCCGTTGACAAACAGACTAAAGTTTGTCTTCAACTTTCAACATTATTTTGTCACCGGTCAGGGTATTACATATTTTCTACAATGTAGGTTTTTACCTACACAAACATTTTGGGTTGTAATTTGGGGAACAACTACATTTTGCAAGGCTTGTTCTTACACTGTGTGCCTGCTTGACAAGGCTTTTTGATTATTTTCAGTTACCATTTTCATCAGCTTTCAGAAATAATCTTCCAGGTAATGATCGGTCATACAAATCTGTCATCAGACTGGCTTTTACTCGAATAATAAAAAAAAAAAACAGTCTTTCTTTTGATACAATTTTGTTATTTGGATCTGAAGCAAATGTGAGACACATCACTGTAGGTATAATTAATAAATGTGTTAATTTTATTTAGTGAGCTGGGTGATGTGGAGATGCAATTGGTTGCAACAACAACACCAGGGAGTTTATCTTTCATTAAAGTGGAGGATGGAATAAAAGAGGAAGATGAGCAGAGGAATGATAATAGAACTGGTTGGACCCCAGAGACACCTCTGGCCTTGAAACTCAGTTCGGGAGAGTGAAACAGGAGGTGAGAAAGGTAGCCTTTGTCTTTGCAGAGTCTTTGTGTTTGTCCTGCGACTCAGGGGGCATCGTGTCTGTCTGTGTTTGAACTTCCAACAGCTTGAATCTGCCTCCCAGGTGTCGAGCTGCAGGACAAAACTACCCATCTTCATGCTGCAACCGCTTGCCATTGTAGCACAACACCCGCTGAGCTGAGAGACACACAGAGTATTCAAGAGAAAGAAAACACGGAGGAAAAGCAAGGCAGAAGCAGAAAGAGAGGCAGTGAAAGAGACTGCCCAAACACTTTTAGTGATTTTTATTTTCTTTCTTGGTTTGACCTTGTGGTCCACACGGGTACGCTCCTTTAATTTCATGTTGCCATTGTGCTTCACTGTTTGTGTGTGGCAAAGTTGAAGCAAGATTAAAGCAGACACATTGTGCTAAAGGAGTCCTTGGGACAGCACCGTTGAGTGTCCACCACTGTGGCATTGTTTACAGGTTGTGCTTCCACTGAATTCTGATGTCATTCATCGATTACATACGTTTCTAATTAGTTTTTCACTGCGTGGACACAGCAAGTTGAGAAAATTTCAATAGACCTTGAGCTATACACTAAACCCCTGAGTACACACCTAGACGCTGCTGATTCTCTTTGCTTATGCAACAAATTGTAAATTGTTGAAACCGTGCAGCGGTATGAATGGATATTCCAGCTGCAAAAGCAGATTTATGATGTGGAAAAGGCTTGTGGACACGTCGTAGACTCTACTAAACACGATTATGAATGGATGGAAGGCTGAAGCGAGGGTTATTCATTCTCTAGAGGACAGAAATGAGGCTCGAGTGGACTGCTTTCCCAGTCGTGATATGGTGTGCACATCTTGCTGCTGGTTGCTTGAGATCCTTAAAAAACAGCCAAAACATATGTTGTTATCTTTTTGTGGAGTCTAAGCTGTCAGCAGTGAACTGTGAAACCCATTTTCCTCGGCGTAGCATTCCAGTTTTATGCAGTGCAGCCTCAAGTGACTCAGGGCTAATATTGTCAAGGTTGTCTGTGTTTATTGATTGTGCTGGCACATCTGTTTTTGCATTTTTGTTATCTTGACAACCATCCACAGGAAGAAATCGATCGTAAAAGGCGGAGAGGTTAATTTTCACACAAACAGGACTCAAAATACCATGATTCAATGTAGCCAAAGCAATACTCAATTTAACTCAAGAATCCCCCCCCCTCCCCGCTCACGAAAGCTCAACCCAATTGCCAGAATAAATGGTGGCAATGTACATTCCTAAAAAAAAAAAAAACTGGTATTCTAAAATGTTAGGAATTTCTTTTTGTTTTCTTTGGGTTCAATTTAATTTTGTGATATCGCTGTGCTTATGATCTGGTTATATTTATGCACAAATACCAGTTGGTTAGAGTTAGGAAAAAATCAAAATCAGGTAATCGAAAATAACCTGTCTGGAGATGTTCCGACTTCCTGTGAAAAATATTAGTCTTTCGTCGCAATGCACATGGTGTCATGTTTACATCGCAGTGGCCCTTTTCAAAAATATCCAGTTGTTTGACTAACTTACAAATGTTGAAACACGGTCTTGAACTGTGGTCACTGGCTTGCCAGCTTTGTCGCTTGTAGCTTCACCACCATGCCCTCCACCTTCAGGCATGAAAACATTGTAAATCGTAACGTGTTACTTGAATGCGATTAGACACGTTTTGTTGAAATTTAAATATTGTACATAGCCTATGACGCATTAAAATGTGAATGTATCAATCATATTGAGAAACCTTTAGCGGCAACATTTTATCCTTGCAACTGGGTTGTGAAACAAACCATGCTAGGCTACCTTCTGATTACCAAGAAAACCCAAATTCTTACAGGTGGCTTTTCTGAAAAAATCAGTATTTTAGTAAAGATGCCTGAATGAGATTTTCAAGGCTGTCTTTAACTTCCATAATGCTGTCTTCACTCTGAACAATCGTTTCCAAAGCTAGAAACTTAAAAAAGAACCCAAACAAAGTTTGTGCAGTCTTCAGTAGCTGCAGTAGTCCCAATTTACATTTTAGAGGAGGTGCACAATGCCTTTGGCATTGCTACAGTGTTCAACCTTATCCACAACTATATATACCCCTTAACCCCCCTATGACGTTCCGGTCAAATCTGACCGATTTACAACTTCATAAAGCCCTAAATATTTTATTTTTCCTTTGATTGTCTCGAGGCTTTATGATATCCTCCACACTTGGCATTTGAACATATAACATTGCTGATCACCACTGTCATTGAATTTTGAGAGGCCTAATCAACTTTGTAACACCCATGGTGTTCCCGGTCAAAATTGACCGCCATAAGAAATGAATGGGTAATACTAGAATATGTTCTATCACTAGATGGAAAACATCCCATGTACACCCACACATCTACATCCCCAACCACATAATAATAGACTATCTTCTCATAGACAACCTATATCAACCTTTATTTGTGCCTTGCTCTCATTGTCCTCTGAGACCACAATGAGTAGGCAATTTACTGTCAGAGAGGCTCTGGACTGATTTTTTGAATCAGATGAAGAGGAGATCGAAGTTGAACCGGAGATAGAGGAAGAAGTGTCAGTAATGGAAGACAACATCCATCCTGATTTTGATTCGGACCTTTATGAGACTGACGAGTCAACAGATGAAGAGGCTCCAGAGGAAGAGGCACATGGAGAAAAGGCATGAGAAGAAGAGGTACCTGAGGTGACATTTCAGAGCAAGGGTGGCAACTTGCTTTGGTATCCTTCCTCCCAGGACAGAGGAGGCAGAGCAAGAGTGGAAAACATTGTAAGGATGATGCCAGGGCCAACATGATACGCTATATCTTGTGTTGATGACTTCAAGTCAGCTTTCAACTCTTTTTACCAGAGTCCATGGAGGAAATTATACTGGACGTGACAAAACTGGAGGGGAATCGTGTGTGTGGGGACACATGGAGACCAGGTAGACCTCCAAGCCTACATGGGTCTGTTGATTCTGGCTGGCAGATAATGCATATGTGGTGTGGGTGGCCATCGGCCACCAGACTGGAATAGGGGGAAATGCTTCAAGGGGCAACTCTTCATGGCAGAGCTTGGGAAAGCTTTAGTGACTCCTCTCATTCAACAGAGACAGCACCTTCCCCGCACACCAGCCTCTGCCAGTCTGGTTAGGAGTCTACAAACCCCAGCCGCTGCCCCCCCAACAAGGACAGTGGCAAAAGAGGGAGAGATGCGAGTTCTGTGCCCCAAGAGTATAAATAAAACAAGCTAGCTACAAATGTGATGCCTATATTTGCAAGGCACACTCCAACCTGATTGTACAATGTCACTCCTGTGTGGCACACACACACACACACACACACACACACACACACACACACACACACACACACACACACCACACACACACACACACACACTCACACACACACACAGATGACTATTCATGTTGATTTTTACTGATGCTCTGTGAATTTGGTCGCTGTTTTGATTATTATTATAATTTTCAGTGTCTATTCTTTGTATATTCACAGCAATTATGCAAGTTCACAACTAGTTGGAAACATCATTTACAGCATTGAAAGGTGTTAAATAAGATTTGGTAATGATTATGTTTGAATTATGTTTTTCGTGGTATTGTAAGAGCAGTTAAACCAGACCGGTCAAATTTGACCGGGAACACCAAAGTAAGGGGGGTGAAACGAACATAATACAAGGGTTAATACATAATTGGATAGTGGAACTCCCCTACAGTAATTGTTTTCTTTAGTTATAAGCTTAAAATGTGTCTATTGGCAGTGTGAATGTGTGTCAAAGTTTACCACGATTGTACGTGAGCAAATTTATTTGACTGCAAATCCAGCTATCACAGCAATTTCATTCATTCATTCATTTTGATGCAACCTTTTACTGTAATAAACACTGGTGTAAGTGAGCCCAAACATTGAAAACCTTTAGAAAGAAGGGAAGAGATTAAATTGACACAGAAAAAATATCTTTTTTTAACAGCTTGTGAGTTTTGAGACACTTTCAAGAGAACTCATGTTTAAAAGAGTGCAAGATTCATCATCAGACCTCTTTGTGAATGTGTGGTACTAGAGCATGCTTTCGGTCACAGATACACTTAACAAATCAAATGTTCTCAAGTACACCCACTCACTGAACAAGCATACAAACATACATTCAAAAACAAACGAGAGGCTGAGGCTCACTGAGTGTGATACAAAATTGCGCATCTCTATCTCTCCACACACACACACACACACACACACACACACACACACACAAACACACACACACACACACACACACACACACACACACACACACACACACACACACACACACACACTGTCAGGTTGGGCCAATTACGGAGACCCCCCACTGCTGCAGCATCTTTTACTCCTCTGAGGTGTCAGGACTGACAAAAATTTGATCACCCTCATATCTGGACTATGGAGATGAGGGAATGTTACGTTTCTTTCCACTTCAGAAACTTTCAAATCTGTACTAACTTCCACCAAAACTGGAGCACTACATCAATGAGAAAATATAAGATACAAAAAAAAATCTGTTGAAACACAAAATATTTCTGTAACACATGAAAGTACACAGAAATGTGGGTAGTTATTAAGGAAAAAGTGATGATGTACCACTTGAGGGGGACATTGAGGGCTAAGAAATGGACAGGTAATGAGGGACTACTTTGTAACTTCTCAGTATGAGGTGTCGCCTTACTTGGAGTTGCACAAAAAGAGTAATTAGTAATGAATGAGTCATTACTAGTTTGTGGTGACTGATTCAGAGTTAACCAGGAACCACCAGTGAAGAGGATTAGGGTAGTGTGTTCTCTACTTAACTCATCATTATATACCACTCCTTGGTTATTCAGAAATTACCAATGTTAACTTATTATTTAATTATTTATTTTATTTTATGCATTTATTTTTCATCAACACTTCTGTCATTCCTGATTAGCTCCGTAGAAACTACTCATATTTTGATGTGCTGTATTGAGAAACTTTTCCAATATTTCTCCAAGTTGAGAACTTTCACAGAAAGTCGGAACAGCTCAATCAGTGAGCGTTGGAAGCCAAAATAGGTACTTAAAGCAAAAACCTAAACAAGGCTTAAGCAGAGCTTTGTTACAAACGAGAAATAGGAAATTCAACCATGTACAATCATTGCACATAAACACAACCTACAGTATATTTTTTTCAACTTCAGATCTTTCTTCTTCTTTTTACGTATCTAGCTACTGTGATTGTGTGTTGGGCAGCCATAAACAAAAGTGACTTACAAGTCAATATTGTACCTGTGTGGAGAACCTATGCTAGCTGCTTTGTTACCGTGCCGCTCAGGATGGCTCCTGTGTAAACGTGTTGTAATTTTAAAAGATTTAACAAACACAGAGGAGTCGACAACTATAGTGTAGGTTAAGTGTGTTTGCAATATTTTTCATATACTCAGCTTCATGGCATCTTACTGAGACAAAAAAATATGATGAAGAGTGAAAATACAAATCATCACATGATGCATTTATAACTAATAGAACTGTCATGGTTCAAGGAAAGGTGGCAGTTATGTTGCTCCATGATCAAAACACATTGTCATAAAGCTATATATTTATAAAAGTGCAGTGTGCGGCCCTTAGTTTATGAAGACTTGGGTTGACCAAATGTAGAAGCTTTATTCGAACCTGTGAAATTGCGCTACAATGCTGGGAAGCTCTCTTTACCCTAAGTGCATTTATCCATTGCTCACCTCGGCAAAGCTGACAGTGTATTGACATTAATCTTGCAGCGCACATCCAGCAACGCTTTTAACAATAATTGGTCGTATAAGGACACCCTGATAAAAGGTCAAGATTTTAAACTCAAATGTCAGCTGTCAAACACTCCCAACGCCGATGTGGGCACATTACTGCTATACGTTACAACACTGTTTCCTGTCATCACTGACATATCTGTGTGTCGACCGGTGCATGAAAAGAGGAAGGACAGGGAAAAAAATGTCAGAATGCATGATGGGAAAACAAAGAGGGGGTAAATGCTGCTCTTACACTTTCCTTCCTTCTTTACAGCAGAGTTGTTTCCATGTTCTTTGTAATGTACACAGATACAGATGTGTCAGCGCTAAAGTTGTGAATATTTGTGTGTGTAGTTGCCCTGGCAGCTTTGTAAACACAGATGCAGTTCTGGTAAGTATGGCAGAGAAAGATCGGAGTCGTAGTAAGCAGGTTTGATTCTGCTGGTCCACCCTGATTCACAGCGACCCACCGGGAGTCTAATGCTGTACACTAACACAAGTAACACTACGTGCGAACAGACAAAAACAATAATTACATCTGCAACTTTGGAGAGTTGCTGTCATTTATGGATGGAAAACCAAAAAGCAAGGGAAAGAGTTTAAAGATTTAATATTATATATTTTTTTGCCAGAGTGTAACAGAACACTGGGACCACAAACAAATCTGAGAATTAAGTTTTTTTCCGCATAATCCTCCTGCCACGGTGGTTTGAGCTCTTTTCTCAGATCGCGCACATCATCTTTTAGAGTGTGCATGTCAGGGCAACGGAACAAAATGGGAAGCGAGGGAACAACAGGGGAACCATCTGAGAATTTACAAGACATATTTATGATTGGGGAGAATTGTGATGTACGTTGTGAGCTGCGGTCTAAAGCTAGATCTTTTTCTTATGCGAATAATGAACTTAAATTCATTAATTCAGTAAAAAAGTAAATGTATGTGTGTGTACGTGTTTGTGTGCTTGCGTGTGTCATGGCTTGTGGCTTGTGGACTTTCCGACTGTGGCCTTCTGAAGCCCAGCTGACTCTATAAATACTGTGTGGAGCTTTACATAAGTGTGGTTGTCATTAATGTGGCAGGCTGTCTCTCCTTCCTCCTCTGCAGCTCTAACACACACTGTGTTACTCACAAATAGCTGCTTCTCAAGTTACGGCCCATAGGCCGTCGCTGCTCATTGCTCACCAGTGAGGTTTTATTTAAAGAAGCACAATTATGGGAAATAGAATGTTCCAGTATTTACAGATGATGAATGCTACATTTAAAGTTTAACATTTTATGGAGTCCGTTGGTTTTCCAGGCGGTTTGACTCCAAGTCCAATGCATCAGAGCTGGAATTGGTTCTTGATTTAATCTCTGAAGACAAAGTTGCTGAAATATGTCCAATCAGACTGGTTTACAGCATGTTAACAAAATAGAGTTCCCTCATCATGTAAAGAAAAGACTCACTTGTCTACTTTCCTTAAATCTAAAGGTACAGATGCAAGGAAAAATAGGCGAGCCACGAGTAATTGATGAAACGTGTATGCAGTGAAAGAGAAGCCACTCTCTCTCAAGCATTGTCGAAAGCAACATCAGTTTCTGACACCTGCGGCACAAGGCCAGCTTTAAATGGAAAGCACTCAGAAATATAGATCGGTCCCCAACTGATTTTGTTTCTCATCAATCTGCATCAAAAACCCCAACTTTTCACTTTTCACTGTGCAGTATATACAACAAAGTCCAATGCTATGTGCAGGTGATATGTCTACTCTTTCCATTATAGTCGGTGTGGAGCAGATCCATAGTCAGGTCCACATTATATGCTTATTAGCTGATTGTCACATTGGGACGTAGAGGGTATAGTGGTGGCATTATTACATGCCAAAAGGCCGCAAAGTGGGCAACCAACGTTCAATGTTGTGGGATATTTCCAAAGTTTTCAGTATTTTAAGCCAAACCATGATGTTTTCCTCACCCTAACCAAGTAGATTTGTGCTTAAACCTAAGCAGACCATAAGCACATCATTCTGGCAAGAGAAGTAAGGTAGCAACACAAAGAAAGGTTAAGTCCTAACTTATCTGAGGTTCTGCAGAAATGCCCGTAGCTAACATTTACTCTGGCAATTGGGTTGATCCACCCCAACCTTAATGGAAAGGACTGGTGTATTGCCTGTACGCAAAATTGGACCTTGGCGGCTTTACCAGGTGAAGATTGTAATCATAATGATATTCCTTTAGTGCATACTTGTCACAGAAAACTGTCACAACTGTCTAAAAAATGCTGAGTTGAATTATCAAACCCAGTAGATTTTTTTTTGGGGGGGGGCTGCGGAGTTGGGTGATAATTCTCTGTGGGCTTGTCACTGCAAGGAACCTCTTTCACATTATATGTACACAGTAAGAATATATAAAATAATATATAAATATACAAAAATATATACATTTCTAAAAATCCTGCAGACACCTGAGCATTGTATACCCTGCACCTCCTATACCCTATCCACTCTGACTTGGCATGCACACACACACTGTATGATGCATTTCACGGTGAAAACCAGAAAGGAGAGGAATACTAGGACACTGAGCGCAGCAGGCGGCGGAGAAAAAAAAGAGGTGGAAGAGAGGAAAGAAAATGAAGAAAAAGGGAAAACATCAAACGGGACATGATGGAGCAGGCCTGGGGGAGAGGCAATCAAACACCTCTCTCTCTCTCACACACACACACACACACACACACACACACACACACACACACACAGAGAGAGAGTCTGCATGTCACTCATATGTCAGAGAAGAGGGCAAACCCCTGCTGGAGATTAATTACGCAGTGCCTTTCACGTGGGGAATTTGGGGATTTTTCTCTCTTGTCCCATTTTCACGGACACACACCTCTGCCTTGGGGACGTTTGACTCCTTGGGTGCAGCGCTCCCTAAAAAAACCCGGCCCGCTCTTCACGATGACTGCGGGGCAGACGCTCACTATGTCTGTGGAGGTTAGTTCTCTCTCTTTCTCTTTGAACTTCAGCTTACGTGACATCCATGAAGAAAACTCGTTGCTGACTTGGACAAAACATTTGATTTCTTGAAGTCCTCTTTATGTTTCCATTAGTTAGCCTTTTTTTCTCCAAGGATTAGCATGATCTTGCGCGTCAAATGACCAGTAAGGTGAGAGAGGCGACCGGAGTTGCATACTACAACTTAATAAGCAAAACATAACATACATGACTGTGCAAACTTTGAACTGAGGGTTTTTTTATATCCACATCAGATGGACACTGTCGTGAAGGTCCATTTTATACAGATTCCTCTGACATAAAACACCTACTACACTTCAGTCTACTGCTGCTTTCTGACTGCATGGTATAAACAATACAAGCAACCAGTCTAATTAATTTGGTTGCGCTGGCAGATATTGACCATTCACAGCAGCGAAACAATTCCAGTAGAGGAAAAATCACAAAGTAGATGTTGCAATCCCCGTGTACCTGCCAGTGGGGAAAAACACACTACAAGAGAGCCTCAGTATGTATCTACATGGAATAGAAAGTCACTATCACCACAAAATTTCTGGAATCGTTTCCTCTCCAATTGTCTATTTTGACCGTTGGAGTTACAGGTGTTTACTTTCTTACTTACTTCCGTTGTCACTTTTCTTGAGTAACTACATTTTCTTCTATCTTTCTGTCTTTTCTTTTCTCTTTTTTTTCTCTCTCTCTCTCTCTCCCCAGAAATAGCGATATGAGGGGTTTTGTACCCAACAGCACATGTTGAGCTAACTCTTGTTCGCCCTTACTCAAGTAAAAGTTATACTTTTCTGGTAAAACGACGACAAAAAGTGAACCTGAAAGTCAACTTCCAGCTCTGACATCCACTCTGATCTTCTCGATTCCTCTGATGTGTAAAGGACGGACAGGTATGAAGACTGCACACACACACACACACACACACACACACACACACACACACACACACACACACACACACACACACTGAGCATGCCATGTCCCCTTTGGACCACAGCTCACGTGACTCTAGCAACACTATATCACCGCTCATCCATCCTCCTCCTACTCCTCCTCTGCTCTTTCCTTATCTTTTGAAGTTCACACCTCCTCTCTGTACAGTAGAGAATCATTTACAGGTGGTATTAAAACTGTCAGCCCATAACTCTGCACAATGGAGGTGGCTCAAGGCCAAACGAGTGTGTGTGTGTGTGTGTGTGTGTGTGTGTGTGTGTGTGTGTGTGTGTGTGTGTGTGTGTGTGTATATGTGGTCACAGCTTATAGGGTAAGTAGCAGCGAGGATATGATTCAGATCCAGTTCATTACAATGGTGCTTTGTGAGTGTGTCATACAGGAATGTGTATGATGGGAAGGATGAGCCGTGCCAGATGCTGCTCTGTGTCAGTGGACTTTACGCTCATAACTCTGTTTTTCCTCCCTCTTGTCTTGTTCTCTCCTTGCAATTTTCTCGGCTTCTCTTCTTCTTCTTCCTCCACTTTCTTTAACTCTCCTCCCTTTCCTTCTCTCCCTACACAAGGTTGAATCCATTCACACGTCCTCCGCCATCATGAAGGAATGTGACCCGTGGAGAGTCAAAGTGATACTTTGAAGTATGATGTTACAGCTTTGACATATATCCTCTCACAAGGGCATGCAAGGGTGGGGGGATCTATTGTGTTAAGGGCTCTGTGAAAGCAACTTTCTTCAAAGTCAGAGATTGGTGTGAGAGTCAAGGGAGGTAAAACCTCTAAACCTCTAAAATCTGCCCTTCATTTCACCGAACAAAGCTCAACTCTTATATTGCTGATTTCTATTCACTTTTGAAAAAGAATAAATGAGGAAGGTAATCCACAGGAATGTCTTTTTAGATCAGTTTTGGGTTTCTGATAACCTCTGGGAAGACTCATTGGTGTTTTGTGTACAGTTTGATGATAACAATAGGAATTCAACAGTTCTTCTCTACATGCTTTATGTCCAGAGACCTCAACAATGTGTTCCTACTGTATAACAAATCAGAAAAAGACCTGTTATCACCTGACAAGAGAACATGCTGTGAAAAGACTCCCTGACCAACACATTACCCCTGCATTGCGCCCTCGTGTGGCAGAGGTGAGGCAGTGCATTCACCTGGCACCTTGGTGGGCAGGGCCGAACCTGCCACCTGACCACGCCCAGTCTACCTGCTGGGAAACCCTGTGGCCCTACAGCAGGGGCTCAGGGCTATATGTTTGAGCTCCACACCATATGCACCCATTTGCATCTTCTCCACATGACGGCCAATTTGAGTGTGCGTCTTCAAGTTAACGTGAGTTTGAGTTTCTTTTCATGTTTTCTGATTTCTCTGTTTGAAGCTTTTTGTTAACTTAGCTATGAAGACCATTTTGCTCTTCCTTTGTTTGGCCATGCCATGTGGTGAATTGTTTGAATTGAATTGAATTGAATTTCTCTGAATTCATGTAGATTCCTGATATGGAGCACTGGCTCTCTGCTTTGGCCCATTCCAGTTAACAGTTAATCAGCAATGATGAGTTTAATGATAATGATAATGATAATGAAATGATCAAGATTGTTTGTTTGATTGTTTGTGATTCTGATAACTGTGATTAACTGATGTTATATCCTTTGTTCTCTTTTTGTTCTTTATACAGCACACACATACATATATATAACAACGCATGCTGCATTGTTTGAAGGCAACAAATAAAGGCCTCTGGCGTTGTACTGAACATTGCTCTCCGTGTCCTCTCTCCATCCATCAGTCTTCTGACCGAGACTCTGCCTGCTTACCACACACTCCCTCTACCTCCCACCACACTGCCCCCTACAGTTCCTTCAATGGTCCTTCGAGCCGGATACCAGAGCGAGTGATACCACAGCAAGCAGATGTATGGAGCCATCGGAGAGCAGCGAACCAGAGGAGCGTGCTCCTTCAGTCAAGTCAACCAGTGCATCAGGCACGTCCTCCAGACCTGTACGCGACAGACGCCCCCCCAGTCGCTATGGATTTGAGGAAACAGAGGTTCAGACCCAGAGTGAGCCTAGGAGCTTATCCACTTCCCACACCCAAGCAGCGGAGCCGGCCTTGTCTGGAGCAGCGGCAGCTCCACCACCTGGACACCTGGTACAGGGAGAGGGAGGAGAGGACACGGTCGAAGAAGGGCAAGAGGTGCCAGTGGAAGAGGTCACCCACGACTATGTCCAGCGTGGACTGCCGGCTACACAACCCTCACCACCACGTCCACCCTCACGAGAGGCCAGACCTGCCACATTCAAAGGTGAGGCACGTGAAGCCAAATCAAAGGCCTCCTCTTACACCTACACCTATGGGAGTCGAAGTTCACAAGGCTCACGGAAGAGCCGCCTCCAGGTCGACCTCACCCCCCTGCAGGCGGCTTTGGTAGAGGAGAAGAGGAGACTGGGAGAAGTGCTGGAGATTGAGAGGCAGATTTCAGAGGAGCAGGATATCGACGCACGGGCTAAAGAATTGGACAGGCAAGCACAAGCAGCGCTGAATGAGCGGGAAAGGCTGAGTCGAACCCTCACAATGCAGAGACGACTGCGTAAGGCTCAGAGAGAGTTGGAAGAGGTTCGCTTGATCACCTCCTTTGCTGGGGATGCTGACGCGACCACGAGCCAGCCACATGGGCTACCAGCTTCAACCGTCAGTCATCCACCTCAAGTCTTAGCCCCTCTGTCCATGAGCTCCAGATTGCAAGACCTAGTAGAACCTGCTGACTTATATCCAGAACAGCGAGAAATGGCTCCAGTAGAGATGGAGCAGCCCATGGGTCCTCCCGAAGCCTTCTCCATTCCAGGCCCTGTGAATCAGATACCAGATGGCCTTGCCAGCCAACCCTTACCTGCAGCTGTGCGTCAGCCAGCCATTGCTATGTTGGCGGCTCTGGCTCCAGGAAGTCAACCAGCACACCCATCGCCGAGCCCTTCTTATGTAGCTCCTTCTCCGCCGTCCTTCCACCGGATTGTCCGGACTGCACCTCGTCCTGTTCGTGGTCTGAGACCTCCAGATCCAGGTGGCGCCAAAGAGGTTCCCTTTTCCTTGCCGAAACCCTCTGACAGAGCGTCAGAAGGTTCTAGTATTATGGAGCTACTGGTGGCGACAGCCTTTGGGATTCCAAAACCGAAATTGCCTTATTTTGAGAGCGGCAAAGAGAGCGACTTCATTCTGCTTGCCATGGCATTGGAGAATCTGTTAGATATCCATGCTCACCTTTCCGAACAGTATAAGTTCCAGGTCTTATTGGACCACTTGAAGTTGCCGGGTGCATATAAATTAGCTAAGTCATATATGCATGCCTCCACTCCTTACACCTCCGCTCTTGCTGCCCTTAAGGCGAGATATGGCCAGCCACGACAGTTGGTCCAGAGTGAAATAGCCAGCATCCTCCATTCCCCGCCTGTCAGATTTGGTGATAGCAGTGCTTTCCAAGACTTTGCTCTGTCTGTACATTCACTAGTGGGCATGCTGCGTTCTGTAGAGGGTGTAGGAGGAAGTGAATTGCAGTGTGGTTCCCATGTCGATAGACTCCTCACCAAGCTCCCCCTTCAACACAGAGACAGTTTCTTTGAACACTGTCTTCTCCGTGGCATCCTGAAGGAGGGCTCAAGCCAGACATATACCCTTGAGAACTTTTCTGCGTGGCTACAGGTTAAGGCCCGGGCGAAGAGTATTGCACAACAGGTTTCATCCCATGCTCCAACTGAGAGACGTGATCCACCTCCGAGAAACCTGAAGAAGGGTACCCCTGCCACAATGTATCTCAACACCTCCACTCATGACGCTGAGCCTGACCCAGTAGCCAGGGAGGGAAAAAGTGCTGCCTTCAGTGGAAAAGGGAGATTCCTGCCGTTCTGCCCATACTGCAACAACAGGGAACATTATCTTGGAACCTGTCCGGAAGTTAAGAAGTTCAGCCCATCGGAACTGAAGGGCTGGATAGAGACGAACAACCGCTGCCACAGGTGTGCCCGCTGTCATGCAGCTTACAAATGCACCCTCAAAAAGCCCTGCAATGTGTGTAAGGAACTGCATCTTACCATTCTGCATAGCATTGCACCACCGGTATCCAAGTCACGCCCTCTTCATGCACAGTGCTCTTCTACACCATCTTCGAAGGAGACCCATTCACTGCTTGTCACCACACCAGCTATCAGAGATGCTCTGTATGTAGACCAACCCAACCGATCTCCACGCGTCATGTTGAAAGTTGTCCCAGTCATCTTGTGGAATGGCCAACAGAGGCTGAGAACATATGCCATTCTTGATGATGGCTCAGAACGAACCATCATCTTGACCACTGCTGTGACCCAGCTACACCTTTCAGGTCCGGCGGAGACCCTCAACCTCAGGACAGTGAGGCATGAGGTGATACCCGTCCCTGGTGAGATTGTTTCTTTCCATGTCTCTCCCCTCAACCAGAAGAAGAAGTTCCTGATAGCCCATGCCTTCACAGCCCCTGTCCTCAACCTGGCTGAGCATTCTTGTCCGGCCTCTGACCTTCAACGGGTGTATTCCCATTTGAGAGGCCTACCCTTACCTGACTTTGTCCGTGCACAGCCTCTGGTCCTGATTGGTTCGGACTATTCCCACTTGCTAGTGCCAAAAGAGCCGGTCCGCTTTGGTCCTTATGGTGCACCCATCGCCGTCCATACTTCCTTGGGCTGGGCTATACAGGGTCCAGCCGCCGCTTTGCCTTCACCTCCTTCCAACACTCAGGTGCTGTTCACACTTTGTAACACTGTATCCTGTCCAGCCACCGCAGAGTTGATGGAGCATGTGGAGCGGCTATGGAAGGTGGATTCGTTTCCTCACCGAAAGGAGAAAGAGGTAACCAGGTCTAAACAAGACCAATATGCATTGGACTTGCTTGAGCGAGCAACTACCATGACCGAGCAGGGAGAAGTCTCTCGGTACGCCACTCCACTGCTGAGGATGCCCAACAGCCCACGCTTGACTTCTTCAGTCCAGGCCTTGTTGCCTATGTTACGAGGTACAGAGCGTCGACTGAAGAAAGATCCGGAGCTGGCTGAGGTTTATAAACTGGAGATCCAGAAGCTTGTGGATGCAGAATATGTGAAGGAAGTGGACCCAAAGGATGATGAACCTGGCTCTGAATGTTGGTATGTTCCTCATCACATTATTCAACAAGCTAGTGGGAAGCATCGGCTTGTCTTTAATTGCTCTTTCCAGATGAATGGCCTTAACCTGAATCATTGCCTCCTCCCTGGTCCGACTCTGGGCCCTTCACTCCTCGGTGTGCTCCTTAGGTTCCGTGAGCACACTGTAGCCATCAGTGGGGACATAAAGTCCATGTTTCACCAGGTTCACCTGCTCCCTACTGATAAACCCCTACTCAGATTCATCTGGCGAGAACTGACTCCAGCCATTGACCCTCGGACCTATGAGTGGCAGGTGCTACCCTTTGGCACGACCTGTAGCCCCTGTTGCACCATCTATGCCCTACAGCGACATGCAAAGGAGCACCCTGCCAGTGACCAGGAAGTGCAGGATTCTGTACTCAGGGCTTTCTATGTGGATAACTGCTTGCAGAGTTTCCCTTCATCTGTTGAAGCCAAGACCCTGCTAGACAAACTCCGCACCACCCTGTTCCGAGGGGGATTTGAAATCCGCCAGTGGGCGAGTAATGACCCCCGAGTGGTCGAACATCTCCCCTCGGAGGCCAGAGCAGTAAGCGCAGACCTGTGGCTCTCCCAAGCTGGGGTGGACCCTCAAGAATCCACCTTGGGCCTGCGTTGGAGTTGCCTCCCTGACAAGTTGGGCTATAAACATCGAGTGACGCCCATCAAAGCACCAACACTCCGCCTTATCTACCGCACTCTGGCAAGCCAATATGACCCTTTAGGGTACCTTCTTCCATACACCACCAGGGCCAAAGTTCTTGTCCAGGATTTATGGAAGACGAAGCAGGGCTGGGATGACCCGATCACTCCATCAGAGCTGGCCGATCAATGGTTGAGGTGGGAAGAGGAACTCGCTGATCTTCCCAGCATCAGTCTGTCTCGTTGCTATGTCCCTCCTTGTGCTGACCAATTGAGTGTGGACCGAGAGCTCCATGTCTTTTGCGACGCCTCTGAGCGGGCTTATGGAACCGTGGCTTACCTTCGGGTCCAAGATGGTCACGACCACATCCATGTGGCCTTTGTCATGGCCCGCTCCAGAGTGTCACCCAAGAAACAGTTGTCCATGCCTCGGCTGGAGTTGAGTGCTGCCTTGTTGGGAGCCCAATTGGCCACCACATTACATTCCGAGCTCACACTCTCCCTCACCCGCACCATCTTGTGGAGCGACTCAACGACTGTCCTGACCTGGCTGAAGTCTGAGTCCTGTCATTATAAAGTTTTCGTTGGCACTCGGATCGCAGAGATTCAAGACCTCACGAACCCAGACACCTGGAGGTATGTAGACAGCCAGAACAATCCAGCCGATGTCTTGACCAGAGGCAAGAAACTCTGTGACCTGGCCCAACCAAACTGCTGGACCAGAGGACCACCGTTTCTCCTGGAGACAGAAGAATGCTGGCCTGTTTTTCCTGATGCTCGTAGTTCATCGCCACCAACAGATGTGGAGTTGAAGAAATCTGCTCAGTGCTTGGGTGTTACCACTTCCCCTAACTCCTTGCCCGATGCCTCTCAGTTCCAAAATTGGTCTGATCTCATCACCACAACTGAGCAGATTCTTGACAAATCAGCTGATGTCCTCACCAATGCGTCTGTTGAAGCTCTGATCCTGCAACAGGCCCAAAGGTCATGTTTCCCTGATGAACTGGAAGCCCTCCAGAAAAGGAGAGATTTCCCAAGGCACAGCAGACTCCTCCCACTTTCGCCTGAACTGGATCCGGAGATGGGACTGCTCAGAGTAGGGGGGAGATTGCGCCGATCTCAGGATCTAGATCCAGACACTATCCACCCCATTATCCTTGACCCCGCCCATCCATCTACTCGGCTCATCATCAAGCATTATGATGAGTCCTTGTTACATCCTGGCCCAGAGCGAGTATTTGGAGAATTGAGGCGGAAATACTGGATCATAGGCGGAAGACCAGCTATCCGCAAACATCAGCATGGATGTTTGGAGTGTCGGAAGTGGAAGTCCTCTCCTGATATTCCCAAGATGGCTGATCTGCCCCCGGCACGACTGCGTCTATTCAAGCCGCCATTCTGGTCCACCGGAGTAGATTGCTTCGGACCCTTCATCGTCCGTCATGGCCGCGGATCAGAGAAACGTTGGGGGATAATTTTTAAATTCCTAACCACCCGCTGTCTACACCTGGACCTCCTAGAGAGCTTAGATGTAGATGCGTTCCTGTTGGCTCTCCGCCGCTTTATCTCGCGACGGGGGAAGCCCTTCGAGATCCTGGCGGATAGGGGGACTAACTTCCGCGCTGGTGATCGGGAGCTCCGAGAATCCTTCCAGGCTATGGAGCCAAGACTTCAGGAACATCTGACCACCCAGCAGATCTCCTTCAGGTTCAATCCTCCAGGGGCGCCACACTTTGGGGGAGTCTGGGAACGCGAAATCCGATCCGTCAAGAACGCTCTCAGAGTTGTCTTGGGTGGCCAAGCGGTCTCCGAAGCTGTCCTTCGGACGGTCTTGATTGAGGTGGAGGGGATCTTAAACTCGAAGCCTTTGGGCTATCTCTCCTCCGATGCCGCCAACCCTGATCCCGTCACGCCTAATCTGCTCCTGATGGGGCGGCGGGACGCTTCTTTGCCACAAGCCATGTTTGCCAGTAGTAGTCTCCTTGGACGCCGGAAGTGGCGCCACAGTCAGATGTTAGTAGACCATTTCTGGACGCGCTTCATTCGTGACTACCTACCTAACCTGCAAGCAAGGGGCAAATGGCAGAAGGACGTCCCGAACCTTGAAGAGGGGAAGATTGTTCTGGTCCTTGATCCCCAGTTACCTCGGGCCTCCTGGCCAGTTGGCCAGGTCACTGCAGTCATCCGTGGTCGAGATGGCCGAGTCCGCTCTGCTGAGGTGCGAGTAGGTAAACAAACCTACACCAGGCCGGTGTCACGTCTGATTGTCCTTCCTGAGTTGACAGACGACGACGACGGATGACGAGTCTTTTTCAGGGAGGAATTGACCCCAATTCCGGGGCGGCTGTGAAAAGACTCCCTGACCAACACATTACCCCCGCATTGCGCCCTCGTGTGGCAGAGGTGAGGCAGTGCATTCACCTGGCACCTTGGTGGGCAGGGCCGAACCTGCCACCTGACCACGCCCAGTCTACCTGCTGGGAAACCCTGTGGCCCTACAGCAGGGGCTCAGGGCTATATGTTTGAGCTCCACACCATATGCACCCATTTGCATCTTCTCCACATGACGGCCAATTTGAGTGTGCGTCTTCAAGTTAACGTGAGTTTGAGTTTCTTTTCATGTTTTCTGATTTCTCTGTTTGAAGCTTTTTGTTAACTTAGCTATGAAGACCATTTTGCTCTTCCTTTGTTTGGCCATGCCATGTGGTGAATTGTTTGAATTGAATTGAATTTCTCTGAATTCATGTAGATTCCTGATATGGAGCACTGGCTCTCTGCTTTGGGCCCATTCCAGTTAACAGTTAATCAGCAATGATGAGTTTAATGATAATGATAATGATAATGAAATGATCAAGATTGTTTGTTTGATTGTTTGTGATTCTGATAACTGTGATTAACTGATGTTATATCCTTTGTTCTCTTTTTGTTCTTTATACAGCACACGCATACATATATATAACAACGCATGCTGCATTGTTTGAAGGCAACAAATAAAGGCCTCTGGCGTTGTACTGAACATTGCTTTCCGTGTCCTCTCTCCATCCATCAGTCTTCTGACCGAGACTCTGCCTGCTTACCACACACTCCCTCTACCTCCCCCCACACTGCCCCCTACAGTTCCTTCATGCTGTTATGTGGTACTCTCCTTTAGCGATCCCTCAAAATTGAAACAGGCCGAATTTGAGGTTTCGATGTTAGGTTTATAGTAAATCATTGGATTTGCTTGATAGATTATGTCTTGCAATTGAAATACCTTGTTATACAAATATTTTGCACAGCAGTCTTTCCCAGCAAAGAAACAGCCATGCTAGCAGTTCTATAAGGCTGTGATTTGGGTTAAAGGCTAATGCCAACTACTTGGATATTATTTTTACCAGGCCCAACATCTTATTGGAAACTGGCTCTCCAGCACATCCAAGATAACATCTTGTTCAGCTTGGGCCCTCACTCATATGTTTTCAGAACCAACAGATCTACAGAGGATGCCATATTCACTGCCCTCCACTCAGTCTTCAAAAAAGCCTGGAGAATAACAAAAGCTACACCAGATTGCTGTTTGTTCATTTCACTCTGTGCTTGAGTGCAACAATCTGTAATTAGATATTGGACCATCTCACAAACAGACGCCAGAAAGTTCAGATTGACAGTCACACATCCTCTACTTTAGTGCTCAACACCAGAGTCCCCCAGGACCGTGTGCTCAGCCCCCTTCTGTTCACACTATACACCCATGACTGCATTTCAAGACATCAAAAGAACTCTACTGTGAAGTATGCTGACGACACCACTGTCCTCTTCCATATTATAAGCAATGACGAGATATATCAGGAAATCAACGGTCTTGTAGAGTGGTGCACAGAGAACAATCTACTGCTCATCATCAGGAAAACCAAGGAGCTGACTGTTGATTATAGAATAAAAGGAGGCCGTACACACATCAGTGGAAATAAGGTGGAGCAGGTGAATAATTTTGGGTTCCTAGGAATGACCTTCACTGAGAACCTATCCTAGTCATCACACATCTCTACCTTGGTTAAAAAAAAAAAAGCACAGACAAGGCTCTGTTTCTAAGAAGTCTTAAGAAGGCTATATTTCAGAGGCAAATTCCTGAGTGTAAACATCACAAACTGCCATGGTACCAGGTCCAGGATATGGAGGGCACAGGGAGGCCTGGCAGATCTACAAACATACAGTGTCAAGACTACCAGAGACGCACACAGGTGTACATACACTTACTACTGACTTCGTGTTTGCCATGATGTTTATGTGCCTCAAGTTCACCTCCATATTTTCATAGCTGGGTTTCAACATAGTTGTCACCTGTCGTAAAACACAAGTGCAGTATTATGTCAGCATGTCCCAACCTGAAACTGCTGCTTCAAAAAACGTGGCCTGTTGGAGAATTAGCAACCTTTTAGTGTAAAAACACCTGACACTATGGATGGAGTTTGATCACTGCATAGCTTGGACAAACAGGTGACAGTTTTTGGTTTGTTAACCTATGAGTGACCTCTCCATCAGATGGCTTTTTTTCTGCTGCTTAAAGGTATAAAACCACCAGATATTTATGAGATAAATACCTATTCCTAACCCTAACCCAGCATCCCACCTATTTCCAACAATGTTCAACCGAAAGAAACGCACAAGTTTTCTCAAGGTATCGGTGCATTTCCTTTGGTTGCCCGTCCTTATAACTTGAGGAAGGAAGTCACTGAAGGTGACTGTGCATAACTTTAAAAAAAATTAACTCACCCATTAACATTTCCGCCTGAATCACATCAGATAGACTTTCATTGGCAATGGTGCCGTTTAACAATAAAGACAACGACTCCCATGATCCCACGCTATTGTTTTCATTGTTTTGATTCGTCTGGCATGTATGTGCATTAACCTATGTTATGTACAGTATGTAAATTAACTGCATCAGTAAGTAACAGATAACTCTGTTGAGTTGTGGTTTCACATGGGACGCAAACAGCAGTATTCTGGGTCCATTTCTGTCATTCTTCATACAGCTTCACCCAACTTCCTCCTTTGCTCTCGTAATAATAACAAAGGCTACTCGAGGTCACTGCCTAACAAGAAATGTAAATATGGGTACACTGCTACACAATCAACCTATATGGTCATTTTTCTGATGAGGTCGGGCTTTTAATTTGGCATAATCATAGGTATGTTTATTAGTACCAAAGGATAGGAAGAGTTAATGACTGACTATTGCACCAGACTTACCACATGGTGTGAACACAGCTGTGTGTGTTCAGTTAGTGCCATGCATGCCCAGACTGCTGCCTCATTCAAATGGAAACAGCAGCTGTGTGTGAGACACCTGACATATCGATGGAGATGACTTGAAGGGCACCTGGACACGAGGTGATTTGACCTGCTTTACAACTCAGGTGAAATGAAGCTGATATAGGTGAGTTTGAATTCAAATTACAACAAACACTTCCAGCGGGGGAAGACGCACTTAAATGCTTCACAAATTGGTGACAAATTACTTTTTTTTTGGCATCATTTACTAAGGATATCTTCAAGAGTGATCTCAGCTGTACAAAAAAGGGACAGGTGAGGTTACCTTTAACCTTGCTCGCTACTATACCTATATAAAACTCTTCATTAGAATGTTTCTTCAAAGCTCTGGCTGGTAAGATAGATGAATTTTGAGTCTCATTCCCAACTCATCAAATACTGATGCTCGGCATCAGTTGGAAACTCAAAGCGTCAGTATTTGACGAGCTGGGAATGAGACTCAAAACTCAACATCTTACCAACAGGAGCTGTGATCGCATTGTCAGTTGTCTCTGACTCAGCCATATTTATGATCTCACTTCACAATAAAAATAAATACTGAAACTATTAAATAACATTTGCTAATGTCTGTGGCGAGTTTCCTGCGCTTGGAGGGAAGGTACCAATACGTTTTACATGATCTGGCGAAGGCCTGTTACTCGACTGAAAGGGGGAGTAACTTCAGCGTCAGAGCGGGATACAGTGTCAGCTACACTGGTGGAGCCTGTGGCGTCAAAGGCGTGTGGAAAGTGTGTAAGTAGTCTTACTGCCAGCGGGGGGAGACAAAAGTTCTGCACTAAATTTTAAATTCCAACACTTGCATACATGCACAACTACATACCTCTTCCTCCCTCAATCACTTCAGCAGAGATTTGGTGTCACAGAGCAGCGTCCAAGAATACTCTGCCTAGCTCAATATGTTGACGTCACTTCTTTTATTTTTGATGCCTGAAGAACAGACACCACATACTGACAGTACGCCCTCACCCAGCCCCCTACTGTTTCTATTTTCACACAGATGAGGGCACAAACAAGTTGAGCTGGCAGCTGGTTCTTCTTCTTGAGCTCTACTTTGGCACAGTCACATTTCACAGTTCTTTCTGTCATTAAGACAGCAGATATTAAGAGCCACCATACCCAAACCAGTTTTCTTTTGTCTGCACAGCCATGGGTGCTATTAATAGAAATATCTATTTTTTACAACCTTGTTGTGTCTTGAGCTTTATTTGAAATTGTTTGCACATGCACTGCTGCTCTGGAGACAGAGTCAGTCATGAATAATGTTGGATTAAAACTTAGTGAAGAAAACTTAGAAAACAGGCACTCTGTGTGGTATAGTGAGACTTCACTTGCTATTGAATATATATGTAGAATGATGATCTTCTTAGGATAGACACAGATTATCAGTCTGCTGCCATTTTTTTTTGGGGGGGGGGAGGTTGGTGGACTGTTGGTGCTCGTAACCACAAGCTCAGCAGACTGAAGCTTTCAGAAATTCTTTTTGGGAGCCAGCTTGATTTGTGAACTGTGACTAACTGTGTTAATGGCAATGTGCTTTCTGTCACAGGACAAGAGAATAAAACCACATTTAAATACAATAAATACATCAATTGATGTTATATTCTTTTATTTGCAAATCTAATTTGGTTAAATCATCATGCTGTTCTTTTTTTTACTTGACCCTGGTGTTTTCAGAGTATTCCTGTAATTGCATTTCCCTTTGTCTGGAAAGTACTTTGTGCTTCTTCCCTGTATAACTGTGCTGTTGGCTCAGTGAGCTATGAGCACCACCGTGTGGTGTTCAGAGAGTTTGTGAAGAGGAGTATATTCCCTTTCACATTTATCTCTTTTCAAGGTAGTCCTAGCAGAAACAGCATGATAAAAAGTTTCACATAAGAGAGACAAGCGATTGACTTAATACAATCAGCAAATAACATCATGACAGTGACTTTACCAGTCGCAAGGTCACTGTTCAGTAGCAGGACGTGCATTCAGCGCTCAGATAACCTTTAATCCTATTGTTATAAACTTCCATGAATATCAAGTGTCTGTAACTCACACCAGGATGAAGGTGCAAAAACGTTAAGTGCACTTTCATTGAAGACAGTGTGGGTTCGACGAGTGACGTACATTCCTTGTCCGCGTGAGCGAAGGTTGCAGCTGCTGTTGTAGCTGCTGGATTTTAAGAGACGGACCAATGTTCCAATCTACGACCGCAAAGACGACCAACCCACACTCTCATACAAGCTGCAGTCATGTGTATGAAAACCTGGACCAGGAACAGCTCGCAATGCAGCATGATACACTGAATCCAACATTCTCACAGAAGGTAAGTTTGCATGCATGTATAAAATGTCACCAGAAACAATTGCTTGTAAAAAAAAAAACCCTGCTTGAATTATTTATTTGCCTTGCATTAAAAAACAAAACAAAAAAACAACAGCATTTTACCAGAAACCTGAGCTTTTACAGGTATATAGGTGGTACAGCCTTTATACAGTGCATCTTAGTAAGTTATTTATGTTTATCCTAACCCATAAGATTAGACAACAAGGAAATTCACTCGTTACAACAGCTCAAGATGCAACAAGTACAGGAGAGAGAATCAGACATATACACATAAAGAGTTAAATAGAAAATAGATAGAAAAAAAAATTAGGTATACAAAAAACAATAAGATATTAAAAACAAACAAGTGAAAAAGTCACATTTTCTTAAGACATGAGAAAGTCTGCCAGTGTGGTGACATTTTTGGAAGAGACTAACAGGCAGAGATGTAGAGGAGACCGCAAAGCTGCAAGCTGATGTTAAACACGCGAGATCCAAAGGAGAAAAGCCAATCCTTCATTTATAATAATCGGACTATACTTCACCATCCTGTGGGACCTTCATTACTATCTAATGTAGATTTGACACTAGCCCCCTCAAGTGGTATATGGCTAAACTGCACTTCATTATATATATTTCTTCTTCTTTACTTGTATTCACTCCTGGATCTTCAAACCAGAAAGCAGTGCTGCACTGTGTATTTTTTCTACTAACATCTTTCATTTCTTGGAAAATGCTGTCCTGTGGCTAATTTTGTTCAGACAAATAATGTACACTGCCTCAGACTGGGATGTTTTACACATAATCCCCATTCAAGCTCACAGTTTCTCAGAAACCTATAGTGACACATTGGTCAAATAAATAATCTAACAGACCTTTAAACTGAACTAGTTCTTCATTTGGCCTGTGCACTCTGGTGATATTCTGCCCTTTTCTTTTACTGTATGTCTTTGACAGGGTGAGTGCTCAGGTGGCAGAGTGCGCCAATGTGCCAGATGGTGGTAGTCTATGAATAATGCATCATTGGCTTCAGTCAGACAGGTCCAAGCTGATCTGAGGTCAGCTGAATGACACAGGTGGCCGCTGCGTGGTTCCTTGCTGCACAGTAGGGTGGGCCACCCAGGGGTGAGCTGGGCAGTCTTAAATTCTGTGACAACCAGTATGCATGTCTGTTCTGTTCAGATGCTGCAGATGTGGTATACATTTTCTTTCAAGGCATTTAGTTTGTTTTCTGTAGAAACTCAAATGAAAGAGTGGTACAGAAGGAAAAAGGAAAGAAATACATTCCACTTGTCCCCCCCACAGTTTCTGAGTGGAACACCACTGTCTTACATACAAATCCCAGTTCTGTGACAATATGTCAGAAGTAATGTAGGTGCTGACTACAAAAAAAACATTGAAAACTTATGTTGAAGTGAACATGTATGTAAAGCTGTACCCTCTCACTTAAGTTACATAGTCCAGAAACAAGTGATGGGGGTGCAAAGTGGCTGAGACAGAGAAACCATTCACCCTATTACAAGACACTGTACCATCAAAATGATTCTAATGCTGTTATGTTAAGGTAGAAAAATAAAAAAAGCAATACATATAATGTTGCTTTATCCATACAATACAATAGGTTGTTGCTTTTGGTTTATAGTCAACTATTAATTATCATTTTTGGTCCTCTAATACCCCTTTTCGACCAAGGTGGTTCCAGTGACGGCTGGCCAATAGGGGGCGCTAGGGTGGATGGAAAGTGATTTTTAAAAAAATACTTTATTTTTTATTTTTTCCAAAATAATCGTTTAAAATAAATAATTACTGCTCATTCTACAAATAAATATGTTTTTAATGATCAAGAACGAGCCAAATATATACATAATTTGCGTCCACGGTCATTTCCTCCTCTCCTGGGGCGATAGAGAAGTCGCCTCAGCACTGCAGCAGCTTAGCCAATGGTAGGCTGTTGCTGAGACAAATAAACACATAGCAACGGATAATTTAGCCAATTAGCGTTGTCAAATTTGATAAGCTTGGGGCAATGAAAATTTTTTTTTTTTTTAAATCGACTTTTGGAAATTTAATAATCGACTCATAATCGTCAATATTATAATCGCGATTAATCAATAATCAATTTTTTTCACCACCCCTGTACAATTTATGCTCCTTTGCCAGTTTTTCTGTGTTAATCTTTAAACATCATCCACCTGTAAATATTACAATAATATTGTAATTTTGTATTGTAATTAGTATTCACTAATATAATCTGATTGCTACATTTTATGTTACTATGACAGTTTTTCTTTGTATATAGTTAACTGTAATCATCATCCCCCTGTAAATGTCTCTCAATAACTTAATTTTGTATTAAGAGTATTCACTAATATACATCTCATATCATTGTCATTATCTGCCAAACTGTTGATTTCTAACGGGCAATTAAATAATTATTGTTTATCCCTAAAACAGTGGTATCTTTTTGTTTGGGTTCTTTTATTGGGATAGTTACCGTAAGCTTCTGACACACACAGCCCCACCTAGGATATTTTTCACCAGCCGCCACTGGGTTGTTCAGGTGCTGGTTTGAAGCCAGTGCCTACTCTAAAAGCATTCTTTTTTTGCATTTCAAACATATTCCAGAACGAAGAACCACTTGCGTCAGGAGCTGGGAGTGGGTAATTGTGACCAAGAACCAGCTAAACAGCTTAAGACCTCCATAAAACCAGAGTAGCGTGTTCTGACTTATCAAAGGGAAACAAACACAAAAGATTTGTGCCATTTTCACTGATCAAAGCAGCAGTGGTCAGAGGACCAGTCACGTTTTGTTGCCAGTGTAGGCATGCAAAGCCAGGAGCAACCATTGCAAAGTCACGATGTCCTCACATTTGTTCTCGCTTTTACAGTTCCATGGGTGTTCCTGGCACTGCTGGAACATTAAAGAGGTATACAAAGACCAAATGATGTAACTCTACTGTTGCCGTTGAGCAAATTTGAAAAAGCACTAGCACCAGGCCAGAACCAGCGCTTGGTTCCCTTTGATTGAAAAAGGAAACAGTTTTGATTCCCCTACTCTAAACGATACTTGAACAAAGGCACAAACACAACTATTTACAATAGATTTACCTGAGTTATAGATTAACCAGAAGAAGAATGCTTACAGTAAACAGCTTACAGTGTCTCTACTAGCTACTCTATTCAATGCGAAGTCTCTTATAATCCTTTGGTGCCCATATTAGGCGAGTGACATTAATGTCTCTGGCATCACCAATAGTCTGGTCCCAGCAGTACTCCGGGGAGAGAAGCCTGCTTGGTTTGTAAGACCAGAAGTACTTATTTAGATGACTCTCGTCATGCCACAGAGCCTCCACGCCGTTTATTTTGTCCTGCATGATGTTCAAATAGCAGGTATCTGTCAAATTCTTCACATTTTCCCACAGGCCTCCAAAGATTGCAGCGTGGTAGTAGAAATCCCCGGTTTCCATGAAAGCTTTGGATTTGGGGTTCCTGTCATAGGTGAACCTCTCCTGCGGAAGTTTGTAAAAGTGAGCGTGCAGCAAAGCCACAGAATCCCCCAGAGCTTCTGAGCCAAATCTCCCCTTGAACTCCTGATCCACATCAAAGCAGAAGACATGATTGCTGTGGTCACGAATTTCTGATTCGATGGTGTCTGATATTGATTTCATGCGCATCATAGAGATGTCCTGCCAACTGGACTGTTTTAACACCGGGATGACCTTCAGGCTTCGCCGAGGAGCAAGCCGGATTTTTGGTACCTTGTCCGGTAGATCTGTGAACACGTAGTATGTCACTGGTAACCCCAACATAAAATGTTGTTCTGCAGAGGTAAGGAAAGTGTTGAGGTAGGCATCCAGGTACCTTAGGCAGAGATCGTAAATCATTGTGATAATGAGAAAAAAACATTACAATAATGGCAATACTATTATGTTTGCATGACACGTATGGAGGACCAAACCTGACATAAGTATAAATAAATAAATAAATAAATAAATAAATACATACATAAATAAATAAATAAATGCATAAATAAATAAATAAATAAATAAATAAATAAATGCATAAATAAATGAATAAATAAATAAATGCTGAAATTAATGTATAAATAAATAAACAAAAGTATAAAAAAAAGAATAAATGCTTTTTATTTATTTCTGTATTTCTGTTCACTTACATTTATTTATTTCTGTATTTCTGTTCCCCAACATTTATTATTTTCTGTATTTCTGTCACCTAGATTTATTTATTTCTGTATTTCTGTGTCCATATGTAAATGAGGAGGTAGGAGGTCCTAACCTCAGTCAAGAGCATGATTGGTTACAGGAGTATGCTCAATGAGGGTCTACTACTTCTGCCTCACTAGCAGCGCTGATTCCTGTACACTGTACAGGAATGTTGCTGGCTACCATCAAGCCCGCTCAGCTAACTGTTAGCTGCAGTTGTTGACATTTGTTCATGTAGCTCTGGTTTAGTGATGAATTTGACTGGCGTTCATTTTAACTTGCGAGGGTCCCAGGTGTGCTGGCGGTGTGGCTTGAGAATCCCGTCTGGAGAGAGAGGGGTCCTCAGCCATGTCCGCTAACCAGGAAAAACATTCTGCTCATCGCTCCAAGTCATGTATATGTGTATTCTAGACGAGCGCTACAGAGCACAAATCGTCCAAAAGTGCATGTTGTCGGTCTCATATCTTAGTCGTGAATCTCTGTACTCTCATATAACTCATGGAACAGGCTGAGGCGTTTGTTCACGCCGAGCGGCGTTGGAGACCCCTGTTAGCTCTTATGCTAGCTGTTAGCTGCTCGCTGTAGCGCAGCGTCCAGGTTACCATCCAGTATTTTTCATTCCGCACTGCGTTCAAATGGTTACTTAAGGCTATCGTTCCGAGCCGCATACATCGTTATTAAGCTGAAGCTAAGCCAGTGTGAAAACTATACTGTCATACAGCCTGCTGGTCAAACAGTCTGCAGAGTACGTTGACAGCCAGCCTGAACTCAGCGTGCGGTCAGTCGGCTGTGGCAAATCGTGAGACGTCCAGATCAACCTGTTCTACAAACACCTGTAGCGACAATGGTTCATAGGAAAGCTCAGACATGTGTCTCATTCTCGATGGTACATGTGTCAACAGTTAACCTGGACGCTGCGCTCTCAGCGCTACAACGAGCAACCAAGAGCTAACAGCTAACATAAGAGCTCACAGCTAGCATAAGAGCTAACAGCGATATCCACACTATCCACGCCGCTCGGCATGAACAAATGCTTAATACTGTTCCACCCATGAGCTGTTTGAGAGTACAGAGATTCACGACAAAGATATGAGACCAACAACATGCACTTCTGGACGATATGTTCTCTGTAGCGCTCGTCTAGCAGTGGTTTGCAGGTTGCAGCTCCGGCATCTCCGTGTGGATAGAAGTGCTCAAGCCACGTCAAAACGAATACACATATACATGACTTGGAGCGATGAGCAGAATGTTTTTCCTGGCTAGCGGACATGGCTGAGGACCCCTCTCTCTCAAGACAGGATTCTCAAACCACACCGCCAGCACATCTGGGACCCTCGCAAGTTAAAATAAACGCCAGTTAACCTGTCACACCGGTCGAGGCCATTAAGCCAACTGGAGCTGGTTTACAACGTTAGAGAGAGCGAGGCTTGGGATCAGGAATCGTTTGCTTTTGTCTGGCTCTCCGATTTGACCAATCATGCTCTTGACTGAGGTTAGGACCTCCTACCTCCTCATTTACATATGGGCACAGAAATACAGAAATAAATAAATCTAGGTGACAGAAATACAGAAATAAATAAATGTTGGTGAACAGAAATACAGAAATAAATAAATGTAGGTGAACAGAAATACAGAAATAAATAAAAAGCATTTATTCTTTTATTTATACTTTTATTTATTTATTTATACATTAATTTCAGCATTTATTTATTTATTCATTTATTTATGCATTTATTTATTTATGCATTTATTTATTTATTTATTTATTCATGTATTTATTTATTTATTTATTTATACTTATGTCAGGTTTGGTCCTCCATAGATATGTAGGTATTCACATCTGCTTGCCCTCTTGTCTGTTTTAGCACTGAGGTCATCTCTTCGAGTCTGAACCAAACCTCAGTTATCTCTTAGCATGATGTTTATCGCAAAGATGTGCAGGTGTTCACCAACATTGCTAGAAAACAATGACTTTGCAGACTTCTATATGGGCAGGAAAAAAGAGGGGTGATGTGTGTGGATGGAGCCATGTGACCTAAACTGAAGACGGGAATTGTGTGTGGCATCAGTTCTGGCTTAAGTGTTATTCAGCTGTAACTGACCTGCGGGGAGGGCATCTTGATCTACAGCAAAGATTGTAAAAAGTGTAGACAGACGTATTCTCAGAGTTATCATTTTTATGGAGAAACCAACCTGCCCACAGCGAACACAGTGAGGGCCACAGATGACCGGCCTTCGATGTGCTTTTGGTCATAGAGATTGGGGTCAAACATCCCCTCCCAGATGATAGGAGCTTTCCAATAAGTCTGGGTTTGAACCGCCGGTCTGCTCCTGAAATGAAGGATGAATGTAAACCGCATTTTAATCAGCCAGAAAGGCGGGGGATTTACATTGTGTTCCCAATCACGAACAAGTAATGAAACGAACCAAAAGAGAAAGCCAGCGTGATCTTTTTTGTCAGGTCGAAAGATCCCTAATCGTTTTATTACGAAATTATTGGCACTCAGCAGGGAACCTTTATCTGAACTGTACAACAAAGCTTTGTTCACTTTCGCAAGCAAACAACAAAAACAATATTGAGTTCTCTTATGTATCATTCAGGGGTGGTGAAAAACAAAACAAAAAAAAAACACCCGTGCTCCAAGAAAAGGTGAGTTGGGCCTTGACATATGCAATAATTCACAACTTTTACAGTTTAATGACCCTATATGAATGGGTATGCAAATGTGGCAGATGAGTGATGTTGCTGCTGTATTAGGGAATGATCATGGGTCCTCATAAATTTTCAAACAACTTTCAGCTGCAGTTGAGTCTAAATCAGCTTCCAACTGGTGAATACAATTTGACGAGATCCATGTTTGGGACAAAATATCACAGGTTTCATATTTTTCAAAATAATGCCACAAAAGTGCTTTGATATGCTGTTGAAAATAGGTTTATTTATATCTTCATTTTAATAAAAAAAAAAAACCCTGGACAGAGACAAGGCTGGTTGTGGGCTTATACTCTAAATTCCAACGCTGTGCAACCTGATCCAACCAGGTATTGTTTTGCAAGTCCAAACACAGCATGTCACTGTGTTCCCTGTATATGTAGCAGGAATCTGTCAACTCATGGTGTGCCTTGCCCTGTTTCTTAGCCAAACAAAGTGACAGTTGTTTTGTGACAAATGTAAAGCTTAGTCTAAGTAGAAATAGATGGGGTTTAACAGGTATGACGGGTTGGATGCATGACAGATATATGAAGTGTGAAGTAACATTACTCCTCCGGTGGAGAAGGTACAGATGTCTTCTCTCAGACCACTTCAATTACATTATTCTGAATGGTTATTATTAGAGAATATTTTCCCCAAAAAATGCAGCGTACCCCGGCTTTTGACTTCTGGGCATTTGCAGCCAAAGCTAAAGTGAGATCTCTTACCCAAAGTTAAGCGTGTCATCTAAATTGATCTTCGGTGTTGGTTTGTCTTTATAGTCCACTGGCAGGAAATCCATAATCGAGAGGCTTGGTAAAAATCTAATAAAGAAAAATGACCATCATGAGACTGGAATAAAATCAGCTTCAATGTATTCTTGCAAATAAGTCAATACTTATACATATATCGATACTTATTAGCACAGTGCTGAAAAGTTGAGCTGAAGACAACTAAAAGTTCTTAGTCTGACAAAACAAAAACGATATTGAGTTCTCTTACATTTCATTCAGGGGTGGTGCAAAAAAAAGAGCTGGGCCTTGAAACATGCCAGAATGTATAATGTATAAATTCTAATGACACTTTGTATAAGAATTACAAAAAATGCTAATTATGAGTCACTTTGCTGCTGGATCAGAGGGTGATCAGGGGTAATAATGAAGACATTTGTACTGACCCGAAATAGAAGGACGTGAAGCCAACAGCCAGCAACACAAGACAGCCAAATTTTCCAGTAAACCTTGAAGTTGCAAGTGAATAGTGCAAAAGCAGAACAACAACATTAAAGAGAAAACTTCAGTTCATGGACCAGCTCCCTCTGTAGATATAAAAGACTGAGTCTAAAGTAATTTAACGCTGCAACTCTTAGTTTTACTAACAAAAACACGATTATGAATATTATATTCCATTTCCACCAACAGATCCCCCCAAATCCTACACACTGGACCTATAAATTAGAAAAAACTCAGCCTCCATTGAGCACCATGATTTCTTTGAGTTGTCTGCCTACATTTACACAAAAAGGTATTGAATTTGTGTCCAAACCCCGGTAAGAATTGCATCATCAGAATTGTGAAAAATAGGCTCTCTGTGCAAACATCAGCTGCTGAAAATATTTAGGAACCCCTCTGAAAGATGAGAGTCAGGATACCTCATATCTGCGTCAAATCCACGTATTTTTCCAGCAAACAAACCCTCATGGAAGGTGACGGTATCTGTCTACTGCTGGGTGAAACTGCACCTAGGGGACAACATCGTTCAGTTTTGCTTAGGCAATAAAAACCAGTTACATATACGAACTCTCACACAAAACAGAGCCAACGATCTTGCAAAATGTTAATGAATACATTTGCCTGTATAGAACAAATTCAATTAAAGTTAGCTTCTCAATTCGCACTTCTGGACGTTTACACTGGCAAAAGTAGCTTAGCGTGGCCAAAGTCAAATACATCTGAGTTCACATTCTACAATGGTCAACAGGCAGGTGAGTAAAACAACCAACTGTTTTACAACATGTTTTTATTCACTAATTGTAGTAAAACGCATTAACCAGCAAATTTTTCACCACCAATTATGATGAATGGAAATTAATTCAAATCACTTTAACAGAAAACAAATGTTGAAAAAAGATGTCATGTTAATGAAAATCAATTTAAAGCAGTGTTACTTTAAGATAGCCTTGTCGTCCTTTCTGCAAGACAAAAAAAAAAAAAAAAGTTTGCATAAAGGATTTGAGTCAATAGAACTGTGAAAATGTAACTGCGCTGATGACTCATATAAAGCACAAACCTGCCGTAACCTGTTTTCTATCAATTCACCATAATACTTTGTAACAGACAAAAGGGCAGCCAACTGATCCAATCTGATATACTGCTTGAACAAAAAGCCTACGTGACGCATCATCACATTCTGTTCCAGGCAAACCAGAGTAAAGCATTTACCTGTTAGCAGCTCTCGAAGACAAAGTCGCGACTACAGTGATGTTGGAGCAAAACGGCGTTAGAACTTTTTAAGAATCAGGAAAGTAATGCTAAACGTGGCAATGGTGTGGTAGCAGTTCTTCTAAAAACAGAGATACTTATATTCTGCACCTTTCCACAAGCTCTGTCGATGAACTATTTAAAAAAAAAAGAAGAAGAAGATTTGTCTACATAAAAATGTCATCAATATCACCTTTAATTTAATGACAATTATAAATTACATGCAACCAAAAAATATTACGGAAACAATTTTTACTACTCTTCAAAGTCATTATGCAGGGATAGGAAGGAATATACAGACCACATTTTAAAAAGATATAAGATGGATAACATGGAAAACCTATACCTATACCTGCTCTCCAGGTCCGGAATTTTCAGAGGGAGAGGACGGAAACTGATATAATATTGTCGTTTATATTCATGAAAATATGTCAAATTTGCAGTTTCTTATTTAGAATTGACGTAATGAATAGTGTGTCATTATGAATGGTGTCGCAGCAACTTCGAGATCGGAATAGACCATTATTTCATGAATTTGAACCTACATTTAAGGGTAGAAAAAAACACAGAAAGAGGTCAAGTGGTTTGACTATAGTCAAACCACTTAACATCAAATGCCAACAAGAATCTACGTGGTTGTGCTCGCAGTTCAAAAAATAAGTCAGTGTGGTGCTCCTTTTAAAAAAAACAAAAAAACAGTTTACTTTGAAGATAAACAAATCCAGCGGTCAACTCTTGAACCAGATGTAACTTGTCATGGTTCAAAGCAAAGCGGGTCGAACAACCTAACCCTAACCCTAACCTACCACCAATTATGATGAATGGAAATTAATTCAAATCACTTTAACAGAAAACAAATGTTGAAAAAAGATGTCATGTTAATGAAATTCAATTTAAAGCAGTGCTACTTAAAGATAGCCTTGTCGTCCTTTCTGCAAGGCAAAAAAAAAAAAAAAGTTTGCGTAAAGGATTTGAGTCAATAGAACTGGAAGGTATTCCAAACAGTCAAAGTGAGCCACAATTTTCCTTGCAAAGACATAATTGATGACTTACCTATCTGCTTTTTATTTAATGTATTTTTTTTTTAACAGGTGTAAATCCACTTCATGCCCGGCACAATAATGTGAAAAATGCTTCTCAGCAGATTTGTTGAGATTCTCCTCTGGTGTAATCGTCCAAACAGTGTATCAAGATCCACTGCTTCGGAGAGCCTTTGTTCAGGGAAGGGACACAGTGAGTAGGAGTGGCTTTAGAATAAGGTTCAGTTTAGATGGGTGCTGGTTTTTTGTCATGAGTGTTGTAGCAGGCATCCTGCCAGTCAGTTTGTTCTACCAGATAACTTCCTTGGGGAGAGAGCGGGGTGAAAAGATGGAGATGTTAACGTGATACTGTGATGATGTACATCTTCATATCAAAAGTTCCGCATCAGGGAAAAGCTGTCCATTCACTTTGACTGTGTGCGAGCAACCAAGCAGGAGTCAGGAAGTTCATATGAATCTACTGTATATGTATTCATTATATGCCCTGTTATTTTATTTCAATTCAATTCTTATTCTTTCGTCCTGAAGTCTCTGCACTGTGCCCTGACGCAGCCAAATCACACTGATGCTGCCCTATTTGTTCAGACTGAACGAGAAGTATGACTTACGTCTCATGCTACTCATGTGGGCTTGACTGCGGAATCATTTGCGTTTATTTGCATCCAAGCAGCAAGAGCAGGTTCCTGTACCTTAACTTTGAGCTTTTTAGCAGCAACAGACACCAAGGCTCTCTCTCTCTCTCTGTGTGTGTGTGTGTGTGTGTGTGTGTGTGTGTGTGTGTGTGTGTGTGTGTGTGTTAAAATGTAACTGCGCTGATGACTCATATAAAGCACAAACCTGCCGTAACCTTTTTTCTATCAGTTCACCATAATACTTTATAACAGGCAAAAGGGCAGCCAACTCATCCAATCTGATATAACGCTTGAACAAAAGGCCTACGTGACGCATCATCACATTCTGTTCCAGGCAAACCAGAGTAACGCATTTACCTGTTAGCAGCTCTCAAAGACAAAGACACGACTACAGTGATGTTGGAGCAAAACGGTGTTAGAACTTTTTAAGAATCAGGAAAGTAATGATAAAAGTGGCAATGGTGTGGTAGCAGTTCTTCTAAAAACAGAGATACTTATATTCTGCACCTTTCCACAAGCTCTGTCGATGAACTATTTAAAAAAAAAAGAAGAAGAAGATTTGTCTACATAAAAATGTCATCAATATCACCTTCAATTTAATGACAATTATAAATTACATGCAACCAAAAAATATAACGGAAACAATTTTTACTACTTGTAGGAGCATGCCCTGTCTCATCCTGACTAATAGGAGATGCAATTTACATGTCTGAGTTCGATCTCCCTCTCATCTAATTCCTGGGACCTCCTACTGGCCTGACTCTCTCTACCCCCTTTTTGTGGACAGTCCACTGGTGAAGAAACAACATGCTAGAGGCAATAAAAGTTGTTTGTAGGAAGAGATTGCCGGCTGAGTTCACCATTGAAGTCGCCAGACATCCCTTGTAAACCCCCTCTCTTGGGGAAGAGATAACCATTTGTCACCTTCTTCTCCTCCTCTTTGACTTTAATGAAGTGGACTTCTAGTGGACCAGTGATACCAGAGACTCAGAAGGTCTCATTTAACATCTGCACTTTTTAAACAACTGTCTTTCTTTCCACAGGTTTGTTTATAATTCAGTGCTTAATGGTCACTGGGCCATGTCATAGGTTATTCAACTGTAAAGACTTGTCCCTAGAAGACAGCACCCCATATCTGGCATGGGCTATCAAAATGTCACACTTGTAAATTACAACACTCAACCCAGCCATGTGTCTCCACATTCCCAACAGGAGAAAGGAAGAGCCTTGATTTCTTTCTTAGTGTTAAAAAGGTATTAAGCTATAATATCATCCTTGTCCTAACAAAATATCCTCAATCAGCTTGATGAGACCTCAAACATACTCTTTTTCTAGCTTTTGTGAGTTAAAATAAGCTCTAGTTAGAAATCTTAGGTTTAATGTCTGCTGATCTGATGGAGCCACAGTGCCCCCTATTGGTAAGTCTGGGTGTAGGTGGAAGAGAAACTTCTAAATAAACGGACCTTACTTTCATACTTAAAATTATGATTATCTATCTCTGACATATATTTTTGTATTAAGGATTAAGCTTGTACCCTATACAAGATATTTTTAAGTCATCAGTACTGCTGAGACGTATGTACCTGTGCTGTGATTTATTATAACCAATAACCTCCTTGTTCCTATTAGGCAATTTCTGTTATGTTCTTTTATGTTCATGTGACAAGTGTTGATGTAAAGACCGTGGTGGATTTTGGTAAATAAGCCGATCACGATTTTAAAACGTCTAAACCTTTATTCTGGTTTAATAAGTAATAAAGTCGTAATATAAGCTGCGACGTCACCGGAGGAAGTGACTTGCTAGTCCGCCCTCTATTCCGCTCACAGCTGAAACTTTAAAAGAACGAACTCCAGGTTGCTCTCTCTCTCACTCCTTCCTTCTTTTTCTTCAACTTCACGTTACTCTCGTCGTTACGGGCGATCTACTTACTTACTTATTCAACACGTGTAACTTAATCTTCGCTTTTGACTTCGTACTTTGCTTAGTTTGTGACTCCGAGACCTTTTTACCTCCGGAGATTTTAATCACCTGTAGACCCTTTTTCCCAGGTGAAGCGCCGTTATTTTGAGACGACCTTATTTTGAAACTCAGGCAAGCACGAAATTAATCCTCTTTTTGTATTCTTTTACATCGTTTAAGTATCGTGGCCAAAGCCAGAAGAAGCTCTTTTTGTTTTTGTATTTAGTAACAAAGAAGGACTCGTTCGGCCGGCGATCCTTTCCCAGTTATTTTTATACAAGAAGCCCGATCGATATATATTCGTAGCTTCGTAATTACCAGCTCAAAGAGACTCTGATAAAACTCGTAAGTCGGTACAGTTTAACTGTTCAAGAAACCGTGAAGAATTCACAGCCGAAGAACGGATTATCCCACAATTGCGTCCGGACCGCCCGCAGCGTTCTCAAGCGCAGACCCCGCTGGGCAAAGGTGTCCTCATTCGACCTGAGACAACATCGCACTCCAGCTGTTCTGCAGCCGCCGCTGCCGTCCCGCAGAGAGAGACGAAGCTGATCCAAAAAGTCCGGACCCGGGACCTTTCCTCTACAACAAAGTAGGCTGAATTTCCACACGCAACAGAAGTCACACTGAATGAGATCAGAGTTGGTGTTTTGCAAAGCTTCGAATATATATATATATCCTAAATTTAAATACATTCCTCAGATTATCCTTTTGGAAGGATTTTAATCCTGTAGTTGTATATTACCGGTTCCTTACATCAAAATCCACCATCGTTTAAAGTCATCTAATTAAGACTTTATTCACGTTATCTGCATTTTCTGTTACTTGTTGACAACCATTTGAATTATTACCGCATATCATTTATTCTGCATTTATTTAGTCAATAAACATATTTAACCTTATGTCGTTGTCTGTGCACGTTTAATTTGAAGCTGGAAATCGATGGGATCGTGGAAAGAATTCATTGCTTCAGAATAGGAGATCAAATATAAATTTGAAATTTAACAGACTGATTGAATTGATGCTCTAACTGTCCAAGCCAACTTGGGTAGTTAGATGTTTTGAAATAGCTCCCTCCAGCCTATTTCAATTAAAATCAAACATTGGAGGGTGGTGCCCCGTATAACATTTAAAATATAAGATAATTAATTACCAGTCATTAATTATCACATTACTATCAAGGTATTGTCTCCTACATACTCTTCAAAGTCATTATGCAGGGATAGGAAGGAATATACAGACCACATTTTAAAAAGATATAAGATGGATAACATGGATAACCTATACCTATACCTGCTCTCCAGGTCCAGAATTTTCAGAGGGAGAGGACAGAAACTGATATGATATTGTCGTTTATATTCATGAAAATATGTCAAATTTGCAGTTTCTTATTTAGAATTGACGTAATGAATAGTGTGCCATTATGAATGGTGTCGCAGCAACTTCGAGATCAGAATAGACCATTATTTCATGAATTTGAACCTACATTTAAGGGTAGAAAAAAACACAGAAAGAGGTCAAGTGTCAAACCACTTAACATCAAATGCCAACAAGAATCTACGTGGTTGTGCTCGCAGTTAAAAAAATAAGTAAGTGTGGTGCTCCTTTAAAAAAAAACAAAAAAACAGTTTACTTTGAAGATAAACAAATCCAGGGGTCAACTCTTGAACCAGATGTATCTTGTCATGGTTCTATACAGACTTTCGACCAAAGCAAAGCGGGTCGAACAACCTAACCCTAACCCACCACCAATTATGATGAATGGAAATTAATTCAAATCACTTTGACAGACAACAAATGTTGAAAAAAGATGTCATGTTAATGAAATTCAATTTAAAGCAGTGCTACTTTAAGATAGCCTTGTCGTCCTTTCTGCAAGACAAAAAAAAAAAAAAATTGCATAAAGGATTTCAGTCAATAGAACTGTGAAAATGTAACTGCGCTGATGACTCATATAAAGCACAAACCTGCCGTAACCTTTTTTCTATCAGTTCACCATAATACTTTATAACAGGCAAAAGGGCAGCCAACTGATCCAATCTGATATAAGGCTTGAACAAAAAGCCTACGTGACGCATCATCACATTCTGTTCCAGGCAAACCAGAGTAAAGCATTTACCTGTTAGCAGCTCTCAAAGACAGAGTCACGACTACAGTGATGTTGGAGCAAAACGGCGTTAGAACTTTTTAACAATCAGTAAAAGTAATGATAAACGTGGCAATGGTGTGGTAGCAGTTCTTCTAAGAACAGAGATACTTATATTCTGCACCTTTCCACAAGCTCTGTCGATGAACTATTTTAAAAAAAAAGAAGAAGAAGATTTGTCTACATAAAAATGTCATCAATATCACCTTTAATTTAATGACAATTATAAATTACATGCAACCAAAAAATATAACGGAAACAATTTTTACTACTCTTCAAAGTCATTATGCAGGGATAGGAAGGAATATACAGACCACATTTTAAAAAGATATAAGATGGATAACATGGATAACCTATACCTATACCTGCTCTCCAGGTCCGGAATTTTCAGAGGGAGAGGACGGAAACTGATATGATATTGTCGTTTATATTCATGAAAATATGTCAAATTTGCAGTTTCTTATTTAGAATTGACGTAATGAATAGTGTGCCATTATGAATGGTGTCGCAGCAACTTCGAGATCGGAATAGACCATTATTTCATGAATTTGAACCTACATTTAAGGGTAGAAAAAAACACAGAAAGAGGTCAAGTGGTTTGACTATAGTCAAACCACTTAACATCAAATGCCAACAAGAATCTACGTGGTTGTGCTCGCAGTTCAAAAAATAAGTCAGTGTGGTGCTCCTTTAAAAAAAAAACAAAAAAACAGTTTACTTTGAAGATAAACAAATCCAGGGGTCAACTCTTGAACCAGATGTATCTTGTCATGGTTCTATACAGACTTTCGACCAAAGCAAAGCGGGTCGAACAACCTAACCCTAACCCACCACCAATTATGATGAATGGAAATTAATTCAAATCACTTTGACAGACAACAAATGTTGAAAAAAGATGTCATGTTAATGAAATTCAATTTAAAGCAGTGCTACTTTAAGATAGCCTTGTCGTCCTTTCAGCAAGACAAAAAAAAAAAAAAATTGCATAAAGGATTTCAGTCAATAGAACTGTGAAAATGTAACTGCGCTGATGACTCATATAAAGCACAAACCTGCCGTAACCTTTTTTCTATCAGTTCACCATAATACTTTATAACAGGCAAAAGGGCAGCCAACTGATCCAATCTGATATAAGGCTTGAACAAAAAGCCTACGTGACGCATCATCACATTCTGTTCCAGGCAAACCAGAGTAAAGCATTTACCTGTTAGCAGCTCTCAAAGACAGAGTCACGACTACAGTGATGTTGGAGCAAAACGGCGTTAGAACTTTTTAACAATCAGTAAAAGTAATGATAAACGTGGCAATGGTGTGGTAGCAGTTCTTCTAAGAACAGAGATACTTATATTCTGCACCTTTCCACAAGCTCTGTTGATGAACTATTTAAAAAAAAAAGAAGAAGAAGATTTGTCTACATAAAAATGTCATCAATATCACCTTTAATTTAATGACAATTATAAATTACATGCAACCAAAAAATATAACGGAAACAATTTTTACTACTCTTCAAAGTCATTATGCAGGGATAGGAAGGAATATACAGACCACATTTTAAAAAGATATAAGATGGATAACATGAATAACCTATACCTATACCTGCTCTCCAGGTCCGGAATTTTCAGAGGGAGAGGACGGAAACTGATATGATATTGTCGTTTATATTCATGAAAATATGTCAAATTTGCAGTTTTTTATTTAGAATTGACGTAATGAATAGTGTGTCATTATGAATGGTGTCGCAGCAACTTCGAGATCGGAATAGACCATTATTTCATGAATTTGAACCTACATTTAAGGGTAGAAAAAAACACAGAAAGAGGTCAAGTGGTTTGACTATAGTCAAACCACTTAACATCAAATGCCAACAAGAATCTACGTGGTTGTGCTCGCAGTTCAAAAAATAAGTAAGTGTGGTGCTCCTTTAAAAAAACCCAAAAAAACAGTTTAATTTGAAGATAAACAAATCCAGCGGTCAACTCTTGAATCAGAGGTATCTTGTCATGGTTCTATACAGACTTTCGACCAAAGCAAAGCGGGTCGAACAAACAGGATCTCTTCAGACATGCTGGCTCTCCTCATCGTTTTCTCTCTGGTATTTGGTGGCCTTCACTCTGCACCTGTGCCAAGCGGGTAGGCTTTATTTACTTTCTTGTCGTCAGCCTTCTGCTGACACCATTTCACCACTGCATCACGGTCTTTGCATTCAGCAAACAAAAGCGCGCATTTTTTTGTAAGGGGCCAAGAACAAATCATTTTTTCGGGTAAATGAATACTGGCTAGAGACAGAATTCTCACTCTCAGTGTGCTCGAAGTTAAGTCAGAAAAAAAACAGGCGGCACGTCGGACAGCAGAAATTAGTTTTTCAGCGTATGCTAGACTGGAAAAACCTTGTTTACATTCTAAACGAAGTAGCTCAGCTGTTTCCAATTTGAATTGCAAACATCTTCGTGTTAACATCTATGTCCTCATCGCCCTCGCTTTACTTTTCGTTTGTTCTCAGATTTACATAGATTGTAAGCTGTGTATATATCTAACTGGAACTGCTGATGCGTTCATCCATTTCGAGTGATAGCAAAATCAGTTTTATTATGTCTTGACTGTTGAAACATGTCACAGTGTGTTAGGTGTGGCCACCGTCATGGCAACAGTCTCCTAGTGACTCCAGTTTAAAACTCCAGCCTTTCACTTAATGATTATTGCCAGTAGGGCTGCATGATTCTGGAAAAAATGTGAATCACGATTTTTTTGGTTAGAATTGAGATCACGATTCTCTGGCACGATTTTTTTCACAAAATGTTTATTGCACTGAACAATACAAAAAACACCGTAGAATGGCATAGGCATACTACTATGCCTCTGCCAAAGCAATGTTTTTTTTTGTTTTGTTCAAGTTCTATCATTGGATGAGAAATGATTTTTACAAAAGTAAAAAAAAAAAAATTAGTCTCCAAGATGAGAGGGCATCCTTTAATACCTCGTGTTGTACAGAGTTTATTGGGGCCATATCTTTGGCTAGGTGATATGTGATAGCTGCTGTGATGGCTTTCTAAAACGGAGGCATAATATTCCTCCTTTTCCAAAAGCCGCCTCTGAGGTAGGCGTAAACATGTGACGTGACGTGAAGCCCGAAGTTGGGCTGTGAACAGTTAACAACGAATTTGTCTTCAAAATAAGAGCTTTACATTTCACCCCATTGGAGTTTAGAACTGCGTTCTTAGCGGGGGGCTTTTAGTTTGAAAGTAGCGACCATTCCTAGCTTGTCGCTACATCAACAAGCTAACACAACCATACAGCTAGAGATCCAGGAGACGCTAGCATCTCCCCGGCTCAGCGGCTGTCCAGTTGTTCATCTAGCAGGCAAGGCGGAAATAAGTGTACCCTCCGAGGCGGAAAATCGGCAGACCAAAACAGACCCCCAATTTGCCGCCCTCTGTAAAAAACTGCGGACCGAGCCGCCAGAAGGACGGGCAAATTTGCGGCTTGCTGCCCCGTCTAACAACGGCTTCTCACTCACTCTTTCCAAACACTCAACTGCAGGCGGGCTTCCTCCACTGAATCACGTGCAGTGTTGCCAGATCGGATTGACAGTTTCCAGCCCAATCACATCTTAGAACCCGCCCAATCCACTAAAAACCAGCCCAAACTACGAAGTTGCCAGACACCCTTGTGTATGTGTGTGGGGGGAGCCGCTCCTCACCGTCGGCGGGGGGGGGGGGGGGGGGGGAAGTGCTCCTCGCCGGTAGCCTGGGGGCGGGGTTGTCGCTTTTTTTATTATTTAACTTGCTCCTCCACCTCTCCTGATGGGCTCCCCCAGTTCAGAGTGCTGTTTTCACAATATTACAAACTCGCCGAATGTGGACAAAAGCAGCCCAAATTTTACTCACCCGCCCAATGTATTTTTTTCCCGCCTGGCATCAACAAAAGTAGCCCAATTGGGCGGAAAACCGCCCAATCTGGCAACACTGATCACGTGTTGTAAAGACGCTTTACCACAGGTTGAGGGAGGAGGCAGCGGCAGTGCTGTGTTTGGGGGCGCTTCAAAAAATAGGAGGAAAATAGGAGCATTCGCTTGTGATTCAGCTCGGGATATGAAATGCTTCAAAATCGCTGTGTGTAGAAATGGGATCACGTGTATGTGTGAATCGAGATTGCGATTTTTTTAACGATTTTTTGTGCAGCCCTAATTGCCAGTCAACAGAAGGCACCTGAGGACTAGAGTTGAGCCGGATACTCGGCTGAAACGAGTATCTGGTACGGATAAAGCACTTTTGCCGAGTACGAGTATTATACGAGTAATACGAGTCAATATCTGTGCTTGGATTGAATGAAAATCCTCATTGGGTAGCTGACTGTGTCTGTGATAGGCTAGAAGTCACATCACCTCTCCCTTACACACATACAGATGTGTTTCTGTATCCCGCTCTGAAAAAAACCTTCCAAACTCAGTATTGTCAAGTTGTATTAATTTAGAAAAAAACCAAGTCCTGGGAACTTGTGGCTTTTCAAGAGTAAATGTACTTAGTTATACGTAACTATGTGCATTTACTCTTATACTTAAACACCCTACATATTAGAGGTGTTGGCACTTCAAGTATTTTTTCTTGTTAAGTTACTTCCTATTTCTACTGCCTTACAATTCAGAGGAAAATGCTCCTCTAATTTTTTACTTCATTTCTTTTCTTGCTTTAACATAACATTATTGGTACAATTTTATTGTTTACAACAAACAACTATCATATAATCTGTAGTTTTATCGTAAATTAAACAATTCAAAACTGTGGATCTAAACAGAAGTCTGTCAGTCAGCGAGCAAGGCTTCAGTGCCACAATGTGCCAATGCTCCCCCCCTCCCCCAAACGTTTCAATGTTTGCACTTGCACACTGACGGCACAGGTCATCAACCACCTTTTTTTTTTTTTTTTTTTTGGTCATCAACCACCTGCCTGTTGGCGCGCCGCGCGGTAGTGGACTTTGATGTTGTTGGACTTTGACAAGGCAGCAACCGCCATCATCTGCTGCTGGGAACATTGATTTGGTGAGTCAATGCTGGACTAAAAGGGGAACTTTGCAAGTCTGTTCGCTTTTCTGCTGTTTCACTAACCACGCTTTTATGCTGTTTAGCTAACCGTCCTCCCGGCCAATGCATTTGTTTTCGATGAAACCGTCGAGAAAACAATCGATAGAGCTATGGATAACATTATCTATCATGTATGTTACGACGTGTGTCTCTGTGTTATCCGTCATAAACAGGAGATTAGGGGTTACAGGCCGTGTTTGTGTAGCAGTGCTGACGTTACTAAGTCTAGAGCTTGGGGTGGGGGAGGGGGGGTTATTTTCTTATAAGTTAGCTTGGAGATATGGGGCGCCGATTGTAAAGTTGGGCATGCTAAAATAAACAGCAACTTTTTGCCACATTTAGCAAAAAACATGTGTAAAAAACACATGTGAATTTTTCAGTGTTACTTTTGACCAGATTTACAGCAGTATTTGTGAACTTTGTGATATTCACCTCTCTTGTAAAAGTATAATTTCAGTGTTTAATCTGAATTAAAAAAATCTAAATCTAAATGTTAAATATTAAATCTAAATCTAAATGTTAAGTCTAAATGTTAAATATAAATTTAAATGTTAAATATAAATTTAAATGTTAAATATAAATATAAATGTTAAATGTTAAATATAAATGTTAAATCTTAAATGTTAAATATAAATGTTAAATATAAATATAAATGTTAAATATAAATGTCACGGGTGAAACTAAATATTTAGCTAATATGCAAATTCACACTGTCTGTCACCGGAAGTACCAAAATAAAAGCTCATTGACGCGAGCCGGCTCTCTCCGTGGACTTCTTCGGGTCGTCAGGCGGAGAGACTGCGGTTTTATACACTTTATACCCTAGATATCTGATTTTAATGTTTCTGTTTCCACTCGGACTATGGTGGAATATTCGAGACAATGCCAGCATTTTAATATGATACATCGCTAATTAATAAGTGCTTATCTTAACAGAACTGCCAAGACCGTTTTCAAATGTATATGTGCAATGGCTTTGATGAATGAAAAAATGCAATACTGCTACATGACTTTTCCTGAACGTGTCTGTATTTTAATTTAGAATATTTTTCATATGAATTACACAAAAGACAAAGAAAATATGATAAGTTTGACCTATTTCGGCCATAAGAGGTCATATTTCGCAGATCATCATTTCGCAGGATTTCATTGTTCAATTTTTGCGCGGTTATTGTAATAATTATTTTATCTAATTTTTGTATAGTTGTATTATATAGCCTGATTGGCACCATGGGCAAACAAAAACGGAAGTTGCCCCCTTCATGAAACAGCAAGCGGAGCTGTATGACATCAAGGTGCTGAAGTGATGCGACTCTGACTGTGTACCAGGGAAAGCCGAGGAAGATCCTGAGCACCGTGCACACAGCTGTGGGCACCTTTAGTGTGGGCAAAACCAGAGTCTGTGATGTACTACAGCAACACCAAAAACTCCGCCAAAGGCGGAAAGATGGCCAGTGGCGGTCTAAAAATGCAATACAGCTGTTACATGACTTTTCCTGAAAGTGTCTGTATTTTAATTTTAGAATAGTTTTTATATAAATTACACAAAAGACAACGAAAATATCATACGTTTGACCTATTTCGGCCATGAGCAGTCATATTGACCGCACTTTGTCTTTTGTGTAATTCATATGAAAAATATTCTAAATGAAAATACAGACACGTTCAGGAAAAGTCATGTAGCAGTATTGCATTTTTTCATTCATCAAAGCCATTGCACATATACATTTGAAAACGGTCTTGGCAGTTCTTTTAAGATAAGCACTTATTAATTAGCGATGTATCATATTAAAATGCTGGCATTGTCTCGAATATTCCACCATAGTCCGAGTGGAAACAGAAACATTAAAATCAGATATCTAGGGTATAAAGTGTATAAAAGCGTAAGGTTACCGAGCGGTATGATGTCCCGGTGGAGGCGGCGGGTGTCGCTGGTTGAGGTGCACTGCTGGTGGAAGCCTGAGGAGACATTTACATTCAGCAGGATGGCATTAGCAAAATAAAAAAAAATGGGACGATGTCCAGCAGTCTCTACATCTACAGTCTATTAGAAAAACCAAACAAATGATGTTGAACACTAGCAACATAACCTAGCAAAGATTACCTCTACTGGGCTAACATTAACTAGTTGTTATGCTAACATTACTTTAGGAGTTAGAAAACAAAGTTACCGAGTGCTGTGGCGGCTCTGTGCTGGCGCATTGCTGAAACTTCGTATTGCCTCCAAAACGGCCCGTCCAATGTTTCCAGCTAAATCAGTGGACATGCTGGTAGACAACAAGAGAGCGCGGTGTGGAGACGTGACAAACCTCGGACCACAGTCTCTCCGCCTGACGACCCGAAGAAGACCACGGCGAGAGCCGGCTCGCGTCAATGAGCTTTTATTTTGGTACTTCCGGTGACAGACAATGTGAATTTGCAAATTAGCTAAATATTTAGTTTCACCCGAGACATTTAAATTTAACATTTATATTTAACATTTAACATTTAAATTTATATTTGGTCCGTGTATGTTTTGGTCATTCGATTTCCCTGTCAGAAACGGGTATTAAAAAACAAAAAACGAGTGGTCATTTGATTTTCGTTTTAAAATACAAAAATTAAAATTGAAATACAGGGCAATTTTCTTTTTCATGGTCAAAAGGGGTTGAGCGAAATTTAAAAAATGATTCGAGTTTCATTTTCTATTTCATATAACAAATAATAAAATCACTCGAAAACAGAAACGGGAAAAGGCCTGTTTTTTCATATTCTGAGACCGGATGTTGTCATTTACAGGACGGTGCTGTGCAGAACAAACAGGCTGCGGCCGTGACACATGGACATGGAACTGCGGTCAAGCCGGCCGTCACGCTCCGTGGTCAAATCAGCCGCACTTAAATTTCGAGTGTGGCCTACTCTCAACAGTATGGCAAATGCGGAGAAAAAGTATTTACTTTCGGTTTTCAAAATAAAGGTATTATGAACAGTAAGCTATTATCCGAACCTACATTTAAAATTCAACATGTTACAAGTGTTTCATGCACCCATGATGAATAAAGAAACACTTAATATCAAGTATCTTTACAGCACCAGTGTGGAGATATGCCAACATAATAGTCCCATATTTAGGTGCTGTAAAACCACATTGCTCAATTAGTGCACACTAGTGCAGTAAAAATGCTTGATATCAAGTACAGTTGTAGTCTCAGATGTGTAGAAGTGGGCGCGTCGTTAGACCTGGGCATTCGGGGCTACAGCCCCGGATATTTTGGGAATAGCCCCGGCTATCTGTGCCTTGAAAAAAAAATCAAATACAATTGCCTAATGGTGAAATGTTTTTATGTGGTTGCATGTCGAACGGCCAGCAGCCACAAATGCGACATTGTCGCCAGCGCAAATTGCTTTTCTCATGGCATATATGGGCAGAGTCAGAATAATTTGTTGCAAATTCAACATCAGTGTTATTCTTCCCCCCTACTGTTTAGTGCCATTGCAGCGTTTATAGCAGGGATGGAAATTAAACCGCCAAATGCGGGTGAATTTGTGTGCTGGGGAGTGAATTGAATCAGTTTACCAGGTTAATTCCAGTCAGATCTGAGCCAATTAATCTCAATGATCGATAACTTGGTTAAGGTATAGCACGCTTTCCACGACCTTAGAGTTAGATCGGGTCAAATTATATGTTTCTGATTGGACCAAAGTGTCAGTTGGACTTCAGAGGGGCCAGAATTCAACATTAAGTTCAACACTAGAATGGCCGTAAGCGGTCATTTGGACCGCGTGATTTAAACCCTATAATGTCTCATGTAAATACCCAACTGAGTGATGAATGCATTCATTGCGTCATGATATTTAAAAAAAACAACAACAAAATAACACCAAAGTGTACATTTTAACAAGTTTAATTATAGGCTATATTTATCGATATCATAGTAAACCGTAATTATTGCTATGTACACAAGATTTTAATAGAGAAAACTCAGAACAAGAACATTAACAATTAAAAGTAACTTATTTGATTATGAAACAATTTTATTGTAACTCGTAATATATAATAAAATAAATAATAATAATCGAAAAAGCTGGAAACGAGCTGATCTAAAACAAATAAAAACAGCAGTTTCGATCACTTTGAGCACTCCTTGAATAAGATGCGGGCATTGATCCAGCCAGGTCGAGGATGTTATAGAAGACCACTGGCCATCTCCGCTGACACAGACACGGAGGCAGTGCCGGTCCAAAAGAGCTGCAAACGGAACCAAACATCGGACCCTTGAAATGCCACAAGCCCGTGTGTGGTGACTGTGCGAGGAGAGCGGAGGTAATCTGTAGACTGTGACCAGTGATCACAACGGCTCTTTGTTTTAGATCAGCTCGTTTCCAGCTTTTTCGATTATTATTATTGTTTTGTTACATATGAAGTGTTAAAATGTTTCATATTCAAATAAGTCATTTTGGGGTTATTTCATTTTTTTGTTTTTTTCTAAAAATATCATGACACAATGAACGCATTCATCACTCAGTTGGGTATTTACATGACAGATGACAGAGTTTAAATCTAGCGGTCCAAATGACCGCTTACGGCCGTTCTAGTAGTGTTGAATTCTGGCCCTTCTAAAGTCCAACTGACACTTTGGTCATGGGGGGATCTGTTGTGTGACAGCGGAGAGACAGCAGCTGGATTTTGCACCCACGGTCAATAGTATTAGGTGGATACGCAAACAAACAAACAACAACCCCAACCATTCATTGTATTATTACATTTGTGGGAAGTTATTACGATAAAGATGTTCACGTCCCCACAAATAAATCATTGCAAATGTAATAGTTATTACATGTGTGGGAAATAGCATGTTACGTTTGTAGTAGGAAGCGGCTCTTACGTTTGTGGAAAATGTATTACATTGTTGGGTTTATCACATTAAATGCTGCAGATTTTTATTACGTTTGTGGGTTTAATGTAACATGTTGCATTTTAAATGTAGGTTCGGATAATAGCTTACTGTTCATAATACCTTTATTTTGAAAACCGAAAGTAAATACTTTTTCTCCGCATTTGCCATACTGTTGAGAGTAGGCCACACTCGAAATTTAAGTGCGGCTGATTTGACCACGGAGCGTGACGGCCGGCTTGACCGCAGTCCATGTCCATGTGTCACGGCCGCAGCCTGTTTGTTCTGCACAGCACCGTCCTGTAAATGACAACATCCGGTCTCAGAATATGAAAAAACAGGCCTTTTCCCGTTTCTGTTTTCGAGTGATTTTATTATTTGTTATATGAAATAGAAAATGAAACTCGAATCATTTTTTAAATTTCGCTCAACCCCTTTTGACCATGAAAAAGAAAATTGCCTTGTATTTCAATTTTAATTTTTGTATTTTAAAACGACAATCAAATGACCACTCGTTTTTTGTTTTTTAATACCCGTTTCTGACAGGGAAATCGAATGACCAAAACATACACGGACCATATTTAACATTTATATTCAACATTTAACATTTATATTTAACATTTAACATTTATATTTATATTTAACATTTATATTTATATTTAACATTTAGATTTAATATTTAACATTTAGATTTAGATTTTTTTATTCAGATTAAACACTGAAATTATACTTTTACAAGAGAAGTGAATATCACAAAGTTCACAAATACTGCTGTAAATCTGGTCAAAAGTAACACTGAAAAATTCACATGTGTTTTTTATACATGTTTTTTGCTAAATGTGGCAAAAAGTTGCTGTTTATTTTAGCATGCCCAACTTTACAATCGACGCCCCATATGGAGATGCCAGGACATTGTCGCAACAAATGACATCAGTGAAATGACTTGACTACTCCGAATCACAAAGCTCCAGTAAATTATTACTATATTGTATTTGACTGTATGTTACAATCCATGTGTAAATATTTCTTGAGTTAAACACGTTTTCTTTGCTTACATGATGGTTTTGCCTTACTACCTGAAAGAAGTTTGCATTCTGAAATACCAGAGACCTTTTTGACATTATGTGCATGGTTTTTATTTCAGTATAGTTGTTATAGAAATTGTATTTTAATGTTAAGCACTTGAAATGTGAACTTGTTTTCACACATTTCTGTTGATTTTGAGAACACGTGTGTGTGTGTGTGTGTGTGTGTGTGTGTTTAGATTGACACTGAAATTAAATCCATTAGTACCTAGTTAACATCAAGACTGACAAACTGTAATGTTTTAAAGATAACAGGATCACTGTTAAAATCATAAGCTGCATATCTGTCAGCCTTAGAACTGTCTTTGTGACTAATGTGTTTGTCATAGTTTTCACTTGTATTTGACTAACGGCGTTGTAAAAGCTGGTCATATTAGAGATGGCTGCAATATTGTGTATGCTTAAATATTAAGAATTAATAGTTGAATTGTTTTATTCTTTTTAACTGTATCTAACACAGGCTCAAACTAATGAGGAGTCCACACATTGCACAATCTCAGCAGTAAAATGTATTTTCTCATGATTCTTCTTGTGCAGTAATTAATATTTCATTGCATTTTTGTAAATTTTATGATCATAAAAAGGAAAGCAATTGAAATAAATCTAATGGAATCCATAGTACCTATTTTGTGTCCCAAATAATACAGTGATTGCAATTATGGATAAATAATCATCTCACCAAACACACTCTCTCTCTCTCTGTGCTCAGTCCTGACGTTGACTCTGCTGTTTCCCTCCTTTTCTGAAGGTGGGAGTATTTCAGGAACTGTTTTGAACCCCAGCCTGGCCTTCAGTTCCCCTGCAGTGGACACATCTGGAGTATTGCTTCTTCTACTGGCTCAGCTTGATCCAAGTACCAAATACCAGGAATCCAGCATAAATTGTGCGTGTTAAGATTCACAATAAATCTGCACACTGTTAATGTTCTTATGACAGAGAAGAGAGGTTTGATGCTTTTATTAAACAGCATTTTGAACTGTTTAAGAGTGAAGTGAAAACATAATCATCATGTCATTGTTTAATTAGTACTCAGACCTGTTGAGTGCTTTTACAATAGTGCCTTCTTGTGATGCAGGTGTTAAATGTTGTGTAAAAAGAAATGTGATATGTTGGATAATGTGGCCAGCAAATAATCCATCAAAGCACTAAGCACTAACAAACATTTGTGAGCACTAAATCTGCATACTGTTAATTCTGTGCATGTTTGAAATAAATTGAATGCAGATGACATTCTTTTTCGCAGTATTTTTTTCTGTAAAATTAAGTGATGATAACAAAGTTATTTTAAGTACTGTAGACTCAGAATTGACAAGTTTATTTCAGTACAGTAAAGTTACAATAAATTAGTTATTTTAAGTAAAATATAATCATAACAAGCAAATTAATTCAAGAGCTGTGAACTCAAAATACCCATGTTTAGTTTAGTATAGTAAACTCATTATAAACAAGTTCTCGCGAGTACTATTTAATACGTTACCTGTACTTACTTAATCAAGTTTACTTAACTCAGTTAGTTCAAGGCAATGAATTTGCATAGGTTTTTTTTGAGTAAAGCCAAGTGATTATATCTTACAGTGCGCTTGTTCAATGGCGGATTGCTATTATAATGGCGAATTTGCCAGGCGCACGCCAGGAGCGGTTCACAGCCGAGGAGACCGACGTTCTCGTCAGGGCTGTAAAAGACCGAGAAGAGGCCTTGTATGGGGATGGGAGAAATCCATCCAAATTAGCTTTGGTTAAACGGGCGTGGGAGGAAATTGCCACAATTGTTTCTACGGCTGGCATCCCCATGACATCGCACTCGGGAGCAGTGCGCAACGGCCAGCTGATGAGGGAGCAACGCAAACACCAAGGTGCAGAGGATCCAGACCCACAACACGCCGTGGAAGCATTGTCAGACCGGACCGCACTGCCCGGGATGCGGCAAGGTATTAATGCCCATCTTGACCGGGTGGCGATGTTGCTGCTGCCTCTCAGGCGCATCGCCTCAAGTCTCCAAACGCACCACCCGCTCCTGTTGTGACCCTTCCTCCTCCTCCCCCAACTCCATCTCCGTCCACCTGCTCTACTAGGAGCACATCGCGCATTGCCACTTCGGGACCCTCACAGCTACGGCGGGCGCGTGGCATATCAGAGGGAAAAAGAATTAGTTCTTCTGTTTAAATCTTTACAACTTTGTTGTATGGTTTGCAAAAACGGGAACTGCTTCCTTGTAGATGAGAGAAGCAAAGTGTATGCAGGTTGAGCACACGCTACACTATGGCAAAGCCTGCGCCCCTTAAAATAGCATCTGAATAAGCGCCACTGACTTTAGACTAGGTTTTTTCTGGTCTGTTGCGGAATTGTTTTCTGAAACAGCAAAATAGCACCAGTGAACGTTTGCGCCGGAACACGCCTCCTCTTTTCGCTGAACCGCCCCCAGAGTCATTCCCTAATTTAAGGACGTGCGTCTGTGGAGGGAAAATTCCAATGTGCGCCGAATGCAAAATAGGAATTATACAAGCGCCAGTGTACAAAGTCAATTGCGCTTAGTGCAAGATAGAGCCCTCTCTCTCTCTCTCTCTCTCCTCTCTCTCTCTCTCTCTCTCTCTCTCTCTCTCCCTCTCTCTGCCGGTCGTCTGAGTTTTCTGTTTTTTTAAACCGTCAGCTAGCTCTAACCAGTTTTTTTGACGTCACGCACTGAGTGTCTGACACTTTCTTGCTGTATTTCATAAAAAAATAAAGGTAGTAGTGGTATAAATAATATTACAAATTAAGCTACACACACACTCTCTCACTCCCTCCCCCCCTCTCTCTCTCTGTCTCTCTCCTACTCTCTCACACACACACACCTGGTGTGGAAATAAAAAAAAAAAAGAACCAAAAAAAATCACACTGATCATAAAAAAATTAAAAGTTAAACAAAGAAAGTTATGTTGAGTATGAAAACTCTTGTTCATTACATTTTACTTTATAATTGCAACCGCATGTGTTGCATTCATTGTTGCAAAACTTGTTCTGTAAATAGTTTGTTTGCTATCCTGATCAAAACCATTGATCTGAAGCTCAATGCTGATGCTGTCCTGTAAATAGGTTTCTAATCAGCAATAAATATAACAATTTCTGATCAACCCATATCAATTGCATGCTTAAAAAACATACCAGTTAAAGCCACGCCCATTTCAAGACAACCCGACCCACGTCCGGGTTGAACCACGCCCAGTTCCGGGTTGGGTCCCGCCCACTCCGAGTACAGATACAGATACGGATAATTCATATGGTTAACAGATACAGATACAGATAATGCTGTACTCGCTCATCCCTACTGAGGACAACAAACGACTGGATTTATTTTCTCTCTCCAAATAAGGCCGCTGTACAACACAACGTGCAAGCCTCTCACAGCAACGCTAACATTAGTAACACAGGAATTATGTGCTTACCCCTTTGGAGGGACACAATAGAGCAATAACTGCAATCAGCAGGAAACAAACAATGCTTGTTAAATGTTTAACTCCGCCCACGTTTGACACCACCCACTGCGCGGGTGCCATCTGGTAGCAGAAACAGGCAGCCGGCGTTCCGGCTGTCTGGTCTGTTGTTGTTGTTTTTTTTTACGGAAGCCGCAACAAGCTGCACAGAGCAGATCGTGCCGATGGGAAGTCAGAGACGCAGCAACGGCATAGCGCATCCGGTCAATTTTCAAAATAAAACACCCTGTGCAGACTCTTGATTGTTTAATAACGAAAAATGACCAGATCAAAACAAATTTGCTATTTATGCACTAAAACTAAAATGTTACTTTTTGTTAGTATTTTTGTGTCTCTTCAGAACATGGTGGCTTATGTTATGTTGGCAATTGTCATTTTTGTGCCGGTCTACAGTTTAACCATTAGTGAGGTAGCTGTTACATTTTCCATCAGCTGTTTTTTCCCCCATTGAAGCTATGACATTACACCAATTTTTTATTACCCCAAGCATGTTTTTCTACATTATACTTTTTCAATATAAGGTTTTCATATTAAACAATAAATACACCGATACCGATATATCTGGGATAGGCTAATATCGGCCGATAAAATCAAAAATGTCCTTTGGGAGGTGTACTTAGGCGTGTTCGGGCAGGGTGGTGCTCCCATTGGGCCATCCCCCTTGTTAAAAAAAACTAACAAATCACCTACTGAGAGATCTATACAGTTTAATCTCATCACATACATTTAAACGTAGCTGAAGGGTACACAGAATTAACAGTGTTGCTGTGGTACGTTTCTGTAATTCTTAGACAGGTAATAGTGCAGGGGTTGGCACTCAAATTTTCAAAGTTAAGTAATTACCGGTAAGACAACAACTAAGTGATCATGATCTGTGTAATTCTGAATATTCTGTGACATACTTGAAATGTAGTAGCTGCAGCTAGATGTGCTGCTAGCACTGTGTCAAAGTCAGCGCAAGCCTTCACAGGCTCCACAAAGTTGCCCTTGTTGCCAGAGCTGCTGGCCCATTCATTGTGTCCCCCTGAGATGCCTGCTCCTTACATCCAAGATACATAACGGCAACAATCAATCTCTTCAGAATGCCACAATTTTTGTCCGTCTGTTGGTTATGCCTTGTCACTGATACTGGAGCCCCTTGTTCCAGTGCCTCGTTAATCCTCACTCGTCCGAAAAGTTTGAGTTTGAGTTTGAGTTCTGACGTAAAATGACTTGGGGATTTTTGATTGTCTCTCTATGGCCCGTGAGACGTTTGACAGATCAGTGAATCCTGCTGCGCTCCATGGGTTGGTTCAAGGAGCTGGTAGACCAGTCAAGCACGAGGCAAGGCCAGCAGAAAAGCCGGTTTAGCCATTCAGTTCTAGCGTGGTTCCCTCCACCAAAAGACTAAGCGTTTCCCTCAGTCAGGCTCAAATGTCGGCCTTACGTTCTGTCTGATTTTCAGCTGCACCTCAAATGCAAGCTTAGTGAAGTCATTTTTTTTTTTTATGAGAAATTTGAGGTCTCCGTCTCCATTCATTCTGTGACGACTTGCTAACTGCCCGCTGACGCTAAATATTGGCTAGCTGGTCAGAGATCAGTGCAGGCACAGGTCCAGAGTGTTTTCTATAACGACAGTTTGTGATCGTTGAGACGCCAAGGCTAATCTAGCCTCCCTTTTTAAAAACATCTTTTATGATGAATGGAATTGAATGAATTGGCATGAGGGGATACCAGAATATTTGTAAGGGAGGAGAGACATGGTTACTGGCCAAACACTATAACAGTGATTACTGTTGGAATTTAGGGCTATATAATACTTATTTTAATGAGACAAGAACTCCTACTACAGCTTTAAAGTCTATACTTACTTTACATTTATCTGGCAGATGCTTCTGTTCAATACAATTACGGAGTGCAGTTTATTTTAAAAGGACCAACAGTTTGATTTATGGTAAGGTACACTTTAGAAGAGTGTTGACCAGTCGAAGGGTCATTGGTACAATCCCTGTCCCCTGCAGTCTACATGTCCAAGTGTCTTTGAGCAAGACACTGAACCCCACATTGCTCCCAGTGGCTCTTCCATTGGTCTATGAATGAAGATATTAATGGTAATTTCTCCTGATGAGCAGGTGGCGTCTGCATGGTAGCTGCTGCCAACAGTGTATGAATGTGTGAGTGAAGTGCTGACTTTGAGCGCTATATAAGTACAGTCCTTGTTACAAATCGCACTACACCGATATGCTACGGCTAGTATGGTAGCATCCAATTACCATAAAGACAACATTTCACCAAAGAATGTTATGAAAATTAAACGTGTTGAAAATTAAAAGTGTTGAGTGTTAAGCGCCGTACCATAAATCAGGCCCCATGATGGAACAACCTGACAGTTCTACTTTCTGAAAGGGGTCCTTGAGCTGTTTCTCTGTAAATAGCCTCTACAGTGTGGTGGCGATACCGTCACTCTTGTTTTCATCTAACGTTGTGTCTTCTTCCAGCAGCGCTGACGACCGCACAGCAGAGTTAGTGCAACTATTTGACCCTGGCTTCCAGCACGCTGGCCTTACAGATTGTAAGACCGCCACATACAGCAGCACTTTACTGAGGGTACCTAGTTCAAACAAGACACCCTGTTCTTTGGATCCACCTATTCATCTGATATTGTTTATTGTTTGGCGCAGATTATGGTGAAAGGGCGTTGCCTCCTCCTCCTTTGCCAGCCGACACTGAATATCCTTATCAACCTGACCTGGAGAATGAATACTACTAACAGAATTCACAACGGATCCTGATATAAAACAGCTAAGGTGATATGTCAGGCGTGGTTGATCACCTCCAGCAAAAAACATGTTGAGTTTACCATCTTCTTGTTTGCTTGTGTTTTTTTTTTTAAAAGATTATTTTCATGAAGTGTGATCTGATACCCTTACTGGTGTGTGTGTTTCTTTTTTTAATTTTATTTTTGTATTAAATGTGTAATGGAACAACTAAATGCTAATCCATTTCCATATAAGGTATGACTTATTTTACATCTCAAAGGACAACCTACACACAAGCTAATTGGAGCTCAAAGCCATATTTCCATGATATCGATCAGCAACAATGTTTGGGGTGGTAATGAGAATTATGGCGATGTCAGATGTGAGGGCATCATCAGTCAATTTCCTGTTGTGCAAGGAAACTATTAATGAGATAGCAGAAATATGGAATCATACCACACATACATGTGAATCTTAGAGGGGTTTAGGGGATACAGATACTAAATTTAGGACAATAATCTTGATAGCATAGAACCTGTCCTAAATTCAAATGAACTGCCATAATTGGCAGCACCATTGTTGATAGGTAAACTGTATATGACAACGAACGGTACGGTACATCTAACTATTGAAAGGCTACTGTTGGAGAAGCTAACACCAGTCATACTGACATGAGCCTGTTGGAACGGCTAACAGTGAAGCTAGCCTGTCAGCTTTACTTTTCTCGGAACATGTATTGAAGGTGCACTGTGTAGGTCTGGGAAATAAATTATAATCAGAGCAGAAAGATCTCCCTTGATTTGTATTTCTAACCAAACTAAATAAAGAAACTGTCTTTGTTTACCCAACTGAATGAACTGAAAAACAACCTGACTGTCAAGGACAACTCATACTGTTTCATACTGTTTTACTTTTTTTACATTTGGCAGACCCTGCCACCTTTCTAACGGTGCTCTGGGGATCTCGTCTTGTCAAATAGTGCTAGCTAGTTAGCCATTGAAAAAATATGTTGACATCTGTTGTTCTAGGGTTACACAAAGGCATGACAGGACAAATGCTAGTTTTATAATTATTATTAGAATTAGAATTAAACAGTTTAATTAAGCGATCTTAGATAGGCAGCAGGAATTGCTTCTGTAATCAGATGACAGGGTTTTCCCATCAGCGAAACTAAAGTTAAGGTAAGTCAAGCAGTTATTAGGGATATTCTTCTGTACCGATACACCACAGCTCATAACAAAGTAGACTGATTTCCCAGAATTCATGGAAAAATAGTCCTTAAGAAAATTGACGTAGAGATTAATGTATCTGAAGTCTGACTAGCTTTCTAGTATCGATCCAAACCACAGTCATCTAAACCGAGTGCATCTCTGAGAAGAAAGCCCCAGCAGCCTGCTTATTGATTCTCACACACACACACAAAACAAAACTCCTCTGGCTGACTTACTGAGTTACTATTTCAGTAACCCGACTCACGAGCAAGTCAGCAATGACTGTTTCATTGTACTTGCCAACTTCCCTGCTGAGATCTATGGTGGCTGCATTATCACTGGAGGTCTAGTTAGGCGGCCTCACGGTCAGATGATCTGATAAGGAACAACACCAGGGCCTCACGACCACAGTGATATAAATGCATTAGTGTACATGTGCTGAATGTGCAAGTGACGGCAAACCTAATAACGACAGGACACAACGAGATCTGCATTAAAATTTTTAAATAAAGAATAATTCACACCTAAAAAAGGTCCAAAATAAAGAGAAATTTCACATACTACAAGTTCAATCAATACAGTGTCATATTGATAATTACAGATATTAAATTATTTATTTATATATGGCATATCTATACACCTTTTGTATAGCCTCCATTACTTTACATTTTGCTCCTGTCTGCCTGATTGGCTCTTGAGAAGGGAACTCATATAAAAGTCAGTGTTGATCTCTTGATGTGAACACGATGGCTTTGATCAGCGTCAGCAGACGACCGTCTCGTGAGAGATACATTTTTTTTTCTTTTTTTAAAGGAACAAACCGTGGGGGACTGGTGAGATGCCTGAATCGACAATTTCCACATCCTTATAATAATCTTTCATTTACAGACATATTATTTTCTGTTGAATATAATCACATAAAATAGGCTGTTACAAATCAGTGTTAGTGACACATGATGTAGGAAGCTCACTTGTCTTTCTTTCACTGCAGAACAGCCGTGCTGTACCTGTGCTGGACTCAGGATGGTTAAAACAAAGATATCTGCAATCCTGTGGTTTTGTGTACTGATCATTCGTCGGCATCTCGGGTTGGTCTGGGGTGATTTGGTGCAACACTTGGGGTGACTGGTGGTCCCATTTGCTTCATTTCATTGATGCAGATTCTTAGTTCCTTAGTTTTGAGAAAATGTGTGATGATAAGGGCACAATAGCACGACTCGATAGCCAGAATAAACGTAAGCAAGGGATATGTTTCTGCAAACCGCAGAGATGTTGTAACTGTACATATCTTTAGAGGAAGGTGGAGGAGCAGCTGAGGGTAGTGAACAACAAGCAAATTAGTTCAACCAATTTTTGGAATTTGTCCAGTGAATGTGTAGGCCTACCTTTTGAAAGATTACTGTATCTGCAAGTGGGCCATTGGATTAACGAAGCAATTCCACAACAGTAGAGATTTAATATTCTCTGCAATTAGGTGGAAAATACAGTATATGCCTATATGCGTATTGGCAGTTCCAATCAGCCAAAATGAGTAGAAAAATACAGGTAGAAATCCGACATCGTGCGTACCTGGCGTATACTCGGTAGACATATAGCTCTGTGTTGGCCGTGCTGAAACTGGTGAAGTACGACCTTTGACAGCACAGGTACAGTACAGCTTATTTCGCAAGTCACATCAAACACATTCCTACATCACTATTCGCATTCAAACTCTTCAACTCAACACACACTCAATGGCAATCCCTCAAAATGTCGTGATAATGTCCACTGAGGAAGGTCACAATGATCTGATGAAAAAGAGGCACTACTAGTGAAGATATGAAGACACCAGAGTTTCACTTTAGCTCCCCTGTCAGCACCTGTACCTACTGTGTACCGAGGATCAGCCTTTATTATCTTCTCACCGCCACACTGAGAGCATTTTATATATTTCTGATGTGGAAAAACCACAAGGAGCAAGTTTCTAGAACACCACACGAAGGAGATTTTGTATATTGGAACTCGTCTTGTACCATCAAAGAGTCAGAGTTTTTTTCTTTTTCTTCTTCTTCTTCCTGGTATTAAACGTCTCAGTCACTGATTTGATACCTAGTTAGAACACACAGAAAAGAAGCGCAGTGTGTCTCCCATTAGACCAGCAGTTAAGGGCTAAGGGTTTGCTGGGCAAAGGGTGGGGGCGGTTTAGCTGAGCACTACAGGACCAATAGAAGCCGCTAAAATGGCTAGAAGTAAAAATCTACGCTACTACACCCTCATACTGTGTTTCCGTCATGGCTCCGTCAAGTGATGTTGAGTGCATTCCAGGAGTTATTTGTGATTTAATGTTGAAATTCTTTTTGGATGGCTACGATATTTTCTGAAGTCAGAACGCTGATGAAATTGTCGAGAATCGATATACATATATATCGATATATATCTAACAGGGACCCCAAAATGCAAAGAACACCACATGTAGCTGTCGTAGGGTGGGCTTTTTTTTTTTTGTTACTGCTGAACAATGTGGATATCACCTTCCTATCCGGTGTGCTAAAAGGGCGATATACACTGTTCCTACGTGGATTTGGTTTACTTGTGTACATTTTCAGTGTGAGGATGTTATTAAGTAAATATACACGTGCCTCTTGATCAGACCCCAACATTTTTTAAAGTCATAGCAGACTCATCGAGTGTTTTTCCAAATCCCAGCCACTGGTTTACTTTTGATAAGTGCAAGTACACGCTGGTGCAGTCCAGTACGGCTCCTGGGCTTTCATTCGGGATGACGCTTATGGGCTAACTAGCGCTGCCAAGGCTGCGATGGTACAGTGTTTGTGCTTTCCACGGACAGCCTGTGAGTCTAGCCACTTCACTGACTCCATTTTGCATATTTTCCTTGCTGAAGGCGCTCCTACTTTGGCTCATTTCCATCTCTTCTTGCTGCACCACAGTTCCAGTACCTGATCCTTCTTTTCACGCTTGTCTGTCAGATGTGTTAATTTTTAATTTTTAATTTTTTCTTTTTTTTTTTATTATTATTTTAGATACGTCTGTCCTTCATGCAACATTATGTTATGATACAGTGTACTGTACAGGGCTGTGGTTGAAGGCAGGGCAGGGTCATTCCAGGTAGATGTCCTCTGTAGGGCACGAGACCTCCACAAACTCTTTATAGTACAACTGGAAGGCTTTCCTGTAAAAACAAAGACACATCCTACAGTCAGTCTAGTTCTTTTGCTTAACTGAGGGGTAAAGAGAGTTTCATATAGGTTACAGAGTAGGTATTATGCACAGAGAAAGATTCAAGGTTCTGTACAGAGGAGTCAAAACAAGTCAATCCAACGTCAAAACTGCACAAATCACGTTCTAAGAGCTGTGGTGTTGAATAATGGCCAATATGTTTGATGAATATTAGATGCATTTACCCTCCTTTGGATATCAAATGTCATGACTAGGCATTTTGTCCAATTAGACATTTATATGTCAAATTTCATTGCAATTGTCATACTAATTCTTGAGTTATGGCCGAAAATGTGTTTTATGAGGTGACAGCAATCTTAACTTCTAGTCACAAAATTCTGATCAGTTCACTCTTGAGGCTTCACGGAGACTTATGCCAAATTTGAAGAAATTCCTTCAATTCGTCTCTGAGATATTGCGTTTACGAATCATAAGATAAATCTATGCAGAAATTAAGTAAGATGAAAGAATACAAATGAATGGATAAACACATTAAAGATAATGATGAAAGTACAGCAATACATGTTGGTTGGGGCCTTCCTAAGGGTTATGCCCCATCTGGAGGTTAGCTTCCGTCCCACTAGCTTACAATTCTCAAATCATTTTCACATGGATGGTTTCTTTCATTTCCCTTTCTTAAAAACAAACTGAAATATAAGCCTTTCTGTTCATGCTCTTAGAGATCAAGTCGACAGTTGAACTATACAAACAACTATACTATGCTATGCTATTATTAAGAGTGGTAAAATAAGCACAGGCTCTTTGTAGTTGGGGCACAATAAGGCACTCCAATGAAATGGGATCTTTGTTATTCAAACAAATGAATGCTCCAAATGATTGGATGCAAATCATAATTGGCGAATACAAATATTTAGAGCAGGTGTTTAATATTTGTGTTTGAGAAAAATAATCAAATCGAAAAGAATGTGTTCGTTGTTTTCACATCCTGATCCATCATGGTCTGCAGAGCACAGGGAGGGGCTGTATTGACATTTGTACACATACACGGCAATAAAGAGATAAAGCTCTGCGTCACTTGATACTGCCAGATTGGATCAGTCAAAGGTGACTTCAGTGTCATAACCAGTTCCGCATTCTTTGCAGTAGATGTTGAAATGTGTATCATGTAACCTGGTCTAGTTCCCCTCTTACACTGGCCAACAAATCCCATTTAAACCTGCTAAGATCGGCTATCGTGAAGGGGGATGAAACAATTTAATTGTGCGCCTCTTCTAGACTTTCCAAATGTTATTGGACCGAATGGCTCAAATAATGATAGTGAAACGAGTGACCCGTGTAGATGTAAATTAGCCTAAGGCTAACTCTGGTGCAATGAACTTTTATGGTTACATTTATGTTTTAATTGCACATTGTCCCTTACAAATAAAACTGAATATCCAGATAATGTCATCTGTCTGGGGAGAGGCTGATACTGGACTGGCTCTTGTTTATTCTGGATCTTGATCAAATTCAATATTTAGCTTTATAATTTAGTACCTCTGCCAAGATGACACAACTCTGTGGAGCATGTGTTTCACTTATCCCTGTAATTATGAGGAGGGGGAAGCAGGGAGGATAGAGTCTTACTTGGGATGAAAGAAAAGAAAGTCTCACTCACCCTACTGACTCCGCAAGAGGTTTTGTGGAGTTTTCAGACACAAACACATGGCAGGCAAATCTCTGGTCTGCTGGGTGCTTCGTAATGAAACCAAAATACCTGCAGGGAACAGACAGGGAAAACCGATAAGGCACTCAGAAGAGGGTGGTCAGCGCTGTTACCATATTTTATTGAATATGTGATTGTCCCACTGTCTGACTTGGTGCTCAACCTATCCTCACAGCCTCTTTTTCCAGCGTTTCCTGACACATACTAATTCACCCAGACGTGCCTCACACTACACCCACATCTCCACACCACACACCTTTTTTCTTATCAGTTAAAGCTGACTTTTGTGTGTGTGTATGGACTCTAGGTTGTCACAAGCCTGAGCCGTGTAACAAATACTTCATATTTTCTGTTATTTATTAAAAATTAAACCGCTGTATCAAGGGCTAACCGCAGTAACTACGCTAACTAGCTGTTGTTTCACCAAAGCCAAATGTGGTTAATCTTCAAGTCAATTTCCATGTCTTACAAATCATGGCCATTTATTTGACCAATGAGCCAGAAAATGCAGATTCGACACCTTTCTTTGTGTTACATGAAAAAGATAACTATGCAGTGCAACTGCAAAGTGCACAAACTACAATCTTCTTCTTGTCTTCTTTTATTATTACCTCATGTCTGTATTTAATTGTTGTATTGTTTTCTTGTTTAAGAAGTTGACATAGCTGAGTACTTTTCAAGCAATCCTCAGGTACTATGTTATTATCATTATTGTCATTGTAAAATTGATCGAACCTGTTTTTAAGAAAACATCCGCTCTCATCCAATATAATCTAGACCAGGCAGCAGTGGCAGACTGCACTAGCTGCAATCCAAGCTCAAACAAACCACTGCTTTTTCTCTAGGATAAAGCAAGACTGGACTAATACAGAACAGACATTTAAAAATTGTCATTACTGTGTTTCTGTCTTTGTCGGGCACAGTTGATTGTTCCACCTTCGATCAATTAGCAGTCAGTCGTTCAAGTCTCTGACTTAAAGTCCGTGTAAAGCAAAATCAGCCATTTTCTTCTAAACACATTAAACAGGTCATAAATGTGTTTACTTAAAACATGTAAAAGCCATTCGACCATTTAGAATTTAATTTTGGAGCTAGGCTCACAAACTGTTTTTCAACATTTCTGTGTTCAGGATTTAATGGGCGGGTCAGAAATCATGGCCGCGTTACGTAACGCGGCCATGGTTTGCATAAACCCCGCCCTGCTGCAGAAGTGGTATAAATATGTGCAGCGCGTCAGCTTCAGCGGTTCTCCCACTCGCTCTCCAGTCTTGGATAGCATTGCTTGCAATAGTTTGCAGCTAGCTAACCAGCCAACCAGTCAGCTAAACAGTCACATTTCCTCCTCATCGCTCCTGCACCTTTCCTGGATGCCACAGTGTGCAGGGTGATGGCGCTGTTAGCTTATTTAAGTTTCCTTCAGATGACAACGTAAAGAAACGGTGGATCGATTTTGTGAAGAGGAGCTAACCTTACTGTGGGGAGTTAAACACCACCACCAACACCGTCTCTGCAGTGTCCACTTTACCCCTGATCGTTTCAGCATCTGTCACCAGGTAAAGTCTGGATTTCTGCAGAGTCCGTTTAGGCTGGTCACTGGGGCCGAACCGATCCTCTCCGTCCCGGCTTGCATCCTCTCCTCCTGCCGACAGCAAGTGCCAACGGCCTTATGTAGCCGCCCCCGGCCCCCCTCGACCCGCTGATGGCGCGTGCTACCGGCCTTATGTGGCCGCAGCCGACCCTCTCCGTCCCGCTGACGGTGGGTCCCACCGGCATAATGTTGCTGCGCTGCCGCAGCCGACCCTCTCCGTCCCGCTGACAGTGGGTCCCACCGACATAATGTGGCTGCGCCGCCGCAGCCGACTCTCTCCGTCCCGCTGACGGTGGGTCCCACCGGCATAATGTTGCTGCGCCGCCGCAGCAGACACTCTCCGTCCCGCTGACGGCGGGTCCCACCGGCGGTATGTGGAGCATTATTGGTGAGCCGTCCCAGTGTGAACGGATAATCCGGAGGCGCGGAGCGAGGGCGTGTCGGTCTGACAGTCTGATAACTGCACAGGTCCCTCACTCAACTAAATACAGAGAAATGTCCCACAAAGCAACGTTACAGGACCGGACAAAAATATAGTAACTGTAACCGTCTTTAGCAACTTATATGAGGAAAACAAATACCGCAGCTGTATGTGGAGAAGCGTCCGTCCTCCTGTCCGTCCTCCGCCTGTCCTCCCGACTCCTCATCACATTTCTGCTCAGAAAACAGCGTCTGTCACCGGCAAAGACTTTAACTCACCGAGTGTTTGTGATGAAAATAAATCACCCGCGACTGCCAGCCCTCCTGACCGAGACTTCAGGGAACTTTCCCCCAGAAAACAGCCTCCGTCCCCGCGAGTGACAGAGCCAGACAGCGTCCTGTTTACTGATGGTGATTATGTATAATTATGCAATTAAGCGCGAAAAACTTCACTCCGTCACTGTCCAGGATGTTTGGTGGGTCAGAATCTGGATCACTACACATTATAACAGCATCCATATGGTAATAAACTTGTTTAGGTAGACAAGGGGAACACCTTCAGGGAACACCTGGGGAAACACCGACGTCATTAACATGACGTGTACCGTCATCGTCACTGCAACCGTCCTGCCGACAACAGCTGCTCTCATCCCCGCCACCGGCCAGACTTTAGATTCTCTGTCCGAGCCCGACCTGGTCGTTATCCCGGTCGTTATCGCCATCAGCCAGAGAACGGTCGGACGCTCGTCACCACCAGAGGCGGGTGCTTTTTTTTTTTTTTTTTTACAAGATGCTGCAGCCCACAAACACCCACTGTAAAGCAGCTAACATTGAGGATGAGTATAGCGTCGCAGCGCTGCTGTTCCACCGTCTGGGGAGAACCCTGGTTAATGTGTCGCCCGGCCGGCTCGGACACAACGTGCACAGGCCATTAAATGCATTTTGCTGAAGGTGCCAATCCTGAAGGTGATTTTACATCGTGCATCCTGTCATGCCCATGTAATGTTAGCAGATGTTATTGCATTTAATCATGACATGAGTCCCGAGTCCACCTGACAGCACAATGATAATCCACATATTATATGTATATGTGCACCAATATAGCTATGACAAGGAGTTATATGTAGACTGGGGTGTTATGTTTGTGTGTAATGTGAAACATGGCCTGTGAGGAACGAGGCTGAGCACTATCAGTGTCTGATTCAGAGTCAGTTTCTGGCTCTGATGGCTCAAACGGGTCCGGCTGGGTCCATCGATGACGCTGCTAGTAGCTTCCATTGTTACTGTAGGTTAGGTCCTCCACAAAACTAAACAATATGTAACAATAAGACCCAAAGATATTATTTCAAAATTCGAATATAACGACAAATCAATTTGCTCCACAATAAACCTCATGATTTTAATAGGTAAATTCCACATCCATATGAGTAAATTTTCCAAGTCCCTCCCAAACTTTAATGTCTTCACAAATGAGTTTATTCTTTACATAGACACCTTAAAACTGATGCCAAATAAGAAAAGTGAACGGACACTACAATACTTAAAGTAATTTTCACTTACCCCAAAATAAGAAATGCCTTATACATATTTATTTTATTCTATTCCAATTACATCTATTATTTTATCAAGAGATATATTTTTTATTCATTTTGTATCTTGTCTTATCACTCAGTGCCTGCTATATCTGATTGTCTGTACTTTTGCAAATGTTAAATAAAGATTTTCATACAAAAAAAAAAATCGGTTAGGTCCTCCTGCAGTACACGGAGGCAGCTCCCCTCCTGTGTGGGCGTGGCTCCAGCGCCTCTAACAGACACGCCCCCAGCGTTTCACAGCAGAGAGAAGTGCTTGTTTTTCCAGGATTTTGAGACATAATTTTATATACTTGGCAATTTTTTTAATCTTTCAAATTTGGCTCAGTGGTCAATGACACATGTTTCTGTGGTATGACAAACTCATCACACAAATTTATTTTTGCTTTACACGGACTTTAAGTCCAGTACATCTGTACTTACTTGCTGTTTTTGGGGTGATAGCCGCAGAAGGAGACGTTCTTTAACTGGAAGAAGTGATTGCACTCGTTACTCTGTGAACAGGACGCAGAAAAGTGGCAGAATTAATGTCTTCTATTAACATCGGGAAGGTACAAAATTATTGACAGTACAATGCACACAACGACGACGACTCATTATGCAAGAGTAGTTCTTCTTTTCAGTGTGATGTTACTATTATATGACTACTATTATAGTATACCGATGATGTACATGTGGAAAGTGTGATGAGTAGCAACACATATTATCTGAACAGTGACTCAATAGAAAGTTCTTTTTGAGGCATTTTGCATTAAATTTTATGTGACATTGCATTATTTTGTATGTTGTAACTTGTATATAAGGAAAATTGTTGTCCCGATGTTTGATGTAAACCAAGCTGCAGACATAATGTCAAGTAGATTTAAGATCTACTTAATTGGTCTCCTTCATTGATCTTCATAATTATTCGAGTGTTGTAATTAAAGTTCCTTTCATCTCTGCCATTTTCTATTTGGATGATGATAAAAGAAGTGCTTAATTGTGTCAGGTGTTAGTCTTACACTTAGGTGTAAGTACATACAAAACATATCAAAGATAAACATATGTTCAGCATTAAAAACAATCATTTACATTTACATTTAGGGCATTTAGCAGACGCTTTTGTCCAAATCGACTTACAATAAGTACATATTTTTTATTTTATATAATCTATTCTTAATTTAAGAATAGAAAAATTGCAATGTTTCTCTCTTAAACATTGAGGAATCGGAGTTTAAAGTTGCTCAGAACTGAAATATGTAATCAAGAAAACCCTTCCAGGCCTCCACAGGACATATCCGCCTGCAGTCTCTATTGGCAGCCACATGGGGGCAACATGCCTCAATTGTTCAGCATAAATGATGAGCCGTTATCTGACAAAACCTCATGCAGCCGCACTTAATTAGTTTTACATTAATTAAACAGACAGAGGGACAGTGGGAGTCTTACTCTGTCGCAGGCATAATAATCCTCCTGAACTGAGAGCTTGATGCCTTTCACGCTGATCTCCAGGATGCAGGAGGAAGGCGGGTTGTACTTGACTGTCATCCTTCTGTTGGTGGCAATCTGGGAAACAAACATAAAAGATTATGTCAGTTCAGAGTGTTAAATACCAACACTATAATATTGTTTATCCTATGAGGTGATGCTTTCTTTGACATGTTGCCAACTGCAAGAACCTCCTTTATTTTTTTGTGTTGCACCATGAGAAAATGACACATATCCTTAGAGTGCCGTGAGCATCTTACTGCATTTTTAAGCACATAGGATTAATCCATTTTGTAATTTCTATTGTAGACACACTTGTGGGATGCACAATATGCAGCAGTTTTTTCGCATCACGCTACATGTCTTCTGCCAAAGTCTTCTGGGAGAATAGCTCATGGATGTATTTATCTCTCTGTAATGTTGCTTTAGTGCAGTAGTGAAATGCTTGATGTGCACAAACATGGGCCCTTTACCTTCTGCATTGCTGCGCACAGAACATCGTTTCCTTTGTGGTAGGGCACCTGAACTGAGCCCAGGAACTTCAGCCGATACCTGTCCACCCACTCACTGCTCTTCACTGCACAGGAGAGACAGAAAAACAAACCCTTGTAAATGACAAACCTGGAAGTATATATTTTTTTGTGTTCTTTGTTTGCAAGATGACTTTAGGTGCCGATTAATTGTCTGTCATCGATTAAGCAACTGTTTCAGCCCCGTCTGATATCAGCTGTTAGACAATCAGCCTGACTGTGAGGGACTTGTTTCAGCAGACGGATATCTAAATACAAATGGATGAACAAAGAAAAACTCCTTGTCTTGCCTCTCCTTTGTTTTAATGTTTTGAACATAAATAACTTCTAAATCTATAAATTGCTTCACTGTACTTCAGTGTGATGCCCAAAAGGTATAAATATCAAACCAAATTATATTATATGTTATTATACACCAATGTTGAGCATTTAGCGTTCACCAATGTTTCCACTGGATCTCTTTCAATCAGTCAATCTGCAAATGTCACTCATACAGTTAGAATGATTGTAGCAGTGAAGTCCTGCCACATATAAAACAGACAGAGATGAAACACAATTTTAATGCAAATAGTTATCGAACAAATGCTATCTCAAATGGAGCAGGAATTAAGCTGGAAAAATAGTTACTACTGTTAGTTCTGGCTGCTAAATTGGAAACAGTCCCTGATTCGTCGATACTGGATTACTGATAAGCTTCTGGACAAGTTAGTTAGTTGCTTTTATTGTTAGTTGGTGGTACTGCTCTCTATTCATGTAATATGAATTCATTCTAATGCAGATTGTTCACATTTCTGATGGGATTCACCAAACTAAATGCACAACCTTGTCAAGTCAAGGTAATGCTGTTATCGTCGCTATCATTATAAAAAATAAGTCTGTAGTGATCAATGCAGGACACTGTCAGCACAGATTTTTCATGTATTAATTCATTTTTTAAATACTATTTTGGTCTTTATATAGCTTTATTGATAGAACAGCTCAATAAATAACAGGAAACAAGATGAGAGAGAGGAGGAGTGACACGCAGCAAAGGGGCCCAGGCTGGGATTCGAACCCTGGTAGCGAGGACAAAGCCTCTGCATGGAACACCTGCTCTACCAACTGAACTAAATGGTGCCCACATCACAGATTTTGAGCATTTCTATAGTTTGTTCCTAGTTAATCTCATTGACATCATCAGTCCAGCAGCAGTCTCATCTTTTCATTTCATGTCTTTAGTTTCTGTGCCAGGTTATTCAAGAGTGCTATCAATAAGCTTCATTATCAATATCGGTGTAGAAAAAATGCTAACACACACCTGTCCAACTTTACCTGTAGAATTTAAAAACCACCTGACATTTACATAATTTGTTACTAAAAAGTACAAATAAAAAAAATAAAATACAACAAAATGTATTCTGACATTTACAAAGTTGGCCTTGGATATGCAATGGTCTTGTGCAGAGTCAGCGTTCCCATTCGGACCAAAGAAAGCATTTGTAGCATCTTTATTATCACATTCACGGTCAGTTCTTCTACAACGGTGGCAGCGTCTATACCTTTGTAGCTCTCGGGGTCCTTGGTCACCTCTGTGGCGTAGTAGGCTGGGAAGATTCCACGGGCGCCAGTTCGCATGTTGTAGCCCTCGTACCAGTAATCCTCTGACTGGACCTCCACCAGCAGTGGATCATCCACCTCCAGCTCCAACTCGTCGTCATGTCGGGGGACAAACCTGTCGAGACAAATGTAGTAATGTGGGCGATCGAAGGGACGTCACAGGCTTTTGATGAGCTACATGGGCGGCTTACATGATGTCTGCAGCACTAACGTTTCAGCCTGTCCGTCTGCTTTGATATGTGGTTCATTTCAAGGGAACGCTACTTCATTGACCTATGTATGAGTTGACTGGCCTGATGCTGGCTAGTCAGATGCGATGCTAATGGCTACAGAGACACTAGAAAGACTTTAAATATTACGCACAAGCTAGAAGACCATTGAATTAAAGGAACACTGTGAAAACCTCCTGCTTTCAGCCATGCATGTGTAACGTCTCGCCCCATCACATGATATGTCAGTGCACAGAGACGCTGCTGTTCACATGACTGCATTCATTGCTGTTATTTTTGTCCCCCTCCCATTTGCATCCATCAGCCCGAGGTCTTGAACAGCAGCTGCAACTGCACGCTGCCAGCTGGAGTGCGACCGTTACTGCGGAAACATGAAGAAATTGAGCATGTTATGCTCCAGCTAAAAAAAAAAAAAAAAATGATTGAAGGAGAGTAACTGCACCCTCAAGTTCTGCTCACGTGCGATGCGAGGGGGTCGGGACAAGTGTGGTACTGCTCAGTGTGGCACGGACAGCGACGTAGAGCTCGGAGCTAACTGAGGAGCTACCGTCAGACTCTAATAGTCGGAAGGACCGCGAGTCTGGTGGAGCTTTAACAGCCACTCGAAGCACACTCGTAGATGGTCACTGCGTGGGCGTGAGTGATGTAGCCCGGCTAGGTGCTCTACTACAAGAGGCTCTCCAGTGTGGGTGTTTGTGGGCGAGTGCCAGCGCATAGCCCGAGACATGCTGTTTTTGTTTTTTTTTGTGGTTGACGATGCTGTTGGTCGGCCCTAGATATCTTTTTAAGCTCTGAATTCGGCAGTTATTGAGTCGACTTATTTGTCCTTAGTTGAGAACTAATTCTCATTCACATATGTAGTATTTACGCCGGCAGTTGTTGATGCTGACGCAGCTAACACCTGTGCGTGAGAGGCACAAACTGGGGCTATGGTTAGCCAGTAATATGTGGCAGCTACCACAGTCAGATACAATTAGGATTGTATCAGGGTTCCTCTCAGTTTTTGTTCTATACACAGCTGTCATCGCCGTATTTCCTCTGGTCATTCCTCTCAGTTACTTTTCGGGTTTGCTTACTGGTTCGCTGAGATTTGGGAGTTTTCCACGTCAGCTGTCGGATGATCAGTTTCACTCCACTAAATTCTGTCGCAGCCAGCAACTTGGCAGAAACCTAATTATGAATACTGTGTTCACGGTAGAGCGTTTTTTTTTTTCCCTCTGGTAGTTAAGAATCACTGCTGCGTGTGACACCACAGGTCATTGCTGGAAGCTGGAGCAGAGCTTGTATGATTTTTTCAGCTGAAGTCAGCAGCTCAGCAGGCGTCACCAACAAAGCGAAGGAGACTTGCTGTGTACAGGAAAATGAGGAGCCAGACTTAAAGCGATACGTTAAATGACAAAGACAAAAATGTGCTTTTTTTTCGATAGAATGACTGCTTAAAATGATAACTAAGAGCCAATTTTAAAGGCTGTTGGGGTAGTGGTGAGATCAGAGGGATGTGGCTGAACACAACTCTAACAGGGCAAGAAATAACAAGCATTGAGACATGTTATCTGAACCCTGTTTTGAAAATCTATGTTCAACATGAACATCGGATAACAAGCAGTTTAGGACATTTCAGGTGCTCTTACCCTCATTTTGAAATCTACTGTACATTGCTTATTTTAGACAAAAAGGCTGAATTGCGTCTTTGTTTACTATCTGTCTGATTTAGAATCGCAGGGTTTCCGGGTTTCTGTCGAGATCCTATTGGGTATTTTCTTTGTACTCATTCGGTGCAGTCACAGTCTTAAGTCGATACGTTTGATTTCCTGACCGCCGGTGTGATGTGTTAGGGGGGAATGATTCGATAAGAATAACTGCTAAAACAAGGTTGGTGTTTGTGCAACAGTCCCCGTGAATGCAGAGGTTATGATGTTAGTGACGGCGGTGACGATGCCGGTGCAGTTCTTCCTCACCTGTAGACGGCTCGGTGGCTCTGATCCTTCTCCTCCCCATTTATGATGCAAGAGTAAAGGCCGAAGGACTCTGCACCTTAAAAGCCAGAGAGTGAAAGAGACGGAGTGTGAGAGAAAACTGAATGAGGCAATAATAAGGCATGAAGTGTCAGCCTGCATATTCAGCTGGCATGGAGATGAATGCTGTCCACTTCAAGTTGTGACAAAAGTCCATCGTACGCAAACAGAAACCAAAATTAGGACACACTGTGTGTACTTTTAAGCACTTGTGCATATTCACGACCTGTGAATCACGCGTTAATTAGGCGTGAAGCAGATGAGCATTGTGAATTTCTGCCCACGTTCCCCTGAGTCATCTGCCAGCCCCGCCTGCACTACTCTGATAAACCGCTGCGGTGTTTCTAATGAGTCTGTAAAAAACACAGACGGCGTTCTGAGAGGACGGCAGAGACTATAAGAGGAATTGACCACACATGTATTTTAGACAACTCTCTTTCATATTAATCCCATCTGTCCATTACACACCTGGTTGCGGGTCAGTGTTTGACTGATGATACTTCCCACTGTTTTCCCAAGGAGAGAATCAGCCTAATGAGAGTTGATCCGAGAATCCTCTATCGAAGGACATCGCCTTCTCACTCCACACTCTTGTTCTTTCTCTTCCAAAAGGAGACCGCAGAGACTCAGTCAGAGAAAGTAGCAAATCTGAACTTCTGTCATTAGGCCAAACCTTTCACATCTCTCAAATCTCAAAGATTTTTTTAATGAAAGATTCACACCTGGCTGACGACTACTTTCCGTTCTGTACACATTCTTAGGCTTTTGGGCAATGTTCAGAGCGGCATTCACACCACATCCAAAAGCTCATGAATGGCATATTTCTGCGGATTCCCAAGCAATCGCAAAAGACGGGGGATTAAACGATTTTCCCTGAGAGCAGTGAAATCCCCTCTCTTAGTGTTACAAACTGCTGTGCAGCGTTTAGTTATCTGACTAGCTTCTGAACTCATTATTAAAACTGGACTTCTTGGATCAAATTTGATCGTCTTACCTACATCTTTATTAAGGCTGCTTGCACATTTTAACAACTGTTTCATGTGTGAACGCCTGTCTGGACTTAAAGGTTGAGTTTATCCAAAAATGAAAATTCGACTATCATCTTCTCATCCCCATGATGATGGAAAGTCGGGTTAAGTTCCACTGTCCGCGAGACATTTCTTTAGCTTCACAGCAAAAACAGTGTTTGCAGAATTTTCTTAAACAACTAAAGTAGATGGGGTTTTGATTTGTTAACAAACAACTGAAATAAAAACATAGAATGGCCCTATTAAGCTTATCCAGTGGGATCCTAATCTCTGAGAGGCCCGAGATCTTAAATGGATTTGAAAAGACGTCATTTATACCCTTTTCAAAGCCAAAATCTTCACTGTAGCTGCTCAGCTAAAAGTGTTAGCTCAGACCCCATGTAAAGTGCCCATCGAAGGTGTATCTACAATTTTTCTCAAATCAGTGTGGGGTCTCGGGGCTTCCAGAGTCTTGGATTATGCCGGTATGGAGTCATTTTTAATTGTTTTGGGGGGGCTGGTTATTTTACATTTCAAATCATCTACTCCCCATCTGCTTCAGTTGTTGTAAGAGAATGCTGCAGTGCTGTTTTTATGCGAAGCTTCAGAAATGTTTTGAAGACTTCACCCGACTTTCCACCAGCATTGGGCTGAGTAGATGAAGACTGAATTTTTACTTTTGGTTGAACTTATCCTCTAAAGTCATGGTTTATTTGGGGACACCTGTTGTTGATGGTGGTAGCAGCTAGTGTATGTCAAAGGGGCGATTGTTCGACACATATTGTATTCAACATAGCACTACAGCACATGCGGAAAAAAGTTGAATAAAAGCCTTTTGTGACTCTAGAGGGAGCTGTGCAAAATCTGGTACTCTGTCTTGGTGGTTAAGTTGCATTATGGGCAATATAGGCACCAGGTTTTGATAAAAGGCAAGAAAACGCATAGAATATAAAAACACGATATCTCTGGTTCTGCTGACTTGATTTCGGTCCTCATACTTAGAAGACCATAATGCTAAGTTGGTGGATTACTCTTTTAATAATGATCTTCCCAGAGTCCTGTTTGAAAAGACGTGTGTATCAAACACACACCTTGAGTTGATGCAAACTATAAAACTTGTGTGTCAGTTAACACTGCAGCTTTTGAGGGTTCGTGGGGTCGCACTGTTTTCTTACAAAAGACTCAGACAGTTAACGGTGTTGTCAAACTCAACGGGGTCAGAAAATCTTTGGGATTTTAACTCGAAGCAGCCAAAACACACATGGTGGTGACACAACATTGTTCCCCAGTCCTTGCAAACACCATCTCTAAGACTGCCATTACTTTAATGCCTAAAGAAAGACTGTGTTTTGAATGTGTGATTGGTCGGGACAACAGGGGGAATGCAAGAATCTGGAGGCAAATCCAGGAGAACTGCGAGCTGCTCTTGGCTCGAGGTCCCTCCACCCAGCAGGCCAAAGAAATGTCCAGCTGGGTTTCTGATAACGATATCAACAAAGCAGCAAAAACTGCAACCTTCACTTTTAAGTCACACAAGCTGACCTGGGTAATGTGTCCTAAATTAGGATAATCTTCATGTAAATAACATGTTCCTTTATCTAAAATAATACGTTTCAGATGTGATTCTACTCAGTATTTTCAGTTATTGCTTTATGTCTTTCTCACTAAACCTTTAATCACAATCACAAAGTTGAATCTAGCTAAAGTGCAGTCACATATCCGCAAAGAGCTACATGTCGGGTGGATGATGATCTGTGCTGCACAGGAATGTTCCAGCACCTGAACATCCCGGCGGCTTTGCCTCATCAGCCATCATCGCTTTTAGCTTTTATCGCCACGCTGCCAATTCGCCTAGACAGCATTCACTGCTGTGAAACTGTACGACTAAAGGGAATCACACAGAACAACAGCCTGCTGTGCTGTTGTGCTTCCTGGTGGTTCACACATAATTCTAAGGGGGTGAATGCAATGTCTTGTATTCCTGTTCTCGCAAATAAAATCCATTCTCTTTGACAAAGAGGAGGGTGATGTGGCGCTGTGACCGATCTGGTAAATGGATGATGATTCAATTACTGATGTTATAAGACAATGTGGCTTCACATTGTGAAGTATTGAGAGGCTACATGCTAACCATCCCCATTCATTCATTACTTACACTTTTGATTATTCTCTTGACGCTGCAATAAACCCAGACAGTTTAAATGTACGTGTGTTATTTAGTTTCATAATCAGGGCTAAACACAAAGAAATGCCAAATCATTCATTTATTACTAACCTAAATCATTTGTTCCCTCACAAAACAATCTAAATGAATATTTGATATTACCTTTAAATATTCTATGTTTAATGCTATTTTTGGCTGCCTGTTAGGACCATCATTTTTCTGTTATTTTAACAGAAATAAACATTTTCTTTTTTTTGACATCGCATGAGACAAAACCTGATAGTACAATATAAGAACAATTTAATTCTGCAATTGACAACTGAATTTAAATGGGCATAACGGTCTATATACCCACCGAAAATTGTTTATAATAATTGGTTTAGTGTCTGGACCTGAAATTCAATGCTTTTTTCTTTCTCTTGTTGTATATAAGATACATGCTCACCTTCTGCTATTGGAAAAGTGTGTTTGCCAATGACAAACCTGTAAGTTTGAATTTGGCCTTAAACAGAGCATTGACCTTTCAAATGACTTCCAGCTGTTAGACACTGGGATTAGATTACAGTCCTTTCGGCAGAGCTAAAAAAAAAAAAAAACAGCACAGGTGGTAAAAAATAAATAAACAAATGAAAAAATAATGAATCACTACATGTTCCTATAATTGCCGTGACTTACTGGAGGAGCGAGAGCGTCCATTCATGAAGACGTTGAGGAACTTCTTGGAGAAGTGCAGGTCGACCTCTGGAGTGGAGTCTTCGGACAGACAGGCAGTGGCCTCTCTCCTCACTCCTCCCATCCGAGCGCCGTCCTCGTCCTCCTCCTCATCTTCCTCCTCGTACTCCTCCCCGATGGCCGACTCGTAGGGAGAAGAGACGCAGTTGTCGTAGACCGTGGCCGAGTCGCTGTCGTCACTGTAGCCTTGGTAACACTGCCGCAGACTGACCAGTTCTAGCTGAGCGTGCTCGTCCACCACTAGTGTGTATTTGACTGAGTCATACGAGAGGCCGCTGGCCTCCGAGCTCATGGAAGTCCTTGGTGGAACTCTGCTGCCACCGCCATCCCCCTTTCCTCCCCCCTTCCTCATCCTTCCGTCCATTATTATCCTGTCCACGTCCTCGTCCTCCCCACAGTAGCTTTCATCCGTGGCGTCCACATACTCAACCGATGATCCGGCTCTCAGCATGACCCCAGCCCCCGTGCCCTCGCCCTTCAGGCTAAGATCCAACGCAAGGGAAGAGCGAGCTGAGAGAGCCATGCTGGGCGGTGTTATGAGGGACTCTACACAGGAAGCATATGAAGGTGGGGGGACGTAGACCTCGTCCTCCTCATAGATGGATGGGTTTGTCCGGTCTGGGAGGGGCTGGTAAGGAGGCGGGCCCTCTGTGTCGGAGCTGATGGACATGCGGCCCTGCTCAGTCTGCTGCGAGAGGAAAGGCCGGTCCTGTGCGCTTGGGGCCTCAAGGGGGTCGGCCGAACGCTGCACCGGAGTCAGGTAGATCTCCTCTGTGGGCTCTAGATGGACGTCCGTGTGGTAGCGGATCCTCTCCCGGTGGTTTCCGCCTCCATCCGCCTTGCCCGCCGGGTAAACAGGAGCTGGTGTATAGTTCTGCGGTGGCGGCGGTGCAGGCGGCTTTTCCTGAAGCTTAGAGCGCGTCGCAGCCGCTGTGGATGAGCCGTGCGAGTGTCCGGAGGTGTGGCTGTGTCTGCAGGGGGCATCGGTGGAGGTCCCGCGGTCTTTGGTCTGCGCCCCCCCGCCGTGCACCTTGTCCTCGTCACTCAGGCAGCTGTGCTCCCGCGGAGGGGTGAGCTCACCTGGAGGAAGGGCAGACGCAAGCAACAGCACGCAGACAGTCGCACAGACACACATGCAGACAGACAAGGCCGCACAAAGGCCAGACGCACAGAGGAAATGATGCAGAAATGCAGACATGACGGACAAAAACAGACACGAAGGCGGACATGGCAGCGAGCGAAAGACAGAAAGCACAAACGGGAAGAGAGAAACGTAGAAATGGTTAGGTAACGAATGCTAGGATTACGCAGCTTAATCCCCATTACTCATCAAATTCAGAGTGCAGCAGGGAAAAGGTGATTGACGTGTTATGTCATAATCCATCGCCAGGGAATCCAACCATGATATTTATTCAAGGCAGATGATGCAGCATGACGTTCTGAAAACACCGGACTGCAAACTACCATGTGAGACAAAAGTCAGCATCTATGGAGCAGGGAGGCCAATTCAGGCCAATCCTGAGACTCTGCTCGACAGGTAGGTCCGTATGTTTGTGAAATTGTTACCCAAATGGTCTTTATAACAATTACCTCTTATCGTATTCAAAAAGGAAAAAGGAGATTTCTTGAAGGGCTGTGCAGACTTGTTCTTTAAGGAATGACTTTGATTTGCAATTCAAATGAAGCCAATTTTTTCTCAGACAGCTCCTTAAAACAAACTACTCTCAACTCAAAATGAGTCTGTGTTGCTTGCGGGGCCATTCGATGTCACTTACTAGTTTGCATAAGAATGGCACCGCTTAGTCCAATTAAAAAATCTGCGGGCTTCATTACACAATGTCTGAGAAAAATCTTAGTGTGAGTAAAAACAATGGTACAATATCTGTCACATTTATAGTTAAGGTTTATGGTTATGGTGTCTGGTTTGAACAGACTGAACCCATCAAAAAAATTCCAACCTGATGAAGATCAAATGATTTTAAATCCTGTGTGTAATTCACCGTCAAAGCATTTTTAATTGAACTGTTTACATCTTTTTATTTAGCTTTATAAAAGACACAGAACCTTTCCGTCACAAAATTTTCTTCATGTTGCTGTTTGATGCATCATTCTATTGCCATTGTCATTCTAGTGCAGCCCCCAGTGGCAAAATGGCTGCAACGGCCCCCCATCGCTGACAGTAAAATTCAAAATCAAATCTATAATACATTATGCTAAAGTCAAACATTACAGCAAAGTAATGTCAATTTCAATTCAGCATTTGTCTTCATTTCAATTCATTTGGTGTGAACACAAGGCTAAGAAAAGGGGTAACCATCTCGGAATGTTGAGTGATTGCTCCCATTCTAGCTGAAGTGAAGCATGAAAGGCAAGTGGATTTATCCTGAATGGTTTCTCCCTCTCGAGGTGTGTGGCTTAAAATGATCAACAGAATGAGTGCTGCACTTCCACTGACGGTGGTGACTTGTTGGCTGTGAGTTTGGTTAGTTTCGCCTCACATGCCGCTCTGAAAAGAGTCGT